>VBSM01003185.1:13413533-13436090 GCA_008086735.1 Cheirogaleus medius
ATTCATGTCTGTAAAGCACTTAGAACAGTAGCTGACCCATAGTAAATACTCAAGAACTGCTAGCTGCTTTCCTTTCTCTGGAATCTCTAACTTTCCTCCAAAAACTCACTGCCCTCTTGATCTACTTTGGTTGCCAATAAATCACATTTGGCCAAAGATATTTGGCTTAGCCCCAGGGCATCACTCATCCTTGTGTGGTCTAGTATGTGTTCACTCTAGGTGAGCTGCAGAACCATCCAGAGTTGTATTTAAAAATGGAGTTGCCCAGGACTAATGCCAGGCCCACTGAGTTGTAACACTCCAGGACAGAGCCCTAGATTCCATATTTTTAAACAGCTCCCCAGGCAGCTCTTAAGCAGGTGGCCCAGGATCATACATACAGTTTGCCTGTTGTCATCCATGTGGGAGGTTTACAATCAATATGATGACTATTTCCACACCCATTAATCCATAGGTGCTTTTCATACCTCTACACAATACCTAAACTTCACCTTCTCAAGACAACAAACCCAAGAAAACACATGGAATGCATCCCCTCCCCCAATTTTTTTTAATGACATGCTTTCAATCTTATAATCTTCAGGTTAAATTCACATTTTCTTGCCATTGGCATTTTCAGGTGTAAGGTGGACTTTAAAGTCATTACGAGGTAGAGGGAAAAAAAGATCAAACAGCAGAGCCTCCTCAAATGTCACTGCTATTGAGGATGGTGGCCACTACAATACAGAGTTCAGGGCTTCTATTCACATTCATTATTTCTCTTTAATACCAACCTTTCCCTAGCCATTCTGTCAGGACAAATGCCATCTCTGGGTGGTGGTTTTTCAAGCAATGAGAATTTTCATTTTGATTTTCATAAAGTCGCATTGTACCAAGCAGACAGACTGGCAGTAGAAATCGTATTCCAAATGCAGATCGAACAGAGTGTGTCGCTAAAAGCCTGTGTGCACAGCCACAGCAGATGACAAGCAGCCATCTGTGGGGAACAGTTGGAGCTCACAAACACCAGGCCTGTGACTGCTAGGAGGGGCCTGGCAGTACTAGTGCCTCTTCAGGCCATCTTCATACTCCCAGGGCATCAAATATAATGACAAAATAAAGCCACAGTCCTCCTTTGACTTTGTTTACTCCTTTATTGAATCATTTTTACTCTTTCCTCTGTCTTCTCAGTGTTTAAGGGGAGACCTTGGTTAGGGTTTGTCTCAGATAAATAACAACAATGGCACCTTTTAATGAGAATTTTACATTGCTCCCAGTGTTATCTTCAATAACCACTCTAAAAAATAACATGATTGTCCCCTTTTAACCAATGCAGAAAGCAAGGTTAGTAAAGTCCTAGGGCAAAGAGCTGTGGCTGAAGGGAGCAATAGTCTCCCAGTTTGTCAGATTCTTAGCACAGCCCACATCCTTCCACTTGACCATTTACAAAAGGGTGGAGTTGGCAACATTGACTTTGCCTGCCTTTTCATTGCCCCAGCTTCAAAGCTAACCCTTCTAAAATATTTGCACTAATTTGGGGTGGGGGGTTCTTAGAGAGTGAAGAGTTTTAAAGGTACCCACTGAATGTTTATGAAAGGAAAGGAGAGAGGGAGGAAGGAAATATACAGGAGGGAAGGAAAGAAAAAGGGGAAGGAGGAAAAGAGAGAAGGGAGGAGGAGGAGACAAGAAAGGAGGGAAGTGGGGGGGGGTAAAGGAAGGAAGGACAGCCCTGTCGAAGGCCCAGATATAACACAAAGGTGGAGGAAGGGCAAATATTTGCTCTCTTCCTGAACTGGGACATCCATCTTCTCCTGCCCTTGGACATTGGAGCTCCTGGTTCTAAGGCCTTCAGACTCAGACTAAATTACACCACCTGCTTTCCAGGTTCTCCAACCTGCAGACAGCAGATAGTGGGACTTCGCAACTTCCATAATTGTGTGAGCCAATTCTCATAATGAATCTCCTCTTTGTCTGTTCTACTAGTACTGTTTCTCTGGAGAACCCTGACTAATAGAGATGGCAAAGGGGATGTTGCAGATGTGATTTAGTTAAGGATCTTGAGATGGGGAGATTATTCTGGATTACCTGGGTGATCCCAATATAATCACAATGGTCCTTATAACAGGAAAGCAGAGTGGGAGAATCAGAGGAGGCGTGATGACAGAAGCAGAGTTTAGAGTGATGCCCTTTGTGGCTGGAAGGGGCCATGAGTCAAGGAATCTGAAATAGGCAAGGAAGGATTCTCCCCTAGAGCCACCAGAAGGAACCAGCCCTGTCGACACCTTGATTTTAGTCCCATTTAGACCCATTTTCTGACTTCTGACCTCCAGAACTATAAGATAATGAATTCTTGTTGTTTTGTGCCACTAAGTTTGCGGTGATTTGTTACAGCAGTGATAGGAAAGTAATACACCAAGAATAACAACAGCCCTGCTATCACAGTCCACAGAGGGTAAGGCCAGGTTCCTAGCCACCCTGAAAGAGTCCCAGATTAGGGATGCGTCACTCATTGGGATGTGCTACAGGTTACATGCAGACCACAGTCCACTGGGCCTGAAGACGTTCCCCCTGAGAGAGCACTCACCAAAGGGAAGGGAACCTTCTCCTCCACCCCCAGCTATTTCTCCTATTTCTATAACTAACAACTGCCACCTTCAAAAGGGGACAGGCTTATCAATTTGTCTGAATATTTAAAATATTTTATGGAAAATAGAATATTCTTTTGCCACAGAATTTTTTGTGATAGGTGTACATAATCTACCAGGGAAGTCATTGGTTTTAACCAGTTGTTGAAACAATTAGTTTATCTAATTGAAATCAGAAGAATTAATGGTGCTGTCTATGTGTGCAGAAGTATGCATCAAATTCAATGACACCATAAATGATGCTCCATCAATATCCTGCAATTTTATAAGTGTTCCATAAGGTTTGACAAACTTTGTTAAAGTTTCGCTATACCTTTGGGTGTATAAGTAACCAAAATTAGGCTTTCATCAGAAGAAAAATATCTTTCATTTTGGACATCCCAATGGTCCTGTCAACCACTATGTCATTTTTTTCTCCAATTCTCCAACAACTAGGTGTCCCACAATTTAATTCAATTCACATACTAAAAACCTGGAGTTAGCATAGAGCCTACAGGTTAAGAGCTCAGTCCCACATGACTACCTTCACTTCAGACACCAGCCACAAATGGGGTCCCCAGGCTACCTGCACTTCTGCCACCCAGCCAACTACAAATTTAGGAGTTCCCATAACCTGCTCCCTACTCAGGTTTGATAATTCACTAGAATGACCCACAGAACTCAGAAAAGCTCTATACTTATGATTACAGCTTATTATAAAAGATACGAATGGCCAGCCAGATGAAGAGTTAGTTACACAGGGTGAGGTTCAGAAGGATCTTGAGCACAGGAGCCTCTGTCCCCATGCAGTTGAGGCATGCCACCCTTCCAGTACATTGATATGTTCACCAACCAGGAAGTTCTCCCAAACCTCCTCGTTCAGAGTTTTTAGTGAGGTTTCATTATGTAACGTTCTTGATAAAATCACAGGCTATTGGTGATTGAATTGAAACTCCAGCCTCTCTTCCCTTCCCAGAGGTCAGGGAGTGGGGCAGTAAGTTCTAACCCTCTTGTCATGTGGTTAGTTCTTCTGGCAACTAGCCCCCATCCTGAAGCTATCAAGCCCCTCCTTCCTTATAAGTCATCTCCTAAGCATAAGGAATGGTTGAAAGAAGCTTTATATGAATAACAAAAGACAACGTATGGAAGGCAATAATTATACAGGAGTTAGCTAGTCTTGCTAACCTGTGTTATTATCATAAATGTTGTATTTTTGTGTTTATATCATTTTAGCTCTTTGGGGAATTAGTCTTTTCTAAATTGCAATTCTGTTTTTTCCCTTATTTTATTTCTTTGTTACTATTAAATGTATTCAGAGTAAAGCCTATCTCACCTCTGTCAATAGGAACCAAGGAGGGGGCAGATGTCCACAGTAGGCCACCATTTTTTCCAAGGAAAGCAAGATGGTGGTGAAAGTGGAAATCAGGTAAGAGAATCCCAGAGGGAAGAAGCAACTCAGAACCAGGGTGAGTAGATTCAGGGGTGCCTGGCCCACTAGCCAATTCATCTATAGATCTCCTTTCTGGGGCTAAAATCATGGAAGCTCAGGGCTTTGCTGAAGAAGAGAGGCTGGTTCCTTTCCATATATGAATGGCATTACCACCAAGAGTTGTGGACCAGAAAGAAACTTTTTGGAGGCAGCATCTAGCATGGCCAACAGAGTAAATGCAGAGGCCTGTTTTCAATTATAACCTCTGGAGCACAGGGCTTATGCCTTTTGATCTAGCTTTATATGACATTTAGCGCTGAGCTACCACAGGTGGGGGCTTTATAAATGCCACTGAAAGACAATGGAGACAGTCTTGTATTCTTTTTAAGTTTCACCTGGGACGTGAATTCTTTGTCAGCAAAAGTTCATTTGAAAGAACTCTGAGTAGATAGATATCACCCCAGTGGTGGTTTGGGTTCCTGCTATAGCAATGTAATATACTGTTCATACCATTCAACTTCTTAAAGGTGAAGTCACTGGATTTGAATGATCAGATGCAAGCTCAACTCTCTATGCAGCATCAATCATGGGTATGTATGGGGCTTCTGTAGAAACCTGATCCAGGTTTACACAACGCATTCAAAAAGTACCTGACATGGGCTCTGCTCACAAGGAGTTGTGGGGGGTAAGACCTAAATATATGACAAGGAAAATAATCATCAAAGAGATCAATGAGAACGCAACACCAAGGAAAGTAGCAGATGTTTGGGATTTTTTTGGTGGCCAGCATTTGAACCCCTCCTGGACGCTGAACTACCAGTGATTTCTAGGTAACCCGAATGTTTCTGTTGTCCATTAGTCAGAGTTGGGGCTTAATGGGGATAAGGAGTTAAACCGAATTTGATCTTTGTTGATATAATGGTAAGTCCAGAGGGATCCCAAGCCCACTTTGTGTTCAATTTTCCCAAATTCTGAGTGTATGGTCTACAACAAGCTAAATGCCAACTTTGCTCCCAACCTATGGTAGGAAAGGAAGTGGAAGACTCTGGAGTCCTCCTTCCATAGCAAGAAAATAAATTATGACCAACACCACTAATACAGGGGAATCATACTGACTGGAAGCACCGTTGAAAACTTCAGAGATACAGGATGGGAATTCTTATTCATCTCCACTAAACTCTGCATTGTGATGGGTAAAAAGACAGATGGATCATAGAAAATCAGATGGTAACCCTAAATGAGGTTGCTATTCTATTATACATGTGGTCTCTATACTGGGAAAAATCAAGATCAGACAGAAGCACCCCATGTGTAGCCACTGACTGCCTTGTACAACATCATGTTGCACAGGACCTTGATCCTTGTGCCACATTCTAGCTCTATATCTGTCTAAAAGAAATAGTTACAACATGAGCTAACATACCAGGAACTGATCTTAGTTATTTCTTGATGATCCAGGTTGTAATCTAGTGTCATTTCCTTTCAGCCTAAAGAACTACTGTTAGTATTTCTTATACTTTAAGCTTGCTATCAGTGAATTTTCTCAGTTCATCTGAAAATATATTTCTCCTTAATTTTTGAAGGATAGTGCTGCTAGAATAGTTTTTAGATTTGCACCAACAGGTGATCACCCAGAATAGAGAGTCTGTTTGCCTGACCCTTTGCAATAGTAATTCAGGGTTATTGCCCCTGGGTAATGGGGTTTTATTTTCATTGTAGTTATTTCTGCTACAATCAGTACTAACCCATGTATCCCTTTAATGAAATGATATAATGTTTCCTGAAACAAATTGAAGTTTTAAAAAAATGAGTCAATTCAAAGAAAAGTATTAACAAAATAAAAATATAAGTGGGCCAGGGATATGGCACAAATCTGAAGTTCATAAGGAATGACTGATATTTGGGAAACACATAATCTGTCAAGTATCCCAAATTAAGGAATAGTGCTATCCAGAGGCAGGAACACTGAGTTACTACTGCACAGTTCCAGACAAGTAGATCCTCTAGTTCGGGTGACTATAGATAAGTGCAAGTCTAGAGACCAGAATTGTAGAACTGATGGGCTTGTAGAACATTGAGCAAATCTTTTTGCTTTATGGAGGGAACAAACAGGGCCAGATTGTTTTAAGTGACTTGTCCAAGGTCACAAATTAGTGATTACCAATGCAAGAATTAGAACTCCAGTCTCCTGCCAGTTTGCCCCTGTCCCTCACCTCTCTAGATTCCCGGCTGGCTCTGTGGCGCAATGGATAGCGCATTGGACTTCTAGCTAGATTCCCCACTTTAAACTCCTATCCAGCCTTCTAGACAAAGAATTTCCAGGTCTATATTTGTCTAAAAGACATGGCTAGCATGCCAACTCCCACACCAAGTTAGCACAATGCAACCAATCTTTTTTTCTTATCAACATTATAATGAAACAGCGTAATTAGAGGACCTACCATATGTCGTTTCAATGAAAGTCAAAGTTTCCAAGAACCTATTGACAATGTTAAGTGAGCATGTACTGTAATAGAAGTTCCATCCTGGAGATGAGAGCTGGAGCCAGCATGTCCAATATCTGTATGGGCTATAACATACAGGAAACAGGAGGTAGAAAGAAATGTGCGTGATTCATGAGCTGAAAACACTCATCAACATCTAAAGAGTGACTCTGAAAGAATGAGCTTTAAGGTTACATTAGCACAAAGAAAGTTACTTGTAACAAGTACTAAGAATCTATGTACATAGATTTCTTTCTTCATTTTAAGTGCATGAATTTTTTGATGTAACATTCGTCTGTTTGATGATTCATTTCTTATGGCAAATACAGGCACAAAAAAAAAGAGAGAGAGAGAAAAATTGATCCATACAACAGATTTTCATGTACTCTAAGGCTGTGGTTTCCTGGCCCATTAAGAACTGGGCTGCACAGCAGGAGATGAGCAGCAGGTGAGGAGCAAAGCGTCATCTGTATTTATAGCAACTCCCCATCACTTGCATCACTGCATAAGTTCTGTCTCCTGTCAGATCAGCGGTGGCATTAGATTCTCAGAGGAGCACAAACCCTACTGTAAACGGCACATGTGAGGGATCTAGATTGTGCTCCTTATGAGAATCTAATGCCTGATGAACTGAGGTGGAGCTGAGGCGGTGATGCTAGTGCTGGGGAGCAGCTGCAAATACAGATTACCATTAGCATAGAGGTTTGACTGCACAAAACCCAAAATAAATCAATTGCTTGCAGTCTCATATCAAAGCCCTATCAGTGAGTAGCAAGTGACAATGTAATAATAATAGAAATAAGGTACACAATAAGTGTAATGTACTTGAATCATCCTAAAACCATCCCCCCAACCCCGGTCCATGGAAAAATTGTCGTATATGAAACTGGTCCCTGCTGTCAAAAAAGTTGGGGACCACTGCTTTAAGGGCCAAAACAAACTCCTTGGATGAGCAATCAATGGATCCAACATCATTAAATATTTTCATCTCTGAAGCTGAAGCCTCAAACAAATAGTGATCTGGGATATGGTTCACATTCTACAGATAGAATGGAGAGAGAAAAAGACGTTTCCAGTTGTGAAAGGCTGTGCCCAGTTCAGCTTTGGGAGACGCAGGCTGTGATGACCTTTTCTATTTTGAGAAGGTCAGGCAGTCTGTATTAGGCTACCAGTGCCTTATCACGAGCAAGCTGTGCTGAAAAGAGAATGTATTCTGAGCTCACTCCTCCCTTGAAGAAGAAGACATCAGCCTCCACAGCTGTTGGTATAGGGTATAAATATTTCAGAGTTAATATTCAGAGTAACAGAGGCAGCAGTTTTAGAGGCAGCATCACAAAAAGCAGAACACATTTATTAGGCATGGTCAGAGACCAGCAGATGCTGACATCTAATTTGGCAACTGTACGTACCAGGAACTGGAAAGTGTTATTTTCCGTAAGTAAAATAATGGGTCATTAGTTCCTGACAAGTGAAAACCTATTACTTGGAATTTATGAATTGATAATTCTATTTATCGCAAGGATAAGATGACTCATTATTTTCCCACCCAGAAAGAAAGCAGGTTTTTTCTTTCTTGTGGCTTCCGTTGAAACATGTTTCTGATTGCCCAGTCAGCTGAAGATAGTCTGTTTCCCTTTTTATCATCTATAGGTGTGTCTCACTTTATGCACTAGGTAGAGTCCAGAAAAATGACGAGTGAATTAAATTTCTGAATATGGAGGCATATTTTAAACAGGCAATGAAAACAAACAACTGGAATAAAGCTTGTGGCGAATGATTTTCCACTTTATTGCTAAGTCCTTGTTCTTTCACACCAGTCATAATAACGTTTCAGAGTTAGCTCCCATTTCTTGCAGGCTGCCTCAACTCTTTTGTAAGACAGAAGAATGAAAAACTAAATACGTGCATTCATTAATTTTTGATCTTGTACAGAAATAAAGACTTTAGCACAGAACACATGACAAGTCACCATCCTATTTTTTAATTTTGCAAGCTTTTAAAATTGTATCTTCTACAGTAAATGCCATGTTATTTTGGTAAGTAAAAGGACAAAGGTTGATAAAGACTTCAAGTGGAATGTGCATTAAAATTCCCCGTTTGTATTCACAAAGACCTAGGACTATCTCCAGTGGGCTTTCGGCCCTGGGGCAAGTCACAAGGGATAACTGAGTCCTCCATTGCTGAAATACATTTCCTCAGGCGAAATCTGGTTAAGATGAACTTCAAAGCCCCCTCAGATCAAGAGAGACTAGAGCTGAAATGTCAGGATCAGAAGGAGGCAAAATTGTGATTAAAATAAGATAAGATAGGAAAAGTCACAAAGGGCAATATTCAATTGTTTGTTTGCAAAGAATTATTGTGTCTCTCCTAACACTCAGCATTGTGCCAGAGAATGGGGATTCAACAATGAAATAGACACTGCCACATATTTTAAGGAACTCACAAGATAGCAATGGAAATATACACACACACTGTGTACAATGTGAACAAGTCTCTAAGTGCTGAGGGTCAAGGAGGGCTTCACAGGGGTGACAATAGTTGACCTGGGCTATAAGAACCCCATATGGTTTTTCAGGCAAAGAAAAGAGAAGATTGTTACCCACCAAGGTAACAGAACCAGGAGACTGAGTTCTGAGGAAGCTCCCAGGATTGATGGTGGGGAGGCACTGTGGGATTTTTAAAAGGAAAATGATTCAGTCTAGTTCTGTGGTTCTGCGTTATAACTAACTTGATCTTTTTCATTGATGTAATGACTTGAAGTGATGAAAAGTCAAATAGTAAGGACTGATGAATGAAAAGCAGTGTCTTTGCTTTAGCCCTGCTGCCACCAACCCCCACCTCAGTCTCAGCCCTGGAAGCAATGTCTTGTTTTTAGTTCTTCTAGCATTTCTCACCAAATCTAAATAATAGCTCATAGAAAAATGTCAGAAAGGAGACATTCCAACTGGGAACAGTCATGACCTCTAAAGGCAGTTAAGGTGGAGGTGGTAGGGCTGGAAGGAAATGAGACATTGCTCATCCTGTTGATGCATGTCAACAGTTGACAAGCATTCTGTTGTCTTATCAACTAGACATGGTAGATATTGGCGCCCTACTCTGGAAGATGAACATTTTGCTCAGTTACACTCTCCCCTACCTGCTGGAACCCCACTTGTGATGCCACTTTTATGATGGTCCAGGCATGAACGTGAATCATAACTGCTGGATAAACCATAGACGTTGCAAGATGATGTGCTCACTTTATGTAGAGAATTTTCATTCTACCCAGATGTAAGTACTAAACAGGTTACTACCCCAAGTGGAGGTGAGATGGTGCAGCTTCAGTTAGTCCCCTAGGATCTGAACCTCACTTCCTGCTCCCACTCTCTCTTTTAACTATCTTCTTGAGCCCAAAAGTCATTTCAAGTTTGTGAGAGATAATTTGACTCCCACCTCCATTGCAATTTTCACTGGAGAGTCTAGAATGTGGCACCTCTGTTCTCTTTCATTTGTCAAATGGCTTTGCAGATTCTGCTTTCCGGCTCCAAGACATTTGGTAAAATAGTTCCTCCTTTTATGAGCCCCCCACTTCCCAACCCTTCCCTGTTTATCTCTTTTGGTTGGGCTCAGTGGGTGTATTAGCTTTCCATTGCTGCTGTAACAAATAGCCACACATTTAGTGGCTTATAACACCACCCATGTATTAGCTTACAGTTCTGTAGGTCAGAAGCCTCGGAATAGTGTGGCTTAGGAGGTCCTCAACATAGGGTCTCACAAGACTGAAGTCGAGGTTCAGAAGGGCTTCATTCCTTTCTGAAGGATCTGAGAATGAATCTGCTTCTGAGCTCATTCATGTTGTTGGCCAAATTCAGTTCCTTATGTTTGTAGGACAAAGGTCCCTATTTCCTTGCTTGGGGTGTGGTCTTAACTCCCAGAGGCTACCCACAATCCTTCTCATGCTTTCCCATGGTCCTCTCCAGCAACCCTGAGTTGAGTCCCTCTTAAGCTTTGAATCTCTCCAATTTATTCTTCTGCCACATCCCTCTGCCTCTATCTAGCTTGAGAAAGTTCTCTGCTCTTAAGGGCTCATGTGATTAGATTATACTCACCTGACTAATTCAGAATAATCTCCCTAATTTAAGACCCATAACCCTAATTATATCTGCAAAGTCCCTTTTGTCATGTAGTGTAACATCCTGACAGGTTTCAGAGATTAGGGCCTAGATATGGGGTGGGGGAGGGGGCGGGATTCTGCCTACCGCAGTGTGCACAAATACTTTGGCTCCGGCCACAATATCTGTCTCTGAAACTTTAGAAGGATTTTTAGAAGTATTACTCTAGCTTCAATGTGGAGTGTGGCCTGAAGGAAAAGGGGCAGGAAGCAGGGTGTCTAGTGAGGAGACTATTTGGAAAGGAATGGCAAGTAGTAGTGAAGCTCATCAGAAACAATGGAAACTGGAAATAAGGGGTAAAATCTGAGAGGCATTTCAAGAGTAAATCAAATCTTTTTGACACAATAGAATATGAAGTTATATGGAAGAATTAAGAGTTTAAGATTGTCCCAAGGAAACAAGACTGGTCAGTAGATGGATAGTGTTGGCACTAAGTGAGATGGGAGGCTGTCTCCCAACTGGTCTTCCTTCCACATCATATCTAATTTTACCTTTAATCCATTCCCAATTATTTTTCTACCCTGCCACAACCTTAGCTCAAGTCCTTATCATTCTTTGCCTTGCTTTCCACTATGAGATCCACACACACATAATCCAGTTTCCTCTAAATCTTTCCTTGTCTAAGATATCAGATAGCCTGGCCCTTCTTGCAGGTCCATGAAGCCTCCCAAATATTGGCCATGAAATGGCTAGAGAAAAGCAACCTGTCACCTATCTTAGAGAAGGATATTAAAGGATGCCAGAAGGATATATCATGGTGCCCACCTTATACCTAATAGTTAAATTCATTTTAACTCAAAAGTCAGCCCACTCCCTCCAAAGAAAGAAATTTAGCATGCATCCCCCATCTCTACTCCACACTAAATACCAATTGCAGCAAAAGACCCAGCAGTCATAAGCTAACAGAGGACTCAGATTAAGACAAAGAGAAATAGTGTCATAAAAAACATTCCTGATACACCCAGTATATTGAATGAGCTGCACTTGGCAGGGTCCAAGCTGAGAAACAACTTTATTCATTACCACCAATGAATCTGCAGATCCTGGAGCCCAGTATAGCCTAAAAGCAAAGTTACAATCACTCAGCTAATTCCAAGATGCCCATTGTCTCAAAGATTGCATTTGACTCAGACTAGGAAGGCTGTAGGAGGGGATGGGGTATGGGCAGCTTTAATTTTTTTAATTTTTTTCCTTTTTTACTCTTACACTCCTAGCCCTCCTCATTATGCTGCCTCTGGCTACTCCAAAGTGGATAGGAGTGAAGGAGAAGAGTTAAGGGGGGAAAAGGCCCTTACTTGAGTGTGTACTTGTAATCTGGTGATGCAGCAGATGCACAAAATCCAGCTCCATCTCTCACAGGATGCTTTGCTGTGTTTTTCAGTGACCCACTGTCTTAGTTCATTCACGCTGCTATAACAAAACACCTGAGACTGGGCAATTTATAAAACACAGAGAATTTTTTTATATAGTTCTGGAGGCTGGAAAGTCCAAAATCAAGGTGTCAGCAGGTTTCTGGTGCTTCCAAGGTGGCACCTTGAATGTTGCCTCCTACTGAGGAGATGAATGTTGTGTCCTCATGTGGCAGAAGGGACAGAAGGAACAGGCCCGCCCCTTCAAATCCTTCCATAAGGTACTAATCCCTTCTATGAGGTCACTGCCCTATGACTTAATCACCCTCTAAAGACCTCACCTCTTAAAACTATCACTTTGGTGACTAAGTTACAACATAAATTTGGGGGGACATATTCAGACCACAGCATCAACCTCCTTTAGGAACTTCCCACTTCTCTCACCCCTGCTGTGGGGATGTCATCTCCAGAGGCCACCTGCCACCTCTCCTCCTGGTTATCAGCACTCACAGGCTCCTTATACTTGGACCCTCTATCCTAGGCAGGAAGTCTTTTTGAGAGGGGTCCTTTCCTGAGTACCCACTCTACCCACTGGAACTTCACCCCTTTACTAAGATGGACATTCAAACTTCAAGCCAGCCCTGTGGCAATCCTCTCTCTCCTCTCTGTCCTCACAGAAATTGCCAGCCTCGAGACTTTAGACATGGCCAGGTAAGGATCAGACAGCAGGCTTTGTGCCCTCTGAAGTCTGAGGGTCCTTTGCCCAGATTTGCCATGAACTTTCACTCCAAGCTCTCCTCTGGTCCCATGGCTATAGCTGGATGTGTTTCTACCTCTCAACAAGCATCCAGAGGGAAGTGTGGAATAGAGGTAAGATCCACCCATCACACACCTCTGTCTTCTTCAATCAACCCCCAGCCTCCCTCACATACCTTTGAAGTGAGTAACAGACTAAAGGCCCCTGGACAAACACAGTCTCTTACCTTATCCTACATACATGATATACTCCTCTCTCTAGAATGTAGAGACTTGCCACATATTCTCAGTATTGAGGCCTCAGGTGAAATGGGAAACAAGAAATGTCTCGTTCAATGTCGTGTTACACCAGAGTGAGCAGAGAAGCAGGCTTCCAGCATTTATCTGAGCATATTAGAGAGATCAGACAACCAACAATATAGTGTTAAAGATTTTGTGCTTCAAGAAAACTTTGGTCAACTGCAAAAGCAAAAAACAGGATTCTATGCATAATAGACTGGGTCTTCAAACAAGCAAGCACAGGAGGGAATGGGTCAAAAACAGTTTGGGGCTTGGTCAGAAGAGTGGCAGAGTGATATTCAAGTGGGCTCCCATGTAAAAACCATTTGTCACACTCTGTTTATAGTACCTGTTTGTTAATATCCCCAATGGCATGCACAGCACCAGGCAAATAGCAAGTACTTATATAAATAGAAATGGACAGATGGGTGGATGGATGATAAGAAAATCTTGAGTTCAACACCCTGGGTCTTTTGGTCAAACAAACTAAAAGTTCTTATCAGCTCCTTAAAAAGGACTAACTATTGGCCAAGTGCAGTGGCTCACACCTGTAATCCCAGCACTTTGGGAGGCTGAAGTGGGAGGATCACTTGAGGACAGGAGTTCGAGACCAGCCTGGGCAATATAGTGAGACCCCATCTCTATAAAAAATAAGAAAACTTACTGGGGTGTAGTAGCATGCACCTGTAGTCCCAGCTTCTTGGGAGGCTGAGGTGGGAGGATTGCTTGAGCCCCGGAATTTGAGGCTGCAGTGCGCTCTGATCGTGCCACTACCCCAGCCTGCATGACAGAGACCCTGTCTCTTAAAAAAAAAAAAAAAAAAGGAGTAACTGGAAGTTAGAACCCTATAGCATATTCTTTGGAGTCGTGGTAAATATTTATACAACTTAGTATTAAAATAAATATAGTTGTCTTTCCATAGTATGGTTCACCTCTTCTCAGTTAATCCTTTTGTTATCTTCACAAAATCCCAGGTTAAAGAACCCCTCTGACTATGTTATAAGTTGATACATGAATTGAATTATCTCTACCTGGCTATTGAACTCAAAATAGCTATACCCAGAGTGTGGGGCAAAGTAGATAAGCAACAGCCCTTGCATATTTTGTCTCCACCAGGTTTATTTCTGTCCAGATGCGCTCCATTTGACATCACTTTTCCTAATGCAGGGCTATCTCTGCTATTTGTACCCAGAGGTCATCACGTTGTCTATAGTGAGTGCGAAATCATTTCTCAAGGAAAGAACACTTTTTAAAAGCAATACAAAGAGTGTTTCAAATGCAACTTGATTGATCTTTATCCTCAGATAGTGGTTTCTGGCCTAATGATAAAGAATTTCTTTCCCTTTCTATTGAGTGGCAATTGAATTCCCTTTTGCATCACAAGTGGTATATTTATTGATTCACTGCAACTGTCGAGGCGCACAAAACCTTTCTTGATTTAGTCATTTTGCTTGACCTTTAGGTGAGACATTTGGGGTGAAGCTAGGGCTCCTCCTCATAGCTTAGTCATTCCCTCAAAGGATGAGCTAGACTTCCCCATGCCCAGCATTAACTCGGTCGATAAACCTTTAAAGCCCGGTACCTTATTGAGCCACTGTTCTATGCCCAGGCAGTGTATGATTGCTCCCCCAAAAGAGCTCATGGCCAAAACAGGAAACAGAGAAGTAAGTGAATAATTACTTTCACTCAAAAACCTTTTGTTAAACAAATATTTGCCAAGGACCTACTATGAGCATGGGAAATTGGCCGCTGCATGCCCCTGAGCATAGTAGCCTTTCTCTTTGAAAGTCATGTTTGACCTCTTTGAAAGTCATGTTTCATGACCTGAAATACAACAATGAACAATCTCAAGGGAAACTTTTCAATTCTTTCCTTAATCAATCAGAACCGCACACCTAGAATCCCGTCTATTCAAGTTATCTATTGCTGTATAACAAGCCACTCCAAAACTTAGTGACTTAAACCAACAACAACTTATTTTTTCTCATGATTCTGTGGGTTGACTCAGCTGGATGGTTCTTCTGATCCATTTGGCATTGGCTGGAGTCACCCACTCAGCTGTATTCAGTGGGTATCTGGACTCAGAGAGAAGGCTCAAGAAGGTTTCGCTCATATCTGGTGCCTAAGTGCTTCTTCACATAGGCCCTCTGCGTGGTTGGCTTGGGCTTTCTCACAGTGTGGTGGGCTCAAGATAATCTGAATTCTTACATGGCAGATGGCATCTAGAGGGAGGATGTCAAAGTGGCCATTCCACTCAAGGTCTGGGGTCAGAAGTCCCAGAATGTCATAGTCTCCATATTCTATTGGTCAAAGCAAGTCACAAGGCCAGTTCAGATACCAAGGCAGGTAAAACAGACTCTGCCCCTTGGCGAGTGGAACAACATGCACATACATGGAAGAGAAGAATTGATGACAACCATCTCTGGAGACTATCTACTCTGCTTCCATTTAATAGAGAATAAATTCCCCCTTTTGCCTAAGGTCATCAAGTTACACCATTAACAATAATTTCAAAACTGTATGACAGGTTATATAAGAGAGGTAAAAATTTGTTACCATGTTGTCAGAAAAGAGGAAATAATCAATAGTACTTTTGGAAGAGTGTATCTGGAAATTCTTCATAAAGGTGATAACTCTTTGTGATAATCTTTAAACCCCTCAGTTTTAGCAGAGATATTTAGGGCACCTAAAAATCTTCTTCATACAGTGCACAATTCTTAGGGAAAATAAACTGTGATTGGCTAAGAGGTCTATATTAGGATAACTACTGCAGCAAACAATTCCCAACTCTTAGTGGTCTCACACGTTAAACGTCTATTTCTCATACATGTCACAGTTCAATGCAGACTATCAGGTAAGCCCTAGAAAGAAAGGAAAAGGTTTGGTGCAACTAATTAGACTCTGCTGCAAACTCTTACTAATCCATCATTACCTTTCTAAAATGTAAATACCCTCTGTTATTTTTTTAAAATGCTTACTTTGTATTTAATGCCTGTTAGCAGCCATTTGGGAAGAATTGGATGCAAGATACATTCTAAAGAAATATCTGAGCAAGGTCCTATGAAGAGCTTTAGAGGCCCTAAGTTCTAAAAGATGTGACAGAAACTTCATCCACATCTTACCCCTTTTCACAATGTCGACCTAAATAAAAACAGTACTGAACCACCTTCTCCCTGAAAAAATGTAAGAAAATCCAAAAAATTTCTGATTTTTCCCATGAGTATTGGTTTGTTTTTCAAAAATATTTAATCCCCCAGAATGATGTGTGTGTGTGTGTATGTGTGTATGTATGTGTAGTCTGCCTATCAGATAATCAAATCTAGCCTAGTACCTAAAGAACAAATGCCAAAAGATAAAGGGCAGGAATACAGAAAACTGTGGCAAATGCACAATTTTCCATAAAGCCCTCCATCCCCACCCCATCAAGGACACTCCTCAACACTTAATTGAGGCCAACTCTGACCCACCTTATAAATAACTTAATATTCCTGAAGAGATAGTGTTCCATAGTTTTGCATTGACAAACTATAGAACTTCTAGGATCCTAGGTAGTTTGGAAGAGGAGATTATTTGAGCAGAAAACTTGAGTTTGTATTTTCTTGTTTGTTTTTGTTTACTTGTTTAGTTTGAATCCTAAAGGAAGCAGACCAGAATGTTTCTCCACTTATCCTATCCTCTTACTTCAGATATTTGAGTCTGAGTTCTCAATATCTTTATTATATTTGTAATGAGTTCATAAAGAAGACTGTGTATTTTTACAAGAATGTGGAAATAAGGTTTAGTCAGCATAAGACTAACTATGCTGCAGTAACAAAAATTTCAAAGGCTTAGCACAACATAAGTTTACTTCCTCCCTACTTATATGAACTCCAATGCAAGTTGGCCAGATCTTGCCTCCATCTGGTGACTCAAGGATCTAAGCTTCCTCTATCTGGTGATGCTACCATCTCAATGTGTGAATTCCCAGGTTGCCATGGTTAGGAAAGAAAGGGATGGAAGAGGCACACCAGCTCTTCACTTTCTTGGTTTATGAGTGACACATGCCATTTCCACATACAATTCATCCAATAGAAGTTGTCAGAAGACCTCCACTTCACTTCAAAGGATGCTGGAAAATACAGGGGAACACATTGTAAACTTGATGAATATTAACCATCTTTGCCTTATTAGGGGAATAAGGTTACTTTCAGAAAGTTAAACAGGCAACATTCACATATGTTGGGTGAAATTAGGAAGTCAGGAGTGTGTGTGTGAATGGGTGATGAAAGAGTCTGGGAGAGATCCATGAACACCATGCTGCTCTGGAAAATCATTTGCTAATCTAGAGATTAATAGGCATGGGGCTCTAGGTTACTGACAATGTGTCAATTTTTCCTCCTCCTGGGAAAGAAGAGTTTTCTAAACTGACACTTTTGTCATTACAGCAAGGTGCTGCAAGACTCTTATTTCAACACAAAATATAATTTAGATGTACTGCAGAAAAGGAAACGAACTGGAGATAGGACTGTAAAATTACTGAGATAAAACTTCCTCTGTTCCAAAATTATAACTCACTATCTTAATGATGCTATTAGAGAAAAGGGGAAGAGTGCCTGCCCTTCAGTGCTTCCCATGACGAAGGTAAAGTCATAGCAGATGTCACCAATTGCCATCATTTCTGCCCCGGGTAAACAAAGTCACTGGGTTATGCCAGCCAAGCCTGACTGCTGGCATGCCTCCATTTACCCAGCTCTCCATTTCAGAATGGGCACCCCCACCCCCAGCTCCAACATTTGAAAGATTAAGAAAAATCTCACCAATTGAGGGCTTTAAAGCCAAATGTAGTTAATATGTAATTATTACTTGATACTATCATGGGAAAAATAAGAGAAACTATAGAAAAACTCCTCTTATGTTTGCCTGCCTCTTGGCGTGTCTGTCCAAAAACTTTCAAAAGCCAGTGAGATAATTAGGACTATCAAGGAGAAGAAGTTATCCTTGATCTTGGTAAGATCCAGAATGACACCAGTGTCGTCTTTGAAAGGCAGCTCTGGAAAGTGATTGTAAACGATTCCGTTGTGCTATATTAAATACTATTTCTAAAGAAAAGCTATTTTTTATATATGGAATATGCTGGTTTACCTGTAGACTAGAAAAATATGTGGAAAATATGTTGGTGTTTATCCAGGAAAGAGGTAGAGGCTGAACTTGACAAATATAGTTCTCTTATTCCTTAGAGATAAATACCATTGAGAGAGTTATGGGATTTATCAGAGTCACCACAACTTGGATGGAGTAACCCTGGGGACCATCCACCAGCCTCAATTCTAATTTCTTGCTGTCCACCTGGTCTTCTCATTTCTAATCTCACTCCCTGGGTATCTGGACACCAGGACAGAAGGATTCAGGGTGGCTGGCACAAATACTCCCACCCTGCATAATGTTAGTGTTTGCATTTGTGTTCTGTGTTATCCCTCAATCTTTTAGGTGTTTGACTAGCTTGAGTCGATTCTCAAGAGCCCAATATCTCTGATGACATTAATAAAATTGCCTTTCTGTTCTTGAAAACCCAAAACCTGGTAGCACTCCCCTGCATTGCCTAAACTGTCAGCCTACCACCTCACCTCGGCACCCCCATCTCTCCAACTGCACCAGTAAAGACCTCTGCCCTGGGTGCACCTACACCATCTCACAGCCACGGGAAAATTTTTTGTATATCTAAAGAAAGAAATAGCCTTGCTTTAAAAGGAACGTAACAATGGAATATTTTGCAATCACTTTTTAGACGTGCCTCTCTAAGATGACGCTGGTGTAATTCTGGATCTTACCAAAATCAGTCCAACTTTTATATAAAATTCATTCATATATATGTCAACATTTATATAAAAGCTAAGTCATTCACCTTTGTTGTAGTTTGTGATTTAACAGGAATAGACACAAAAAGAATTCAATTCTTTAAAGTATAAAGTAGTAATCACATAACCCTTTGCTTGTTAAATTTATCCAGCTACAAACATGATTGTAATAGTGCTTGCCTTAAATTTGCCCCTTAGGATCATGAAAAAAAATTTATGACACTGCCAGCGATACATACCACGAAGGGACCACAGAAAACCATTATTATTTGTATTCACATCAAATCTCAGAGATCAGAAGTCATATTGGTGAACTAGAACTTTTATTTTGCTCCCTTGCATGTAGAGCACAAGAAGTCACTATGGGAATGCATTCTGATTCCTGTACACTCAGAAGAATACAGATTTTGTTCATTTTTTGTTTTCCTGCCAGTGAAAATAACAGCAATTTCAGCTCAGTTTCTTCATACCATATGACTTGGAATTTATGCCTTTTACTTGGCTGGCTTACGATGACCATTTATAGAGCTATAATTTTATGTGCCACCTTCCCATAAAATTCACTCCAATTTGTAAACCCCAAAGCCAATGATGCACAAACCAGGTGTTTGGAAACACATGAAACAGAGACTCAAGTCTAGGTTAACATGTTTCCTTACTCTTTCTCGGACCTTGAATTTTCAGTTTAGCAAGTCCGACCCCCACATAAAGGAGCTCCATTCCCTTCCCTAGTGTGCCTGTTGGCAGAAGGCAACTTATATGGAGGGTAATCTTTGGAATTCATATGGTTCTTCATGAGGTTCTATGCAGAGGCAATGCCTCCATGATGAGAAGCTGCCTTGGCTACACATGGGCTTGCCTGGAGTGTGTGCTCTCTATATTTATCTCCCTGGCTGTGTGGAGCCCACTGTCTTATGAAAGTGAATCCAGCTGACAATATAATCTTATATCTAGGAAATCCCAAAGACTCCACCAATAGACTCCTGCAATTGATAAATAAATTCAGCAAAGTCTCAGTTTGCAAAATCAATGTACATAAAACACCATTCTGCAATGTACATAAAACACAGCATTCTGAAACACCAATAACAGTCAAGCTGAGAGTCAAATGAAAGACTCAATACCATTCACAATAGCTACAAAGAAAATAAAAAACCTAGGAATATACTTAACCAAGAGGGTGAAAGATCTCTACAAAGAGAACTACGAAACACTAAGGAAAGAAATCGAAGATGACACAAACAAATGGAAAAACATATCATGCTTCTGGATTGGTAGAATCAACATTGTTAAGATGTCCATACTATCCAAAGTAATTTACAGATTCAACGCAATGCCCACCAAAATATCAATGACATATTTCACAGATCTAGAAAAAAGAATTCTATGCTTCGTTTGGAACCAGAAAAGAGCCCAGATAGCAAAAGCAATCTTAAGTAAAATTATAAAGTTTCTCTTTTCTTTCTTTCTGTGGTGTGTGTGTGTGTGTGTGTGTGTGTTTACACTAGTTTGAATTAGGTCTTTGTGATTTGCACCCGAAAAAGAACTCATCAACAAAAACCCATTTTCCTCTTCTAAGTCGCCATCACCCCCATCATCATCTTCCCAAAATCTCTCCACCCTCCAGTAAGGTGAAGCATCATCTCTGACTCCTCCTCATCTATCTGCTCCCACAGGTATGGGGGTGCCAAATCTCCTTGGAGATGCCAAATCTCTTCCAGATCTAAAATCTTTCAACTTATTGGTGTCTTTGAATCTAAAGTGTGTCTCTTGTGGACAGCACATTGAGTGTGAAGTGTCTGAGGGACCTTCAGCTGCATTCAAACAGGAAGTTAGAGAAGCCAATCTGAAGTCCTGGAGATAAACCGAGGCCAGAGACTGCAAAGTGACGGTCAAAACCGAGAACCTGGATAAGGTAGCTGAAAAAGCTTGTGCAGATGAGAAGGCCAGGGCTGGAGCCCTACAACCATATTAATGGGTGAGAGGAGGACATTGCTCGTTTTTACTCTCCTCAAAGTTACAGCCATGTTACACAGGCCCAGAAGAAACCTCAGCAGCAAAATATCAGGCCCTACAGAGCTAAAGAAGGATCCAGGAAGTTGCAGGACCCTCACTGAGTGCCCCTTTCCTCACACACAGACCCCATCTGTCTGGACATTGGCAAGGATCTAGATCTGGGGGCACAAATGAGCCATTTTAGCATCTTCAGCCACGTCCCTGAGTGCCAAGCTTCCCTCCAAGATACTTCCCTTGTCAGCATCAAGCAAATCACTAAAGGCTATTACTGACTGAGGCAGGAACACGGCTTTGCAGGTCTAAAAACCAATTTCTGCCCTCTTTGCTAGACGCAAATCTCTAATTTGTTGTCTTGGATTTCCCATTTCTCCATTAAAAACCTCTGTTTCTGGTGGTTATTGATCACTTCCATAGCAGAGTGGCAGACCTGAAATTTAGTTCATTCTGAATTGGGGCAAAATGAAGGATTCTGGAAAGGTCCTCAGGCTTTGCAATCAAGCTCAAATTGCATCAGGAGGGATTTAAAAGGGGAGGGGACAAGAGCTGACATTCCACAAACCTGATCTAACTTGGCTGTGAGTGGATCAGTAAGGATGTATCCCAGGGAGGATACAGTATGATGTTAGCTGAATAATAGGAGAGGTGACAGCTGGTTTTTCAGAAGGCATTTTGATGAAGTTTCTAAACAAGGAAAGAATACTTGCTGACAGACACCAGTCACTACTGTGATAGCAGACAATTTTCCGGGGCTTTGACTTAACCAAAGCGTCCATATTGCAAATGTCAGACAGTTGGTGTGTGCGGCATGCAGTTCATGACATTTGAAACTTTAGATGTTGGAGTTTGCTGCTCTTTTATTCTTTCTAAACGCACTGTTTCTAATTTTTGTCTTTGAAGATTATGTGGTAAAAGACAAGATAAATTCATTGGTCAACATTCCCAAAACATTACTATGCCAAAACTAAACTATATATCACAAGAATAAATAGAATCTGATCCCTGGTGCTTGCATTTTTGCAGGATTATGTACTCTACTAAGATGGCGTGGAAGGAGGAGAGGAGCTAAACTTCAAAATGCAAAGGGCAAGAACATTCCTTTCAGCTTCCTGATCCTGAGTATTTCTTTGGCCCACATATTAATCTCCAAAGAGAAGCTTAGCAGTGCCTATATTTCTGAGCCTTGATGTGTTATCTATAAAAACCCAGGGACTAGCTTAGTACAGGGGTGTCAGGTTCTTACTGCTTTCAACATCATGCTTTTGCAAATGAGTCATGCAGTTGGTCAAGCCGAAAAGGACTAATTGAGTATCTGCCATGTGGTCAAACCAGGG
Organism: Cheirogaleus medius; assembly: GCA_008086735.1. Classification (NCBI taxonomy): domain Eukaryota; kingdom Metazoa; phylum Chordata; class Mammalia; order Primates; family Cheirogaleidae; genus Cheirogaleus; species Cheirogaleus medius. The sequence continues at coordinate 13,435,765 of VBSM01003185.1, forward strand.
GCTGGCAAACTATGGCCCTCGGGTTAAATCCAGTATTTGTGTGGCCCATAGACCTTGCTGGAGCAGGCTGCCACTGTGAGCCGGGAGACCAGCCAGGGCATCACCCCCACCCCCATTTCCTGTTCTGCTCCCACGACCTGCCTCCCAGGCCAGTGGCACTGCTCAGGGCCCATACTGGTCACCACCTACACATTGAGGTCTCTGCTGTTGGCAACTGCTGGGCATTGAGCAGTCCCGGACCCTCCAGCCAGCTGCCCAAGTTAAGAAGGCACAGCTCTGGCCGGGCGCGGTGGCTCACGCCTGTAATCCTAGCACTCTGGGAGGCC
>VBSM01003185.1:13436190-13531244 GCA_008086735.1 Cheirogaleus medius
AAAGAAGGCACAGCTCCCCAAGAGGAGAGAAGGGTTTTCCAGGACCTGGGTGTCACCAGGGCAGAGAGTGAAATTGATCAAGGTGGTGAGCCTCCCCCCATTCCAGCCACGCCCCCTTGCTCCCAGAGCCTAGGGTCAGGACCCTAGGGCTGGTCGCTCTTCCTCTAGAGAAAGTATGCAGCAGATGGCAACTGGACACAAAGTTGCCTGCCACCCCAAGCAAATCTGGCAGGGCACCACAGGACTTCTCTCTCTTGTTATCTCAGAACCCACATCAGTGTTGCCTCTTGGCCTGCAAAGCCTAAAATATTTACTATCTGGCCCTTTACAGAAAAAGTTTGGGACCCTTGATATAAATTCCCATAAAACACTGTATCCCAACAGATTAATCATTAAGGTAAAGAGGGTGCCAGAGAAGGGAGAAGCCTTGAGAGTCTATGTTGGGAAATCAAAGGTTCTTAATATTCATTTAAGAGATAGATGCAAACTATAGATTTATATACCTGAATCCACTCACTTCTGAAAGTTGCATTAATTTCTCACCTTTTGTATTGTCTCCACACCAGGCTTGGTTATATGGGGTATTTGAATGCCACCTACTGGGCACACATGGCCTCCATTCACTGGAAACGATCGTTCACATTGCAGAAAGATGAAAGTAACAGCTGGCATCTGACCACATTGCCTGCACTGGGTCGCACTGCACGCCACAGCTGGCTGAAGGGCTTGAAGTACAGGAAGAGGTATTCTGTGCAACAATCAAATTTCTTACTCAGGGCAGACCACTTTCCCAACCTCTTTGATATAGGGGCTGTCCTGTGCATTGTAATATGCTTCACAGCATCCCTGGCCTCTACTCATGTGGTAGGTTGAATAATGTCCCCTGAAACCGTATGTCCAAGACCTAACTCCCAAGAGCTGTGAATGTAACGTTATTTGGAAATAGCATCTGTCTTTGCAGATGTAATCACGTTAAGGATCTCAGGATGAGATTATCCTGGATTTAGAGTGGGTCCTAAATCCAATGGCAGGTGTCCATATAAGAGAAAGGAGAGGGAGATTTGAGACATAGAGACACAGAGGGGAAGGCCATGTGGAGACAGAGGCAGAGGTTGGAGTGATGCTGCCACAGCCATGAAATGCCAAGGACTGCTGGCAGCTGGCAGATCGCAGAAGAGAGGCAGGGAAAGGACTCTCCCTCAGAGTCTGCCAAAGGGACCAACCTTGCTGACACCTTGATTTCGGACATCTGGCCTCCAGAACTGTGAGAGAATAAGTTTCTGTTATTTTAAGCCACCAAGTTCGCATAGTTTGAGATGTACAGCAACATCAGGAGACTCATACAACCCACTAGATGCCAGTAGCATCCTTCCCCAGTTGCGACAATTAAAAATGTCTCCAGATATTGCCAAATGTCCTCCAAGGAGCAAAATCACCCTTGGTTGAGAACCTCTGTTTGAGAATTATGTCCTCCAGTCTCAAAGGAGGGGATTCTTGAGCTGTGTGAAGGGTACCCAGCCATCACACACACTGAATGGCAGGTCGAGACCATCGACGTGTGAGGTGAATGGGGAACGCAGTTGAATTGGGGGAGTGGAAATGCAGAAATAACCAATAACTTTCTTTTTTGTTGATTAGACATTCTCTGAACCACCATGGGACATAAACAGGAACCCTCTCTAATCCGTTTTGATCACTAAACATTAAGAGAATTATAATCTTCACTTCTTTGTGAGGTGGGAGGTGAAGTCCAGCATCCTAGAAATAGAAAGGAGACCAGCGACCGTCACACATGCAGGGAGTCCTTCCTGTCACACAGCCTGTGTCCAGGAGAAAGTACAACAGTCAACAGAGGGGTTGTGTTTGCCTCCCAACTCTTGGCCTCTTCTGCCAGTTAAAGTGAGATGCTCACTTCAGCTCTATTTCTGGGAATAAACTTGGGCCATTTCCAAAAAGAGCGCAAAAGAGTTGCTGGTTAGAAGTGTGGGCTTTGGAGCAGAGCTCTGCTGGGCACTGGCTGTGTGAGTGTCCTCAAGCCACAAAAGTTCTCCAGCCTCCATGCCCTTAATCTGTAAAATGGAGGCAGCCATGGTGCACCCAGATCAGAGCAAGTATTCATAAATATGGTGGACATAAAAACGGACTCAGCCTAGAATTTGACTGGCATAGTAAAAGTGTGCAGGAAATATTTGCTATTATTATCCAGAATGAAGCACATTCAAGAGTTAGCTAATCAATCTGATAAGAACGTAAAAATTCCTGGCGCTTTGAAGGCACTACCAGAAGAGTGGAGCTACAAAACATTTGGATTTCAAGTGCCCAAAAACAGATCATGTTTGGGCAGAGAATTTTCGATTATCTGGATGAAGGATTAGCCACAAAAAAAAAAATAGTTCAGGTAATCAAAAGCAGCAGTTAATCCAGAAATAACTGGCCCACAATCAGCAGGTGCCATCAGCAGCAGATTTCCCTCCCGGCAATAGCTAACCTCCCTGCATGCAAGGTCAGGGTCTCTGCCCTGAGAAGCCACCAGCCGATTAATGAGAGCAGGTCTCAGAGAGTAGCCAACCCTGACCTTGATTTGGTTACAGGTAATCCACAAGCTGATTTCTGAAACCAACTGAAAAAAAAGACAGCCAAACATTACAATTCCATTGGATCTCCAAATAGCAAATCAAAGGTACATAATTTTCAAAACTTGAATGTGTGGGTGTATTAGTTTCATATGGCTGCTGTGATCAATTACCACAAACTTAGTGCCTGAAAACAACACAAATTTACTACCTTGCAGTTCTAGAGGGCGGAAGTCTGAATGGATCCTATGGGCTAAAATCCAGGTGTTGGCACAGCTGCATTTTTTCCGGGGACTTTAGGGGAGAATCTATTCTTTGCTTTTTCCAGCTTTTAGAAAATGCCCACGTTTCTCAGCTCCACATCACTCCAGTCTGCTTCCGTTGTCACATTTTCTTCTCTGACCCCAACCCTCCCACCTCTCTCTTCTAAAGATCCTTATGATCTCAGTGGCCCACCCAGATCATCCAAGGTCATCTCCCCATCTCAAGCTCCATCACTTAATCACATCGGCAAAGTCCATTTGCCATGTAGGGTCACATATTCACAGGTTCTGGGGATTAGAATGTGAATGTCTTTGGGGGCAATTTTTGTGTTTAGCACAGTGCAGAAATTCCAGTAAAACATGTCTAATCCAAGACTGTCATGATCACATTGGATCATGAGAGAAGAACCCTCCAGTTATGTCATTTTTAAGATTGTGATCCAAATCATTCTTCTTATACATGAATGCACTGAAGGAAACTGAATGCATAGAGGTCAGGGTGAATATATGACTGAAGTCATGGTTAAGGTCAGCTAAGAGAATACATGTGAAGTGCAGACTGAGAGGTCAAAATAAAGGAGTCAGCTCACCTCTGATGAGCACAGGAGTATTGGTGGAGTACGGAGATTCTCAGGGACTAGGTAATGAAAGAACAGAGACAGTCTGGTTGTCTGGACAGGTGATGGACATCCTAGGCATATGGCACTATACTTACCAATGACCAAAGAGAGCTAATAGATAAATACCCCGTCACCTGTCCCTTTCTGGAGTGATCACTCTGAGACGCTTGTTCTACACTGTCTCTGACACTGTCTCCCAGTGTCTCCAGCTGCCCACAGTGGGTACCCCAGCTACCCAACTTGCTGGGTAGTGCACTCTTTGCTGGCTGCCTTCCCTTCTCCGCTTCACTTTTTTCCTGCTTCTTCATGCCATTTCCTGGCATCACCTTCCAAACAAATGATGTGCACTTGAATCCTCATCTCAGGGTCTGCTGTTGGGGGACCCAGGTTGAGACAGCCCCCACTGTACTGGCCACAGCCTCCTGGACAGGAGCACAAAGAGAATGAGACACTTTCCCCAGTGCCTGTCATCCTAGAGTGTTTGGGAGTGAGGGGAGAATCACTGGGCTTTGAAGGACATCCACATGCCGATGGACCAGTGACAACCGGTCCAGATAGGGGAGGTAAAGGAGGTTGAAGATCTGAAATTTCTAAAGACACCCAAGACACAAAAACATATCCCTAGGCCCAGATATCCCTATTTTAGAATGGCAAAGATTAGACTGCTCTTCCCTCTTCACCATATGCCCCATCTAACCCTAAGTATTAGCTTTCATCCTTTTATAATTTCTCCTTTTAATTTATTCAAGCCTGATCTAGAGTCATATAAATATACAATGCACTAGGTTATGAGGCTTTGGGATAAGGTAAAAAGGAAAAAAATATATTCCTAGTCAGTGGTGTGCTTGTAAATGTTCCAATGAGGGGGGAAAAAACATGGTTTATAGTATCTGCCAATTTTTGTGGTGTAAGTATTTCCACTGTGGCTGATTTCAAGCTAAGAATATGACATCAACTGGCTCACAAAATTCCCGCAAATTTAACCATCAGCTCTTATGAGCTGGTACAAGCTGGCTTCAACACACCACTGTCCAGCCTTCTAGGAATTTATAATGGTAATATCTGCGTGGTTTGGGTAGACTATCTGCTTTATCAAATTGACCCCAAAGTGGAAAATGGCTCAATACCATAAAGCTTTGTTTCTTACTCACATGTCAGTACTGGGAAGATAAACAGGTCACTGAGAAGTCCTCCACAGTCATTCAGAGGCCAGGTTGACAGCAGAGCTGCTATCTTCAATACATAGCTTCCAAGGTCACCCTGGGTCATCTCCATTCCAGCCCAGGAGACAGGAAGACTGCAGAAGATTGCACATGGGATCTATGGGCTTCACTTCTGCTCACATTCCACTGACTAGAGCCAGTGCATGGCCACACCTAACTGCAAGGGAAGCTGGGAAATGTAGTCTAGCTGTGGGCCCAGGAAAAAAAAGGAGAACACGGATGTGGTGAGCATCTCTGCCACAATCACATTTTTGAGCATTCATTCTATGCCAGCTACTGTGCCCAACAAGTTTGTATGGGTAGATGAATTAACATATTTTATAGAGCTTAGAGAGGTTAAGTGATTTGCCCAAAGCTATACAACTAGGAAGTAGCAGAACCTGGATTCAAAACCATGTCCATCCTATGACAAAGTAGAGTTCTTCAACAGATAATTTTTACCTGGTTTCACCTCTATAAAAATGGTGGCCAGAGGTAATAGGCTCCTAAATCAGACACCAGCTAAAGCAATTCTCCTTTGGCAAGACACAGTTCTCAGTCTGGCCCTCTCAGCCTTCTAGCCCCAAGTGGGTAGGGCTGGAATTTTAGCAAATGAACCCATTAACATGAGTCATGAGAAGTGAAGGGTTTTAGCAAATAGAGAATTATTTAACTTGCAGTTGCTTCCCTCTGAAGAATGTGAGAATCCAAGGTGACTAGGGACACTTTGGCTGGCACAGACTGGAGGGAAATTGCATTTTCTATCTCGAGCACAGAAGGGATGGTGGGGCGGAGCCAGGGCCTTGACGTGGGGAGAGAGAAAGGGAAGAGAAACTAGGAGAGCCTGATTTTCTGGCTCAGGGCAATAAGGGGGAGCATAAATGAAATGTTTGTGCTGCCTTTTGTCTTTTGAGCCTCAAGTAAGGATGGATTCCTCTGGGTACAAGATGCCGCCACAAGCCTTGGCAGCCACTGCAGGACTCGAGAGCAGACATCCTCTAAGGCAGCTCTGTGTCAGCAGCTGCGAAGTGGGGCCCAAGTGGTTTGTTAATGACATGAAGGACTCGAGTGTACAAAGCATTTTTTCTTTTTATAAAATATAAATTAGGATATTTATCCCTCCAATACCATTCCCCAACATTTTACTTTTAACCTCTTTGAATCCCCAAGAAAGGAGCTGTAGGGGTGGCAAAACTGCATCTCCATCTTCTTAGGACCCCGGCTGAGTCCAAGAATTAAATTGATGTAAGATAGTGTAACAGGAGAAAGTCTTACAAATTGATTTAACACAAGTTTTATGTAGCACGAGAGCCCTCATAAGGAAACGAAGACCCAAAAAAGCAATTAGAGTCAATCACTTAAATACTGATTTGGACAAAGAATAGTGAGTTATGCAAAAGCAAGTAAATTATGCCAGGAGGCTAAAAAGATAAGAGTTATTTTAGCAAAGTCTGTACAGAATTCTCTTGGTTTCAACTTCCCATCCTTGATGATAAGAAAGTTATTCCTTTTGTATAAGAAGGGTGTCTTTCACATGGGAATTTCATCTCCAGCTTTTAAGAAACAGAACAACAGTCAAAGTGATCTTCTTGCACCTGCTTTTTTGTTTAGTTGCCTTTAATTCAAAATTGTCCATATGACAGAGCAGCATATTTGGGGGTAGCATATTCTTAACTCCTTCAGAGTCAAGTTGCAAATGGTGCCCTGAGATTTTACAAAGCTAGAGTCTACCCATGGAAGTGTCTGCACTGATGAACTTCAGCCATCTTGGATGTCACAGCTGAAAATAATTTTTTGAACCACTCCTCTAAAGATTATGATGCTTTCTCTTATCTATAGTTATGTTTTTATTCCCCTTCAGGCCTGGTTATTAGATAGACGTTTTGGATATTTTTCTACTAAGTCAGTAGAATCACTTAAAGTTCTTATATTTGGAAGACAGAGAGAATTTATTAACCAAATCCAGAAATACTGAAATTTAATCTCATTTCTATTCTCTCTCAACATTGAACACCAAAAGAACATTCCAGTCAGTAGGGCACTTTTTCCCTTTGATGTGACATGTTCAGTAAAGTCACCGGCATGGATTTCCTGAGCAGTTAGTCTCCACGGCATTTAGAGCCTGCCACACTTCTTTGCAGGTTCAGTTTGATCAAAGATACAGCAGGGCACGTAGAGTCTTCAGACTGCACTTTTATATTCATTCTTTGGAAGTTCAGGGTCTCTGAACTAAGCAGCTCCTCTCAGGCCATGAAACACCAAGCCGATTACCATTTTCTTTTGACACCTAGTGTTTTATGTGACATTTTACACAATGGCAGACAGGTCTTTTTAGGGGAAATGCTCCATGTCTCCAGAAAACTCGGCCAGGATTATTTTCCTGATTTATTCTAAAAGGTCACAGCTAAAGAACAGGCTTTCAGCATTCATCTATCGTTGAAAAGCATACAGTATATTGCTCATCATCAATATACAAGATACTAGATCTGACACTGAAGCAAGATAATGCTGATATAGCTTCTTGACCTTGAGAAACTCATAGATTTGATCAAAAAAGCCAACCCCAGCGTTTTTCCTTCAGAATTCCCACTTTAGAATCAATACTCTATATTAGTTCCAGGCTGAGGAAAGAAAATAGAACCACAAGTTACCCCATCTGCTTCCACAATTCCAAAGTGTGCTTTGGAACTTAAGCTACTCTGTAAAGCAGGGCCTGCTCTAGTTAACTCTTGGAGCAAACTTGAATGTCAAAGTGCGGACTTGAAGCCATCAACGAGCTCGAATGGTCCCACCCATTTTAGAAACATCACGTGCTTTGCAGTTACATTCTCTAGGTCCAGTAATTACAAAAGCAAAACTCAAATCAGAATCTGTGATTTTGCCTCACAACAGCCCTGTCTGGCAGTTTGTAGTCATTGTTTACACTTTCCCATGTCAGTCTGCCCTTGGCAGCTGGTACTGCGAACATTTGCTTGAAACCAACATTCTTTCCCGAGCATACACATCTGTCCCCTTGCTCTGGGCGACCAGTGCACAGCCTTGAATTATGTATGTCTTGGTGTGGTTTTCAGATTGGGAATGGAAATGCCACGGAGGGGGAAACTCCGAGAGAGACTGAAGATGAGGCTGGACTCTATCGCCCATGACACACAGTGGTATCCTTTCCCCCTTGATGAGTCTTGACTGATGATGCCTCTCTGCGATCAGGGCTCAGGGGACAATTTGGAGCTTGCATTACAATATGACTTCTGGGGCCTTTGAAGTCCCAGCTGCAGGGGCAAAAGCACTGTAGTGATTAGGGGGCCCTCCCTTTCCAGGAAGGGGATGGCTGCACAGTTGAATATGAAATGCAATTAAAAAGGAGCACCTGGGATGAAATCGAAGCAAAGAATGTGACTTTGGCTCCAAGCAGAAGGGGGCTCATTTAATCACACAAGAATGTTCATCTCAACAATGTTCTTGATTCAGAAAAAAACAAAACTTTGAAAAACAAAAACGAAACGAAACAAAACAAAACAAAAAAACACCCTCTGACTTGCCAGCACAGCAAAGGAATGCACGAATTCTTGTTAACACCTCCAAGGCCACCCATGGGAAAATGAAGTTCACGGAGGCTCACCTTGGGAGATCCTTTTTCTTTTCGTGCTGCCCTGGTGTCTTCATACCTCCCGGACGCACATGGAGTCTTACATTTCCCCAGCACTACTTACCCTCATTCTGTTCCTCCACACCCAGGGCTCATTTCCCAGAGGCAGGGCCTGTTCCAGGTGTGCACGTGTGTGTGTACACAGGGGTGTGTGTTTGTGTTCTGGTTTTAGCACCTACCTTATCTCCATCAAAACATATCTGTCCTCTTTCTTAGGACCTTAGACCAATGGTTCTCAAACTGGAGCTGCCTCCAAATCAGCTGGAGGGCTCGATAAAGGAGGGGTGGCCCTCCCCCCTGACTTTCCCTTTCATTAGGTCCAGGGTGGGGCAGAGAATGTGCATTTCTAACAGATTGCCCCATGACCCTGCTGCTCCTAGTCCAAGAGCCATATTTTGAGAATCACTGAGTTAGACCAACCAGCTCCACTGGGAGACTAACTTGAGCTAAGGTGTGTTGTCCTGTCGTAGGAATATGCTCCTAGACTTGAAGTCACCAAGAAGAGCTGAGTTTGAGCTCCCTTCGACCAGATCACCTCCTAGCTACATCAACTTGGGCAAGTCCCTGGAGCCCAGAGGTTCGCAATCCAGACCCCACATCAGAATCACCCAGTGACCTTTTATAACGCTGATGGCAGACTGCACCCAAGATGGACTTCATCAGAATCTCAGGGCGAGGCTCCAGGGCATCAGTATTTTGTAAAATCTCCACAGGTGATTCTTCTGTGCTTTCACTTTGCCTTTTGAATAATGGGTATAATAATTTTTACCTCACAGGACCATTGAGACAAATACACATAAATACTAAAATCCCTTTGTAAATGACACACTGCTATTCAAATGTTAAGCGTCATTTTCCCTCACAGAAAACATATTTAAACGTGGACAGAGCCCATTAACACCTCTGCTAATATCTAAGTCAGGACAGATATTTCTGGCACAAGTTAAGCTCTTGGAGAAAGTTGGAGAGAAAAGCATTTTAACAAAACCATCTTATTTAACCAACACATACGTCTCTCCTTGCTTCTGTTTTTAAAGCATTCCTTCATGTTTTCCACCTAGTGTAAGAAACTTTAATTACTCTTGGTGACTATCCAATGGTTTGGTGACCCCAATTTACTCTAAGCCAGAAGCCAGTTAACATTTTCTGTAAAGGACCGGATAGCACATACTTTAGGCTTTTCAGGCCACAAGTCTCTGTTGCAATTACTTAACTCTACCATTGTTGTGCAAAAGCAGCCACAGACAATAAGTAAATGGTGGGGCTGGCCATGTGCCAACAAACTTTATCAACAAAAACAGGTGGCAGGCTGCATTTGGCTATGTGCTGTAGTTTGCTGACCATTCCTCTAAGCTTCCAATAAAGACACAATAATGTTCAAAGTCGACTCAAGAAAGCAGCTGGGAATCTTTCCAATGAGACATAACAAGCATAGAACGATTTCTACCAATGCGCTGGCGTGCATGGTCAGAGTTGGGGGGGGGGCAACTAGGGAGGAAGATGGGGCGATCACAAAGACAGCATAGGGTGAAGCTATTCTCTTTAAAATCGCCAGTTGGAGTGAGACTTAAGCCCAGACAAGACGACTGCACTCTTCCTGGGCTCACCACTGGGTTCTCAGAAAGAAGCAAGTGCACCCCTCCCCTTCTGCTTAAAGGCTGAGGGAACTCTTCCTCCGGCCACCGCCGACTCACTCACCAAGGCAGGTGGGGAGTCTCTGTCGGTCTTTGCTTCACACGAGCGATTTTCACCAGCTTTATGAAAACCCCACCAGAACACCACCAAAGGTTGGTCCCTTTCCCCATGCTTTGTAAATCACAGCACTCCCTTCCGTAGAATTAGAGTGGGGGGGGGGGATTTGCACACTTGGCGACGTCTAGAGACACTTTTGGTTGTCACAACTTGGGGAGGGGTTGCTACTGGCATCTAGTGGGCAGAGGCCAAGGGTGCTGTTCAACACTCTACAGAATACAGGACAATCCCCACCGCAGACTCGTCGTCTGGCCCCAAATGAGAATCCCTGAGCTAAGAATGCTGCAGCAGGCCAGCTGAGACTGGGAGAGTTCAGGAGCTGGGAAATCCTGCTCAGAAGCCTCACGCCAAGTCTCTCTCCTCCTTGTTTCTCCTTCAGTGGCCGGATCACTGCAGCCATCACTCCCTCTTCCTTTGGAAGTGAGAGAATCTTGGCGAACATTGGATCTTAGAACCGGAAGTAAACTGAGGAGATCATCTGATTCAGACCTTTGTCACCAAAGGCAGGGCTTCTCAAACTTTGCACACGAATCGCCTGGAGCTGTTAAAATGCAGATTCTGACTCAGTAGACCTGGGTGGGACTTGAGATTCTGCGTTGCTGACTGGCCCCGGCCCCCATCACACTCTGATTATCAAGGCTGAGGAAAGGTCCCTGCTTTACAGATGATGTGGTTGCAGTCCTTTGAAGTGGTCAGTTCTCCTACGTCACTCAGCTGGAAATTCTGAAAAGAAACTAAAAAGGAGACTTCCTAGACCCTCCGACTCTGGCCACCAATCTAGGTAACCACAGAATCCACTTTTCTCCCACACCTAGCAGCATCCTACAGAAACACTGTGCCTGGCACTTTGGGAAATGCATGTCTGCTGCAGGCAGCCCTGCTCTTCTTTCTCCCCAGCTCTTTGATAACCGGTTGAGAGTCCTGCCCCAAAGAGCAACTCTGCTGGGCAACTCCCTGGAGAAAGTTCCTTGCTGATCATGTAAATCACCCCGCAGCCATTCCTAGAAATGTCTTTCTGGGGGACAGGCTAGAGTTTGAGAAATATCCGAAAAGGGAAACTGTTCATCAAAAGGCGGCTAGCTCCAATTTCTGCCTAGGCTCGTACTGGCTGGAAACAGGTGGAAGTCCTGAGAGAGTGAGTGTGAATGTGTGAAATGAACATGGAGCCCGGAAGAAGGAAGGAATGTTCTATTACCAGAAAGCGTCCTCTGCACCCAACCTGTTAGGAGGCTGCAGGACGAGAATTTATGGATGTGTTTTCAATTTCTCTGACAGAATCTGTTTGGACTGAGGACGGCTGTTTAATCTTTGAAATATGTGTTCCATAACAAATGCTGGAATCACACATAAATTGCTCTTTCATTCTGTGAGCCAAACCCTGACTAAAGGGGTTTGGAAATCCCCACAAGGTGCTCTTTGCTTATTGTTCATTCGGAAAGAAAAAAACATTTTTTTAATGAAATGCGATGTTGAGGAACTGCCAGAAATAGATGCTCCCTATCTGCCTTCACATATGGTAGCTTCTTTCTGGCCAATTGACTGCCAATGAACTGGGGACGAGCTGTAACAATAGGCAGGGCACGCCAGGCACCCCACGCTCAGCCGGAGTTTGCTGTCCCGGGTGGAGATGGAAGTTTCTGGTCCTGTCTCAACCCATGAAAGCCTAGGAAACCAAGGCATGACCCAGACGTTTATCTGCAAGGCCATTCTGGTTAGCTCTAGCTAAGCCCTCAGAATTAAAACTGATGGGTTGTCACCTTTCAGACAAATCCTATTTGTTCATTCTACCCCTCTGGCTTTTAACTACATCATGTCGAAGGGAAATATCCAAGGCCCACTCTACCCCTCTGGCTTTTAACTACATCATGTCGAAGGGAAATATCCAAGGCCCACAAAGGCTGTTCATTCATAAGTTTTACTAACAGACATTTCTACGTGAACACCATGCTGGAGAGATTTTTCTCTGTCTGGAAGTATAGTACATATTGGGTTTTACAATGTCTGAAAATAAGCAAGTTACACACATTCTTGTGTTACGTGAATTCTTGCTCCCAATTTCAAGCTAATCAATAAATAGTTCGGTATCCATGCATATTTATGGCTTTCCTGCTCTCCGAGCAAGTATCAAGCTACAGAGAAATGGAATTTTCTACCAAGTTGCTTTTCTATAACTTCCCATTAATTTGGAGTCAGCAAGAAGTTTTTTAACATCTCTTTAAGAGATCTGAATTTTTGTTTATTTGTCTTGTTTTTTGGAAAGAAAAGCAATTGGCTGATCCAATCTGTGTTTACTTTTGGGGGCCTTATAATTAAACTAAAGTGTTATATGTCCTTTTGTTAAGTGTTTAACAAAATTATTTAATAATTAATTTCCAAGTAAAGCTACTTTAAGGCTTCATAATGAGGAAGATGATGATATCTACTATCATCTGCATGGTTATATTCCATGCCAAGCACTTTGTAGGGATTAGCTCATTTAATTCTTACAGCCATGCTGCTGGGTCAAGAGCAGTAACTCACTCTACAGAGATGTGGAAACCTGGGCTCAGAGAGGTTCAATTCATATGACAATGTAACAGCCAGGACTCCACGGAGCTGGAATTCAAGTACAGTCCTATTGGCCTTTGGTGTGACTCCCTGAGGATTCAATATTGAAATTCTGTTAGAAGTCAGTTCTGTTTGCTCTTAGGATATCATTAGACCATGGATGTTTCCAGGCATGGCTTTAAATTCCACTTTAATTCCATTCTAAACGCCACTGGCAATTAAATTCAACACCAATGGCTTGATTTATATCTCATACCATAATGATTCCCCTGAACTCTGAATTTGAATGTCCAACAGACATCTCTCAGTAGCATTTCCAAAATGAAGCTCCTTGCCTAGTCTATCTCATCTCAGTAAATGGCAGCTTGGTTGTACCATTTTATATCCAGTCCATTGGCAAATCTGTTGGCTCTACCTTGGAATGCAGCCCTCCATATCCATGAGTTCTGCATCCATGGATTCAACCAACCTCAGATCAAAAATATTCATAAAAAAATGTATGGTGGCATCTGTACTGAACATGTACAGACTTTTTTTCTTGTCATTATTCCCTAACAATACAGTATAGCAACTATTTACATAACATTTACATTGTATTAGGCATTATAAATAATCTAAACATGATTTAAAGTATATGGGAGGGTGTGCATAGGTTATGTGCAAATACTATGCCATTTTACATAAGGAACTTGTGCACCCATGGATTTTGGTATCTGTGAGAGGTCCTGGAATCAGTCCCCCAGATACTGAGGGACCACTGTATACCTGGAATTCAAGAACTTTTCTACGGCAAGCCCCCACCATCACTCACCAATTTGCAATAGCCTCCTAGCCAGACTCCTGGCTGCCAGTCTTGTTGTCCAACAGCCAGATGGTTTGTAGACCACAAAAGTCAAATCACATCACTCCTCTGAATTGTAGGTCTTTACATGGCCCTTCAAGACCCTTAAGCATCTGCTTGCTATCTACCTTCCCGCCAAAGGGAAAACAAAACCAACTGTAAACACCCTCACTCCCACCCTGAGACTACAGCCATTCACCCCTGGCAGGTAGGCCCCCAGCAGGCTAAATCCATTTCCACCTCAGGACATTTGCACTTGCTGTCCCCTCTGCTGAGGATGTCCTTCCCCGAGCTGTGCCCTTAACTAGTTCCCTCCCCTAATCAGCAGAGACTCCTCTTACCACCCATATTAAATAGCACAAAGTAGAAAGTTTTCAAATTAAGAAAAAAAAACTAGTTGGGAAGGACATCATTCTAACCCTTATGGCTCCCAAAGTAATAGACAGAAAAATTTCTGTTGAAAGAAAGGATGAAAGAATCAATGAATGTTAGCCCACTGCCCAAGCTGTACTCCCAGCTTCCACACACAGGGCAGATACACAGATGGCCTGGGGACAGAGGTCCTATCCCAGCCTTGGAAACTGATAGCCCCAGTCGCCTACCCAGCCAAGAGCAAGGGATTTTAAAGCCAACCAAACTGATGTCACAGTCTGCGTGACAATCTTAAGGATGGGTCTTTAACTTTGCTGGATATTTTGGCCAAGTCCCCAGGATCAGGTTTCCAGAGGTTCTATTGGGTAGAAACATGCTGTGAAATCAGCATCTCTTCCATTTACAATATGCCTGTTGAGGACTCTGTGCTTGTTTTATTTTTTAAAATAGAGTTCAAACATTTAATTTTTAATAAGGTGCCAACGTTTACACAGAGCGTTACAATAAAAAACCCAACACATTGCTATGTGGTCGTTCCAACACCAAATGCGAATATATCTCATAAAAGTTGCACGCAGGCTCATTCCCAGCACCTCTAGGATGGCAAATAAATAGTTATTACTGTGCTGGTGAAAATGGGGTCTGGTTAATGTTTCCCAAGTCAGATATACAGGCTCCCTCCTCGTGTAAATCATTTCAAAGGCTAGAAGCTTAGCCTGATAAAACACTGCCCATGTGAAATTAAAATGAAAGCGTAATATTACAATTACGTGTAATTCAATCGTTCTCTTTGGGTTTCTCATCTTTTCCAGCTCAGCATCTGATAATGAATACTAAGCAGAATTTGCACATGTTGATAATTTAAAGTAATCAGCTCTCACCTAAGTGAAACAAACTGCCCTAAAATTTTCAGTTTCTGTGACTTATTAGGGCTCAAAATCTATCTATTTACCCGTCTTCTCCTTTGTAAGGTCTTTGGAAAGGACTGAATAGAGAACTTTGACACTGCCTGGTTCCAAGTAACAGCGAGCACTGAATACCGAATGGCTGACTTCTAGCACATTTACCTTTCCCTAAAAGCCACGCAAGCACCCGTATTCCCAGAGGATGCGCTGACAAACACTTAGAAGAAATGCACATGTCACTTCCAGGATCCCGTTTATTTGGTGTCCTACTACAACACATTTCCTTAGTTAATAGCGAGGGAGAGCAAGAAACAGGCGACGGGCCCCAGTGGAGAGCTCCTCTCCACGACATACTGATGGTTTTATACATTAAAGACTGGCTCAGAAAGAATCCAGAAAAGTTCGACAAATGTCTAAAGCCTTTGGTTCTGGAAAAGAAAACAATTATTATGAAAGATGTTTGTTTTCCCTCCACGTCCCAGTTCTGTTCATCACATTACCAGGTAAAGTGGACTGAAGTTCTGCATTTGGATACAGCAAATGCCCTCAGAACCCCCACCCTTGTACTTCTACGAGAAAGAGTGACAAAGAGCATGGCAGCATGTTCCCCATGGAGTTTGAAAGAGACTGCAGGCCCCTGGGTGAGTGGACCACATGGCTGAGTCAGGGCCCCATGTGAGGAAGGCGATTCATTGCAATAGTCTCCACTGCAGACTCCTCGTCCTTGACCTTCATCTGCCTGCCTGAATCTGGCCTTTTGTCGAGGAGAGTCTGAACCCCACAACATGCTAGAAGCTCAACTTGCAAAGATAAATAAGACTGGGTTATTTCAGTCAAGTTACTCTTCCAATTGCTTCTTATGAATTCATGGACATCTCTGCACTAAGCACTGGGGAGGACACAAATGCCAAGTTCCCCCTCGGTGACCTTGGCCCAGAATAAACTATCCCCTTGTCCCCTCCATGGCTTCAGCAGGATTAGAAGGAAATTCTGTGGTTTCACTGACCTTTGGCTATCTTTTCACTGTTTTGTGTTCCCTTTTGAGGCTACTAGCTTCAGCTAAAAGGACCTCCTGGATTCGATACAGCCAGGCTATGACTAATACTTTCTTTCTCATTACAGGCGGCTCCGAGGGGACCACACGGGAATAAGAGGAGGACTACACGGAGCAATCTTTAAGACTTTTTAGGATTTAAAGTCCAAGAGAATCCAGTTTCACTTGCAAATGTTCCGTGGTAACCCCAATAACACTAACATTAGCAGCTGTTACTCAATGCGTACGTGCTATAAATGAGACAATGAATTTCATTCTATTATAGGACCAAAGATTAAATTCTCTACGAATCCCTGGGTATTTCTGCACTGGCATGGCTATTTTATGTCACTTTGAAGGGGGCCAATGAATAACAGAAACCAATTTTCCATAGTGTGTCAGCATGATCTGACTTAAAATTTTTTAACTCAGAGAAAATATATTTTTGCACATTAACTAGAAGTTTCATAGAAACCCATTTGTAGCTAGGTTTTTATCAAAATTGAAAATCCTTATTAGGGCTAAGAAATGATGGATTCTGATAAGGAATTCTAGGTCAAATCTGAGAGAAGGGGTGGGGAGCGGGCAGGTTAGAAGAGCATTTGCAAGGGTTTAGCAAGACAGTAGACAGGATGGGTGATGACAGGGACACAGTGATGGCCTCCAGTACAGCAGACATCTTCCCCTCCAAAGGACCAACCCCACCTCCTTGTAAGAGTACTTGAATTTCGTTCAGAGAGTAATGTGCCTAGCTAAAAATGTTGCTTCCCACACTAGTGTGCGGCTAGGAGCCACGTGACAGATTTCTAGTCAATGAACATGAGCTGAGTGCCTGTAGGAAAGCTTTGCTTTCCTGATGGAGACACTGCATCTTGTGACTTACCTCTTCCTCCCCCCCTTAGAAAGCAGACATGACACCCAGCAGTTCAGTAAACATCTGGCGACTACGAGGCAATATGCCAAAGGACAAAGGGTAAAGATGGTGAAAAAGAAATACCAAAGGAGTGTGGATCCCTGGTGACATTACGGGAACAGTCCTGGAGTGCCCACCTCCCACACTTATTCAGCCCTTCACTCTCTGTTGGGTTTTCTGCTACTTGCGGGCAAATGCACACCTAACCGATACACCACTAACCAATGACACTGAGATCGGAAAGGATGAGGATGATTCTGTGAAAAGGAAGGGACAAAGACGAAAGTGAAAGGGCAAGTGGGATCAATCCTATTTACACAGATCACACAGTGGACCTAAGACATAGCTTAACTCCTTCCTGCAGAAAAGACAGTGGTCCTGACTAAAAGAACAGATGTGTCATTAAGTTCAAATACAAAGATGCCCAATGCTCAAATTGGCTGTATAAAAGTTAATGCCGTCCTCCTGTGCTTTGATTGCTAGTAGGAAAGTGCATGCTCATACATTAAAACTGGACGTTTTGCAGCCTATAGAGAAGAAAATGGAACAGATAGAGAATCAATTCAGTATTTCTCTTGCAATCCATTTGGAGGAGCTCCCACTGAGAACTTGTATGCCTCACCCTCTCCACAGCCGCATCTGATAAGACCTGAGAGGAAAAATAAGTAGTAACACTGGCAGCCTGTTTTGACTTTTGCATATGCTACTTGGAAATTAAAGCACGCTTACGGCAGGCTGGGGGCACACAGGCTGCGGCCCATGGAAGTGCTGAGCTGATCAGTACTTAAGAATGCACAAGCACAGCAATAAATAAATGAAGCAAATGCAATGGGGATGCAAAGCAATGATTGGGTGTGTACACCTTCAAAATAAGGACACGTTCCTTTATACGGAAGGAGACAGGGCAGCACTACACGCTCCAGTAGTTCATTGTGCAGTCCCAAGACACTGGTCTTGCATAGAGAAATGATTTCTTCACACTCATCTTGCCAGGTGCCCCTGATGTTGGTTCAGACACTGACGGAGAAGCCAAATAAGAGGCTAAGAACAGGAGCAAGAAACGGATGGTCGTGAGCGGACCCACTGGCATATTTACAGCTTTTACTGTGTTCAAATTTAATTTCTTTTTCTTTTCCAATAAAGTAAGTGTAAATGTCTTTCGTATGACTCAGTAACGTAGCAGCAAAACTTCAGGAACCAATAAATAAGGACACCAACACGCTGATACCCCTTTGCCTTTTGGACTCAAAGCTTCACGTGTGTTCATAAGTTACAAACATCAGCCTTGAGCAGAAGGGGTAAAAGTTTCTCGATTGGGCATTCGTGTTCCACGTCCTCATACAGACCACACCACCTACACCCACCCACGGGCCCCCGCAGCAGTCAGGAACGCATCAGGGAACACAGTTTGAAACTCATATGGGGTTAAAGCTATAAAATGCCTATTCATGGATGTTTTTGTTTTTGTTTTTGTAAAAAAGATTTCATCCTTCTTCCTCTCCTTTCAAACAAAACTTTTGTTTCTGCTGTCCTCGGCGCATGATTTTTCATTGGGATAATATGATGCATCGTTTGTTTATTTCTTTCAAAATGACATAGTCAGTGTTTTCCTCAAAATAATTGCCACCTTGTTGTTAATTAAACATGATGGATTCGGGGTCCTGGTTTGCCATCTGGGCCATATGTCTCAGAACATCCTTTTTCGTGATGATGCCAAGAAGTCTCCTGGAGAAGAAACAAAATAGGGAAAAGAGGTCAACACTGTAATATGGCCTCATCCTTGTCCCCAAGCCCTCATGCCTTTCCCAGCTGAGCACAGGGACAGGGACAGACAACGTTTCCTAGCTTCCCTTGGGGTTGGGCAGAGCCAATGGTGTCAGTTCTGGCCAATGGCCTGAGGGTGGAGGTGACAGATGCCGCTCCCAGGTCTCCTGCGTATTTTCCCACACTCTCTCTCATCTGGCAGCCAGGGCCAGAGGAGCCAGTAAAGGATTCTGAGGTCACAGAGGATTGACTCAGGAGCCACCAGATTCAAGGACCTGGGTCCCCTGAATGACTGTGTGGTCCAGAGCCCAAGCCTGCTGCAACTCACATTGGATGTGACCTGTGAGAAAAATAAACCTTTACTGCGTTAGGCCACTGAGATTGCAAGCTTGTTTACTACGGCAGTAAACCTACAATGACTAATATAGTCTCTTAAATTTCAAGACTATAATTAATTTAAAAAGTGTTTATGAAAGCCACTGTCAAAACTTGACCACACCACAGAAATTCCAAGTATAAGGTATTTTACATATAAAAACTTTTAAGTATAAGATAAAAATTGATGCTATTTTTCATTCTATCTTACTGGAAGGATAAACTTTGACATTCATCTCAGACCCTATATGTAAATTGCTTCCTCTTCCAAAATTCCATTGCTTTCAACTTATAAAAAACAATGGCACTTACCAGGGTCCTTTGTATAAGGCCACCTAGACTGTACATCACACAACTCCAGGGAACACTGTTCACAAACACTGCAATGTAAATAGTGCCCCCTGGAGTGCACATTTATACGACCTTTCACAGCAACTCTTACTTCATTGTTTTATTAAACGACCACTTTTGGGGGAACAAATCATGCCCCTTGGGTAAAGAGAAAGGTTTAAAAGAAGGGGATGTGCACAACTTCTTTGGAAGAAATGAAGTTCCATTGCCAAGAAAGTTTGCAAAATACTGTTCACTGTATTGTCCCCATATCCAGGAAAAGGGGAACGGGGACGCAAACAATGGCAGTGTCACTTTCGAATACTGTATAGCTATTAAAGTGACGGTTTCTACTCTGTGTTTATGTAAAAGGATATACAAAAAAATTAGAAAACACAATTGTAATACACTGTCATTTAAGTAAAGCCAAATTAGTCGAATTTAGCTCTAACAGGTAGTGACTACGAAGAGGGGATGTAAATATTCAAAGTGGTATTCAAATCAGTTACACCTGGTGAAACGGATGCCGATTAGTGAAACTGTCAGGACAGAATTCTGACTTTTTTTGTCTCTGACCACACTAGACCTTAAATAATCTTGGAAAGTTATTTATTTCTTGTGTTGCCCCTTCCCCTCTACCTCACAGGAACATGTTTAGGAGGGAGGAAAATAGCAAAAGGGGTCTTTAAAAGCATGCAAAACAAAAAGATTAATGATGATATGGATCGCCAAAAAAATTGAAAGAAAATGTCCTGACTCTACAGTGATTATTTTTTTAAGAGATAGGGTCTCACTCTGTTGCCCAGGCTGGAATGCAGTGGCCTGAGGATAGCTACACTGTAACCTTGAACTCCTGGGCTCAAGTGATCCTCCTGTCTCAGCCTTCCGAGTAGCCCGGACTACAGGCCCTGCCTTTTTTGTTGTTGTTGTTACAGAGTCTCACTCTGTTGCTCAGGCTGGTCTCGAATTCCTGGCCTCATGTGATCCTCTAGCCTCGGCCTCCCAAGGTGCTGGGATTACAGACGGGAGCCACTGTGCCTGGCCTATAGTGATAATTTTTTTTTTTTTTTTGAGACAGAGTCTCACTTTGTGGCCCGGCTAGAGTGCCGTGGCGTCAGCCTAGCTCACAGCAACCTCAATCTCCTGGGCTCAAGCGATCCTACTGCCTCAGCCTCCCGAGTAGCTGGGACTACAGGCATGCGCCACCATGCCCGGCTAATTTTTTCTATATATTTTTAGTTGGCCAATTAATTTATTTCTATTTTTGGTAGAGACAGGGTCTTGTTCAGGCTGGTTTCGAACTCCTGACCTTGAGCCATCCGCCCGCCTCGGTCTCCCAGAGTGCTAGGATTACAGGCATGAGCCACCACGCCCGGCCTACAGTGATAATTTTTTAAACGGGAAGGAAATAATAAATGTGGAAAGCAAGATAGAATTAGACAATCAACATTTTGCAACCTCCAATGTAATAATTAGTTTAGTCAATAATTATCAATGGATACCCAAACCATTGAGTAAATGACTGCTGGAAAACAGAAAATTCACAGTCTCAAAGTATTGCTATACAGACTATGTACAAAGAAAAATGTCCCTTTACGATGGAGGGCTCTGGCTATCACCATCTCATCCAGGTGATGGAGCTTACCATCAACAGAGTCAGAAAAGCTGATGCTGTAGTATCTCCTATGTTGGAATGCTGCCAAAAATTACTTAAACGAGATATTAATAGAATCATGAGGAAGCAACTGGACAGATCAAGAATGTAAGACTACTGGTCTGGATTCTTCAAAAAAAATCTATGTCATAAAAAATAAACCAAAAAAGGCAGGGAACCGGCCTATACAAAAGATGAAAGAGGCAAATCAACTCAACACATGAATCTTGCTGGAATTCTGGGCTGAAATTTGAATAGAAACCAGATACTGAATGATATATTGGGTTATTGTTAATTTTATGTAATTAGGGGTTGGTGGTTACGTAAAAGAATGCCCTTATTCTTAGAAGATGTACACCTCATTCACAATTGCCAAAACTTGTAAGCAACCAACACGCCCTTCAATAGGTAAATGGATAAACAAACCATGGCACATCCAGACAATTGAATATTCTTCAGTGATTAAAACAAATGAGCTAGCAAGTCACAAAAAGACATGGAGGAACCTTAAATGTGTATTGCTAAGTGAAAAAAGCCAGTCTGAAAAGGATACGTACTGAATCATTCCAACTACATATATGCGAAATTCTGGAAAAGGTAAAACCATGGAAAGAGTAAAAAGATCAGTGGTTGCCAGGGGTTGGTGGGAGAAAGGGAGGGATAAATAGACAGAGCACAGGGGATTTTTAGGGCAGTGGAACTACTCTGTGTGATACTGTAATGGTGGACACCTGAAACTATGCATTGGTCAAAATCCACAGAAATACACAACAGCAAGAGTGTACTCTAATGTAAACTGTGGACTTCAGCTTATAATCATGTTTCAATATCAGTTCATCAATTGAAATAAATATGACACACTAAGATGGCAGCAACAGAGGGACTGTGGAGGAGGAGGGGATATATGGGAACTCTTTGTACATTTTGCTCAATTCTTCTATAAACCTAAAACTGCTCTAAAAAATACAGGCTATTAAAAAAAAAAAAACTTGAGAAAAAAGTGGTTGCCTGAAGGGAGAAGAGCTGGTGAAAAGGGACAGAGCCAGAAATTACTGGTGTTCATTCAAGCTCTTTAGGGCCACTTGACTTTAACCATGCTCATACATTACTTTTAAATACATTTCTATAATGAAACTTATCAAAATGCAGCAAAACTGAAGATGCCCCATAAAACAAGATGCTGCTCCACTAACCCTACCAGGCAGAGTTTGCATCCTTGTGTCCGCCTGCTGGGCTGCCATAACAAAGTACCCCAAGGCTGGGTGGTTTAAACCACAGACACTTACTTCCTCACAGTTCTGGAGGCTGGAAGTCCCAGATCAAGGTGCCAAGAGAGTTGGTTTCTCCAGAGGCCTCTCTGTTTGGCTCGCAGTTAGCTGCCTTCTCACGGTGTCCTCACGTGGCCATTTCTCTGTGTGCACACACCCCTGGTGTCTCTTCCTCTTCATGTAAGGACACCAGGCCTATTGGATTAGGGGCCTACCCTTACATCCTCCTTTACCCTTATTACCTCTTTAAAGGCCCTATCTCCAAACACAGTCACCTTGGGGGTTAGGGCTTCGACATAGGAATTTGGGAGCAGGGGTCACTCAGTCCATAATAATCCTCACACTCTCTCTGCATTGCACAGGTGCAGTAAAACCAGCCCTTCGCACGCTTCACTTTGTACACCACGCGAAATTCGAAAATGTATAGTAAGATGTGTAGAACTGATTGAAATAAACCTAGCTTGTTCCCCACATGTTGGTACGATCCTGCAGCAAGACACGCCTAAAGGAGACATGATATCACTCTTCTTTGCAGTGAGACACTCGGTTTTCCTGGGAAGCCCGTCTGCAAGTATGAACACGGCAGATGGAATCAGGGCCCAACAAGGGCTCTGGTCTGCTCACACAGGAAAGTGGCTGGGTCCAGCTGGCAGATCCTAGAAACGCTTCTTTCCATCCCGATTTGTCGGCCGGGCATGGTGGCTCACGTCTGTAATCCTAGCACCCTGGGAGGCTGAGGCGGGTGGATCGCTCAAGGTCAGTAGTTCGAAACCGTCCCGATTTGTCTTAGTTGCTTGGGGGTCAACTGTCATAACAAGGACCCATCACATTCAATCAACTAGAGAGAAAAATTTTCTCAAGGGCACTATTACCCAATACTTGGCCAAATCACCATGCTTCTAAGCTGCAGAAGCTTCAGTGAGGCCCTGTCTCGTTAGAGCTGCCCTTTGGCCTTGGCAGCCACACATGGCTGCTGCGAAGGGCAGCCCGGGCCTGCGGACCTGAGGCATGTTGGGGGCTTAGAAGCCCCGTAAGGAAAAAAGGTTTCCTCCCAGGGTCAGATGGATTTTGTTCCAGCTCTGATGATCCTAATTAATTTCAAGGGAGCAGTGATAGCGTGGAGAGGTGGCTTCGTTACAGGGTGGGGCCTCTATTTAAAGGCAGGTGGGTATCCAGTGAGGCCCCCCTGTGCACTAGCAGTGAAATGCGGCCCAACCTGGGGTCTATAGGACTCCCCCCACACCTCCTGGTCCCAGGAAGCCTTTACCCGGGGTTTCTCCACCTTGGTACTAGCGACATTGGGGCTGGATAATTCTTTGTTGTGGGTGGGCTCCTCTGTGCATTGCAGAACATAGAGCGGCATCCCAGCCTCCACCCACTAGATGCCAGTAGCACCCCATCCCCCACTGCGACAACCAAAATGTCTCCAGACGATGTCAAATGTCTCCTGTGGACTATGGGCAAAATCGTCCCTGGTTGAGAACCACTGCCCAGATTAAAAAGTACTGAAATATTTCTATGCCAGTTGGTTCATAGCCACTGAGCTGGACACCCCAGGATGTCACTGCTACCCTCACGTGACTTCTAGAATTCCACTGAGCTCCCCAAAATTCATAACTGGCACAAGTTTGTGCCAGTTAATATCTGGCACCCTTCCTTTCACCGTCAGTCCTGGCTGGAACTTTCAAACAAGAGTGAACCTCTGTGGGTGAACAACACACTATCGGCAAGGAGCACAGAAATCCCAGTACATGGCCCTATCCTCAGTATTTTATTGAGCAGGTATTGCAAAGTGCAGACATTCCAGGAACCCGTAAACTTAAAAACGCTGCTGCATAACCTCCATCACCCCCAGACCCACTCTTCATGGCTGTTGGCCCCAGCAGCTGCTGCGTGGAGGGCACTGAGTCCTTGGGGGCCAGGGTTAGCTGGCAGGGTGTCCACCAAAGGCCCTTGATGGCACTCTCTCCACACCACTCTGCCCTGGTGCCTGGCAGCTGACTGCGTCTCAGGACACAGGAGACCTGGAAGAAGCCCAGATGGGCCTGGCTCTACTACCCACTTCCTTCAGCCCAGAGCAGTGCTTGGCCTCCTCAGGTCTCATATCCACATTTGAAAAATAAAGAGAAGCCAAAGGTCCATCCGCTAATGAGCTGACAAGCAAAACGTGGTCTATCCAGACAACAAAGATTATTGAGCCATAAAAAGGAATGAAGTACCGACACATTTTCAACATGGAAACTTGAAAACGTGCTGCTCAGCAAAAGAAGCCAGACCCAAAAGGCCACACAGCGCGTGACTGCATTTACACGAAAGGTCGGGAACAGGCAAGCCCGCAGACAGAGTAGACTAGTGGCTGCCGGAGGCTGTGCTACAGGAGGTGATAGCTAAGGGGTGCGGGGTCTCTTTCTGGGGTGATGGAAATGTTTTAAAAGTGTGGTAATGGATGCATAACTCGCTTTCTACTAAAAACCACTGAATTGTACCTTTTGAATGGGTGGATTTACAGTATGTGAATTATTTCGATAAAGCTATAAAATAAATAGCTAGCTAGCTAGAGGATAGACAGAATAAAGGCAGTGCCCTATATGCTATACAAAATCCCACTCACCATCCAGATGCTAAGAACCTGGTGATGGGAACAAAAGTGACTTCACTCTCAGAAAGCATCACTGCAACATGAAGGGCAAGGGAACAGCAGAAGGACGTTTAAAGAAAGGACCATGTGCAAGTGTTAAGATTTCAACTGACCTTTCAAGTAAAAAAGGAATAATTATAAGGCCGGCAGCTTATACCTACTAAATGCCACTAAGAAAGCCATGATCAGAAGAGAAATCAAAGCAGGTGTGAGCAGTTCTGTGCACACGGGCAGAGCACCACAAGGTGTGCTCATCTCAGGTGGGGAAGGGCTCTGCTGCTGCCAACGAGCGGACAGTCCCCCAGCTTAAACCGCTCTTTCGTCCTCTGACATTTACTTTCCACCAGAAAGCCTAGCTCAGGATGTTCCCCTCTAGAGCTCCCGCCTTGGGTAACACCACTTAAATTGGATTATGACAAGCTCCTTGGCTTTTTAAAAAACACGTTTTAAACCCTCTCCAGTTCTCACTCAAAATAGATGCTCCGTAAGATGTGGATTAAACCAATGTCACTTTGAAAAAAATATGACTTGTTAGTGTTTGCAAAGTGATGAGAACACTACTGAAACACACACACACCCCTCCCATATCTATAAAGCCTAGGTTTTGTTTCCTTATCTTCACCCTGGAGACAGTATCAAAAGATCAGGCATTTGCAGTTCTGAAAATCCTCTCCAAAAGCTCCGTGACTGTAATGTCTAAAAGTTAAGTTGGTTACCCTGGCACTGGGGAAATAGGAATTCAGGAGCTGCCTTGGGTTCATGCATAAATTGTGCCCTGGCCTGCAACAGTAATTATCGCAAAAGAAGAAAGCCGAACATCAACCCAGAAGGCGGCAACATCAAATCCAGCAGGCTTCGTTAGCGGCATGAAATGTCCTATTTGATTTAATCAAGTGTTTGAACTTCCAGCCCCTTTAGGTAGCAGTTCAAGTGAATCCACTGAATTATAAACAGCGAGATCTATGACCAGGAACATAATTCAGATTCGAGCAGCTGGGCTCTTCTGAGAAAGCTACTTGGCCCAGGCCCCTGTGGACCACCTAGTAGGACTTAGGGGAAATCTGACACCATCTCTCCTACTCACTTTTCCTTTCTAGAACCTTCATAGGGAAAATATCACCCAAATTCACTCTTAGCCACTGGAGGCTTCCTAGACTCCAGCATTCTGGGGACAAAGAATTCTCTGGTTCCTGGTCTAGGTTTACAATTATCCTGGACCCCAGGCCCTGAGAAATCCTGCAGATGATCCAGGTCATCAGGACGAGCTCAGGCTCTAGGCCACCTCGAGCGGGGAAGGCACATGGTGAGAGAACACATCAAAACAGCAAGCTGGCCGGAGACACGCCTGCCCTGGCAAAAAGCCCAAGGAGATGAAAGGCCCTGCAAACGAGGATCCCTTGCCAGCACTAACGTATCAGCATCTGTGTTTGTTTAAAAGATGCAGAGCGAGAAAGTGCAATTTTGCTTTCTTGAAGAACATTCAGAGCCAATTTCAGCACCCAGATCTTCACAAGAAGATCTCATGGGGCTGTGTGAGGTGTGAGCGGGCGTTAAGGGCAGAATTTCCTGCCTGAACTGGAAATTCCAATGATAACTGACACTGGGTTGTTGTTTTAAAGGAAAGGAGAAACTGCTATACACATGAGATGGCACAGGCGATCACAGTGGTATTTATGGCAAGCACTGGAAACTCAAATGCATAAATGGACTTCAGTGGTTCCCAAAGTGGGGTTCCCAGACCAGCAGCAGCACCCACCCTCTAGTTATGACACATAAAATTGTCTCCAGACATTGCCCAATGTCTCTGGAAAGTGAAACCACTCTGATTGAAAACCACTGGTTTAACTAGAGTGTGCTGGCTCTGGAAATGTGAACGATGTTAGATAGTTAAGCCTCTGGAGTCTATAAAGGCCTAAACTGTATGGGTTACCAATGTCTCCAAAACCCATTCCCCATCTCCTACCCCCAGCACATAAAGGAATGACATGAGCAGATAACCCTAGGTTCCAGGATACCCTGACTGAGCCAATCCCTTTACCCAAGCTTCTGAGGATGTGGAACTTGGGACATGCCTCAGAGCCCAAAGAATGGCCTTCAGGGACCTGTACTCTGGTGCTATTGTGGACCCTTGATCATTGCATTGCTGGTTTCCTGGTTTGTGATAACACAAAGCATAAGGAATATAGTGGCAGTACAGACAATGCCATGGGGTCATCAAATCTCTCAGCTTTCAGCTGGGTGCGGTGGCTCATGCCTATAATCCTAGCACTCTAGGAGGCCGAGGCATGAGGATCACTTGAAGTCAGGAGTTTGAGACCAGCCTGAACAAGAGCAAGACCCCATCTCTACTAAAAATAGAAAAAATTAGCTGGGCGTGGTGTGCATGCGCCTGTAGTCCCAGCTACTCAGGAAGCTGAGGCAGGAGGATTGCTTGAGCCCAGGAGTTTGAGGTTGCTGTGAGCTAGGCTGACGCCACTGCACTCTAGCCGGGGCAACAGAGCGAGACTGTTTCAAAAGAAAAAAAATCTCTCAGTTTTCCAATAATGTTTGTTTAGAAAACAAAGTTGTTTCAAACAGATTGTTATATTAAGGAACATTATGAACTAAACATGAATTTCGCCTTTGCTTATGCATTTTATCCATAAGAAACTCTAGGTGAATGCAGAAAACTGCACCCAGGAGAACCCAGTGGCATCGGAATACAAAAAATGCACACATGCACACCCCCCAAACATCCACGAGCTCCCTCAGTTCACATGTGTGTGAGCAGCCACATCCATCCACACCTGCAGTGACAACTTCCCCTCCGTTTTCAGATAACCCTCCTTCCAGCCCTTCCCCGTAACTCCCACATTGCAGCCCTGCTGACGGCCACTCCACAGCCAACCTTGGGCCTTTTCAAGATAAAGTGATATATTTATTGTTGTATTCATGTATTTCTTAACCATTTAACATGTGTAAAATGGCACTGCCATTCTTATTAGGTTCCCATCTCTTTTTTTAAATGTAACACTGAGGAAGTTTTGGAGTGTTGTGCACTTTACCCCATTTTTCCCAGAAGTCCTGTGGTTTGCATTGCTCATTTTTGCACAGTGCTATGATTTTGAGGAATGCATGTAGCATGTTATAGGAAGACTGGCTGTATATTCTCCCTGAGCCAAGTACCATCTGGATGGTAGAAAAGGAATGCCAAGTCCTTCTCTGGCCCCCTCTTTTGACTCAAGTGTCCCAGCCCAGACAGCAGTCCAACATGGAAGCCTCTCCCCTTTCCCAGGCTGCACCGCTGCCATGCTTTTGGTCCAAAGCTTCCTGTATATTTCCTTCTCGACACATTCACCACAACTTACTGACATCATCTGTCAAGGATTAGTCCACCCAGCAGACCTCAAGCTCCCTAAGGGCTAAGACCGTGTCTTCTTCATCTTTTTCTTCCCAGAGTCACCGCCGTACACATTCTAGCCACACTGCCCAGCTACTCACCCACTCCGCGTCACCAGGCACTGCCGGAGCCCCAGCTTCCGGAAGATGTCCACCACCGTCTCCATGGGGGTGTGGTCTGTCACTGTGAAAGGGCTGAGGTTCAGGATGCGCCGCAGCTTCAGGGGGTGCGGGCTGTTGGCTGGCAGCTCGGGGGGCTCCTCCGTGAAGTACATGATGGAATTGCTCACGATGCCCTCCTGCCGCTGTCTGGCGTTCTCTAGAACAGGGTGAGCAGGAACAATGAGGCACACAAAGTCCCTTGCTGAGCAACTCCCCCCACCCCCCATACAGCATCTAGAATCCCACAGAAGAGGGGTTCAGAGGACAAACCACACATTCTTAATGAGGGGCTTTAGCCGAACATCTGTGAAATTGGCATCTGTCTTCAGCTAATGCCGTGTAAGAGTCCCCCTGCTGTGGCAAGATCATGTGTTGCTAAGTCTTGCAAGTTGGGCCCGACCAAGATGGTCCTTTGGGGCCCCTCCCTGCTTCGCCCGTACTCCAGAGCACCCAAACATCCCAGGGCCTC
Source organism: Cheirogaleus medius (assembly GCA_008086735.1). Taxonomy (NCBI): domain Eukaryota; kingdom Metazoa; phylum Chordata; class Mammalia; order Primates; family Cheirogaleidae; genus Cheirogaleus; species Cheirogaleus medius. Next base: position 13,464,896 of record VBSM01003185.1, read on the forward strand.
TGCCTGTGCTTTCCTAATACTCTTTCACCTCATCACCTCATCACAGGCTGGAGTCTGACGTGACAAGAAACCCACTTAGCTGCTCAGTGACCTTAATCCATTGTTCTTCTTTTTACAAACTAACTTCTAACTGGCCCGAATGGTATTATGAATCCTGAGAGGAAGAAGAAACCAATACGACCAGCCCCGGCACACAGCCCAGAAATGCAGCTCGATCCTGAATATGACCCTCAAGAGTGAAGAAACAACCCCAGAAAAGCTGCACCTCCACTCCCTGGATCTCCCGCCTTAAAAATGGGCCATTTTGTGGATGTCTCAAAGAAAGATAGTAAAACTGTTATGGTAGCAATTAGCCTATTTCTGTCTGTCAAAAAGGCCATGTGAAAGAAAGCTGAAGAAAAGTAGGGTAACAGGAACTCATTAGAAATCCAGCTTAGCACAGTGCTAGAAACCCAGGCTATTTTAAGTCACACGTGAAATAAATCCATCGGTCTCAAGATATTTCTCCAAGGCGATTTTCCTTCTGTTGGAATTTTAATCTTTCTTTTGGTTCATGGGAAAAGGTTAGGAAAAATGTACAGCAAAGCTTGCCTTAAAATGGATCCTGGTTTCTATAATACATTTCTTGCCTTCTCAAAGACTACTATTCACCTATATCGTTCTTTCAAAAATAAAATTCTAACCGCCGTCTCTAAGGCCGTTAAGTGCAATAGAGTCCTCTAATGGAAAACTGGTGGCATTTGGGGTCAGGCTGAGTCTAAAAAAGGGTCTCTGTTTATGAGAGGAACGGAGGGCCTGCTGGGCAAATCTGCACATTGTATGGGTCAGGTTAAATCCACTTACATCAAATGGGATATGATTCAACCACAAATACCAGACGACACTGATGCACAACATGTTTTCAAATGTGGATTCTGCATGATACACACTACACACTTCTAAACCAAGATGGTTCTGTCCTTAAGCACTAAGACAGGGAGGCAACAGTCAACACATACTTATTTGCTCATTTTCATAGACCGATTAATTCTCTTAAAGTCCCATGTAATAGGATTTCCATTCATTTCAACAATCAGATTGCATGTCAAGATTGGATCAAGCCACAAACCCTAATCAAGAACTGAACACATGGATTTGCTGTACCCCTTATAAAACCAAATACAACTTAGTAAACCATCAATCCACTTGCTAAAATAAATAACAAGCTTGTATTTCCCCTGAACCTACTGATTAGGTTAGCCCTGATTCTAACCACCACTAGCTCGATGAACTCTTGCTCACCAGTGCATTCCCAGTGCCTGGACAATGCCTAGCACACAATGGACACAAAACAGATATTTGCAAATACACACATGAATGAATGAATGAATGAGTAGGTCTACTAAAGGGCAGCGTATCTGGTTCTGTCTGCCATGTAGAACAGAGAGCCTATTTCACTTAGGCATTAGGACAGAAAGCCCATGAGCTATTCACTGCCAAGCAAGAACCACAGCCATCAGCTGGGGTCAGAGCTGGAGATCTGAGTTGTTGCTCCTGGCAACTGCTGCTCTCTTCAGAGGGGCTCTACTAGGCCACTTTGGAACTCTTATTGTAAAGATGTACATTAAGGCTTCAAACTTTGGAAGTGAAGGTGCCATGTACAAGCCAAAAGCTGATGAATGGAAGAAGAACCAGCAAGAAAGCTATTTGCAACTCTCTACTAGGGTGAACCACCTACTCCCAGTTTGGACCAGAAATCTTCATCAGTCACTAAAATGCCTGCAACAAAACTACTGCAGGTAAGTTCACAGAGGGCAGAGATAGTGTACTGTCATCCCTGGGCTCCCAGCTCCTAAGATGGCACCAGCACATGGTAAATGCTGAAGAAATACTTGTTGTATGAAAGAATAAACCAACTAACTCCTCACCCATGGAATGAGCCAGTGCTGTGACAGAACAGACTCACAGACTCCGGGAACACTTGGAAGCCTGTGTTGGAAAAGAAACCAAAACAATACAGCCCCATATGTACCTTTTAAAATACCTAAAAGACAAAAAGGAAATACACTAAATATTAATCATGGCCTTCTATGCTGATGAGAATGTGGGTGCTTTTTTTATTTTTCCTTTTGCTTCTGATTTCCCCAATATTCTACGAGTGTGTATTACTTTTACTTTAAAAAATGTAATAAACTTCACTTTTAAATGTTTTAAAAGTAGTTAAACTGTTTTTAAAACTGTCTTTAATGTAGGAGGTTTGTCATATATTCTACTATAACTGGTCTCAGTGGCCACCGCTGCTGAAAAATAATGTAGATTTTATGAGCACCTGCTAAGGTTATTCGACTTGACATTTCACTTCCTAGCAGTCATTCGTTCATAATGCCAAATACAGAGAGGGTAATTAATAAAGTGTTGGTAAGAGGAATTTCACAAACTATGATAGGCCAAGACATTTTAAAAGATTGGAAACCATCACATATCCTGTAAGCTGAGTAGCTTTAGAGCAATGGTTCTCAACTGGGAGCAATTCTGCCCCCACTCTTGGGGGGGCATTTGGCAATGTCTGGAGACATTTTTGGTTGTCCTAGTAGGGAAGGGCAAGTGCTCCTGACATCCAGTGGGTGGGACCCAGGGATGCTGCTCAACACTCTATAGTGCACAGGACAGCCCCACCACAAAGAATGCTCCAGCCCAAAATGTTAATAGTGCTGAGGTTGAGAACTCCTACTTTAGAGTAGTTATGTCTTTATGGAGGTAATACTCCATCGTCCTGTTAACTAAAAATGCTTCTGTAAGACAGATGTAGTAAACGAGAAAAGTTAAAACAGAAAGTTGGAAGCAATCACAGTAGTGGTTAATACGAAGATAATATGATAAAAAAAAAAGTAAATACTATATAGAAGAAAAAGCAGATTATTTTATGACAAGTTATTGTCTACTAAAGCATGGGGAAGTCCCTCTGCATATATACTTACGTATATTTTAACATCCCCCACAGAATAAAACAGATGACACCACTGTTCTCCATGACCTAGTCCAGTAATTAACAGCCCTCCCAGGCAGAAACTTCTTAGTCCCTAAATAGCTCATCTGACAGAACTGACACTTTTCTTCATGTTCAGTCTTGGTTGTAGATCCCTTTCTGCAAGTAAGCACCTTCCACATGCTGGAGAATCATTATTAAGTCATCCACCAGACAAAGAACAACCTGTGAGTTCCCTTAACTCTTCCCTGAAACTCTAACTTGCCTCCCTTTAATCATCTCTGCGGCTCCCCGCTGAGTCCTCTCTGAACCTCTACTGGCTTAACTGCAGAACTTAAAACAAGAGCCTGGGCCCTGCTGAGTACAGAAGGACCCTCACATTTGCAAAGAGCAAGGTAGGTGAACGCCCATTCACCAGGAACCAGGAACCCCACATGCTATCTGTGATAGCTAAGAGGGCCGCACTGCCTAGGTGGGGCTTTTTAACGAAGACAATGGCTACGTTTTGACATTCCAGAGATGGATTGAAAATAAAACATTTTCAGTTTCATGTGAGCAGTTGCTGCGATTTTAAACATGATGTGTAAGAAAAATCCTTATTTACCTCACTTACCATTCTTTTCTTATCCACACTGCCTTGGATCTGACTATTTATAATCTTTGCTTCCAGTTCCCTTAAAAAGTGAAATTGGCATGGAATAGTTTCTAGCGAAATGCTTGTCATGTTTCTATATTCATAAAATGGCATAAAATTCCTCAAATGCAAGTCATGAATTTCTCAACCAGAGTACAAGGACCCTTCTATTTCCACAGACCAGGAAAACAGCTTTTTTTGATTCCTCAGAGCAAAACACTCCTTGCCTTTCTACAAACCACATAAATAGCAGCTTCTATACTATTATCGGTCTGATTGAAAGTATATAGGTATTATTTACACTGTGTGGTGCCTCTTCAGACATTCCAAACATAGCTTCTGGGAGAGTGCTCGGCTGGCAAGCTTCAATTTCTTCTCTAACCAGTTGATGACAATTACTGCTTCCCACTTGATTACAGTAATGGGTTTCAGCAAAATTAGTAAGCTCTTAGCAGGTGTTCCTGGAGCTATACAATAGATAATGGATTCCGTGACATTTATTCCTTTAGTTTTTAAATTTCAACCTTTCCTTAAAAGATTCTAGGGATTGAATAAATTTTTTAAAGGCTGCTGATTACACTATTTTAAAACAAACCTAACCCTACTTAAACAGCTTTAAAAAACCCATTATTTATTAAGGCAATATTTACACCTAAAGGCACCTACCTGTTAAGCAACAGGACCTACAATAAAAAGAAGCATCATTGTGAACACTTAAACACAAACTTGCTATGGTATCTAAAATCTATTTAAATCAATTTTTGCTTTGAAAGAGGTAAAAATGGGTGTCAAGCTAAAATTGGAGAACATAGCTTATCTAAACTTATTTTTATAAAGCCTTTGATCAAGATACTTTAAAGATATTTGAAAAGCTATTTAACATTGACAAGAGGTTTTAGAAATTGAAGGGAGGTGCCTTAGAAATGAGAAACAAAGAGCAAGAAGAAGCAAGCAGTTGTCTGGTGAAGATGTGTTCACGTGGGGCATTCCACAATCAGACTGGGGAAGGTCCCACTGACAAGCTTCATGAATACTCTGGAAGATGGAATGTATAGACAAAATCGTCACGTGCATACCTGAGCCATGCCATGGGCCCTGGTCTGCCACTGGATGCTGGGATGTCGTGAAGATCAAGGATGCAGAGTGGGATGGCATTTGTGTCTGCCATGTGCCGGTGGATGGGCTCTGCCGGTCCCTGCCCCTGCTGCATCTTGAGGTCCAGCGGGATCTCACCCTCTGAGGATCACTGGTCCTCCTTGCCTGGGGCTCCCAAGAATCACACCCAGGCCTCTGGCCCTCAGCCCCTCTGTCTTTGGAATCCTCCTACCTCCCGCTGCTACCCTTCAAGGCAGGGCAGCCATCCCTAGGCTGTTGGGGCACACAGGCTTGCTTCTCCGAGCCGCCTGTCTTTTGGGATCCCCGACCTGGGCAGCATTTCCTTCTCTCCTCCTGCAACTCAACAGCCTGCCCCCATGCAGCTGGCTGTACTTCAGACACAAGGAAGGAAGTCATCACCCCCTACTGACTTCTAGTGATGGTTGCTCATTCACCCACACATGCTTGTAACTGGCAGAATCAGACATGATGTCAGAAAGTGAAACAAAAGATTTGCACAGTGGCAAGGGATTGTCTGGGCAGAGCCTGGCAATCTCGGCCAGTTGGTTAGTCTGCCTGAAAGCCTCTCTGAGATCTGCAACTCTGAGCCCAGGCAACTCCAGGGTCTCACACCTTCTCTCCCTTCTTAGCTTCATCCAATAATTCCCTAAATAGGCAGTGGCAGCAGCTCACCTCCTAGAGCAGGGGTCCCCAATCTATGGTGAGTTGTATAATTATTTCATTATATATTACAACATAATAATGATAGAAATAAAGTGCACAATAAATGTAACGTGCTTGAATCATCCCAAAACCAGCCTCTCCACCCCCGGTGCATAGAAAAATTACCTTCCATGAAAACGGTCACTGGTACCAAAGGGGTTGGGGACCACTGTCCTAGAGGGAGTGGGGCCTAGGCTACTGCTTACAAATATGCAGTCACTTTCCAGCCAACAACGTCTACTCCAAGACTTGGTTAAACCCTGTCCCTTAGGGGACTAGCCGGACCAGCACACGTGGGGAGCTCATGAGAAACGCAGGGTCTCAGGTCCCATCCCAGGCCTGATCAACCAGAACCTGCACTTTAACCAGACCCGGGGGCAGCACAGATGCATTAAAGCTTGATGTACATTCTCGTGAACCTCTTGAGTGATTTCAGGGGTACAAAGGTTGCCACTCATCTCTTAGGAAAGCCCAAGCACCCCACTCTTTACTCACTTATCGCAAGGATCAGCTCCCTCCTCTGCGCAAACCCGATGAGGCGCTCAGAGTCTCTGGAGACCACCACGGGGAAGCCGTTGTAGTCAGTCTCCTTGATGAGCGTCTCCACGTCCTCAACTGTCATGCTGTCCTGGGTGAGCACCGACAGTGGCGGCTCCCCCCGCCGAGGGCGCATGACGTCAGTGGCCAGTGTGCGGTGCGTGAACTCGTCCTTCACGTCGAGAAACGGGTACCCGTTTAAGTGGATGTGGGCCTCGTAGATACCTTCTTTCCCAAAGGCATCCGCCACCCACTTGCTGGTCACGGCCGCCGCCATCAGGGGCACGATGTACTCCAGACCACCCGTTAATTCAAACATGATGACCACCAACGACACCGTCATCCTGGTAACTCCACCTGCAAGGGAAGAGAGCAGTGGGATTCTGAAACACACCCCCTGCCCCTCAGGAGGGCAGGATTTAAGGACACTGACAGGCGGGCTGTAAATTTTCCTCACGCTAGTTCCAAGGAGACGTTCCCACATGCTGACCATGCTGGGCCTCTGGAACTGTGGCCAGGGCTCTGCCAAACGCACCTTTAAGTCTGTAAGTCGCATGTGACTGGGGGCTCTGCTCCAATGAGGCACCTGGGCTGTCTATTCACCCAGGCCACACGCCTTGCTTTTTGGCAAGTAGATCCTACGTGGGTTCTGCAGGCTTCTGACTGAGCAAGCATGGCGCTCTCCCAAAACCCTACACTCCGGAAAATTATAGGGATGCTTAGGAACTATAGACAGGAGAGGGACCCACCTTTGTGTCCCTGAATGGGTGGAGAAGAGCCTTCTGCTAATCTATGTTTTTTATTTGCAGACAGCCCCTGACTTACAATGGTTCAACCCACAATTTTTGGACTTTATAATGGTGCAAAAGCCATACACGTTCAGTAGAAACCTTATTTCAAGCACCCATACAACCATTCTGGTTTTTACAGTATTTTACAGATGACATGAGATATTCAACACTGTAACATAAAATAGGCTTTGTGTTAGGTGATTGTGCCCAACTATAGGCTAATGTAAGTATTGCAAGCACATTTAAGGTAGGCTGGGCTAAGTTATGATGTTTGGTAGGTTAGATGTATTCAGTGCATTTTTTTACCTTGTATATTTTCAATTTACAATGGATTTATCATGCTGTAACCCCACTGTAAGTCCAGGAGCACCTCTCTCTATGTACATGTCATTAAATATGAAATGTCTAATTTCAAATCAAAAGTTTAGTCTATTATATCTCAAACAAGAAGTACAATTAATCAAAGTATGTGCCTAAACTATCAATACAATTTTGCCATCTTAACAGAAGCCTGGAGAGTGAGTGGTGATGAAATCATGAAAGGTGTTTTCCACAGCTTGTTAAGAATTGAATATTTTTCCTTGCAAGAAGTGGTCCAAAGCCTGGAAGAAGTGGCAGTCAGTTGGTGCAAGGTCTGGTGAATACGGTGGATGACAGAGACTTTCTAAGTCCAGCTTCTATAGTTTGAGCAGCGTTGTTTGTGTGACATGTGGTCGAGTATTGTCTTGCAAGAGGATTAGCCTATCTCTATTGACCAATCTTGGCTGCTTAATCGCAAGCATCCAGTTGGTTGCAGTAGACATACACTGTAATCGATCGACCAGGTTTCATGAAGCTGTAGTGGATAATACCAGTGCTAGACCACCAAACAGACACTATTAGCTTTTTTTGATGAATATTCAGTTTTGGACTATGTTTCAGCACTTCATCTTTATCCAGCCATTGTGCCAAATGCTTGTGACTGTCCATTTTTCATCATACGTAATAATACTGTGTAGAAACGGTTCGCCTTTATGTCATGACAGCAAAAAGGGCAAGCTTCAAGACAATTTCTCTTGTGACACTTGTTTAATTCATGAGGTACCCAACTATCCAGCTTCTTTACCTTGCTGATTTGTTTTAAATGGTCCAATATTGCTGGAATAGTAATGTCAAACCTTGCTGCTAATTCACATGTAGGTTGAGATGGATTTGCTTCCACTACAGCTTTCAGGTTCATCATTATCCACCTTGGTCTCAGGTCACCCACTTGGCTCATTTTCAAGATTAAAATCACCCGAACGGAACTTCTCAAACAATCAACATACTGTGCGTTCATTAGTCACATACTTCCCAAACACTTCATTGATACTTTGGGCTGTCTGCACATCATTAGTTCCAGGATGGAACTCATATTTGAAAATAACGCAAATTTTTGACTTATCCACGGTTTCACAAAAATGGCTCTAAAAAAATTTTTGAAAGATAATCGCAAGCCAAACTGTGCATCTGAAAGAATGAGGATGTACCTTCACAATAAAAATAAAATAAGAAGTGTCAAAGGTAAATGTCAGACATAACTGTCAAACTTAGTACTTAAGGAAATAAGACATTTCATACTTAATAATTACAGATTTTATATATATAGAGAGAGAGAAAGAGAGCATGCGCGCGAGAGAGAAAACAAGCTATAAGCCTTGATGTGTTAAGCCACTGAGATTTAGGGGTCTACTTGTTACAGCAGCAGCACAACCTAGCCTATCCTGAGTAATGCAAATGTTCAAGTTCCTTCTTCCCAGTCCTCTGAGCCAGATCAGCATCCCCCACCTCCTCCCTGGCCCCACCTGTGGTCGTACCTAGGCAGGCTGCAGCTCCCACCATGGCATAAAGTCCAGGCGTGACACAGTCTGCCCCAGGTCTGCACCAGTTCCTGAAGATGATCCAGTCGTGGTGATGGTAAGCCAGCTGCTCCACGCCGATTCCCACCATCCTGCCCGCCATCGCTCCCACGGCCATGCTGGGGATGAAGAGGCCCGACGGGATCTTGAGGCACACAGAGAAAAGCAGTGTGAGAGAAGGAGGCCAGGTTCCAGCTTCACAACCCCCAGGAAACACAGCCCCCCTCGACAAGCTTGCATTTTGCTTCGGACTTCAAAGGAGGCACAACTCTGCAAAATAGGTCAGCTGGGAAAAGGTAGGACAAGTGATCTGACCTGCTTAGTCAGTCGTATCTACTGCAACTTGGAGAGAACGCAATTTTACAGTTTCATTCATTCCCTCTCCTTCAAAAGCTGGCCCGTTTGCCTGCTGTGGATTAAAGAATGATAAGCCCCACTGCAAAGCACATTCAAAGTGAGTATCTGTCACTTGAGACACCACTTTCTCTCTCCCCTTGCCGTGTCATTCAGACTGGCTTTTAAAATTAAATGTCAAGCCACAGCATGAAATGGAAAAGAAGGACCTGCGACTGGTCCCAGGTAAAATAAAGAAGCTGAATGTGTCGCTGCAGCTGCCCTGGATCTCACAGAAAGCTCTTCAAGGGCTCCCTGCCCTCTGTAGTAGGTGGGGGCGGAACACCTATCAGAGAGACGAGGGAGGCAATTCCCTCTTCCTAACAAAGTGCATTTCCCAAGAAATATTTTCAGGCCAGGGTAGGGGGAGCAAAGATAGAGACAATGTAAACTAAAAGATCTTGGTAGTAGCGTGTTTTCTACTTTGCTGAATGAAAACACATTTTCATTTATCTAGTGACCATACGTGTGCTGCAGAACACGCCTGAGGCCCTTGTTCACTGAGATTACCTGCGGCCACCAATCCTGAGCAGCTGCACTTACACCTGCCCGGCTGGTCACCCATCTGAGGGTGGAAGTAGACCTTTAGCCTAATTCAAGTTAAGTTTAGGTCCTCACGTGTGATTTCTAGAGTTTAGAACATTCCTTAGGACATTGTTTCTTCCTGAGTTTCCCCTCATTCCACAGTCATTTAAACCCCTATAACTCCAAAGTAGACTTCCCTCAGCAAGCATCAAAAGACGCTACTAGCAGTGAACTGTTTCGTAAGTCCACATGTCTTGTTCTTAAGGCACAAATTCAGGTTTGTGTTTGGCCACTACACACTCAGGTGTACCATTTCTTAGACTTTTTTAAAAGAGGAAATTAATAGAAATACCACACCAAAGTAACAGGAATGGAACACAACAGGGGGCTCTGGGGGTGGGTAATGTTCTGCATCTGGTCCTGGGCGCTGGTTACACAAGTGTGTGTGTTTTGCTCAAATTCATCGAGCTGTACACATGTCTGCATGAATGATATACTCTAATAAAAGTTTTTGGAAGTAAGCAATGATAGCACTATTCATAATAGCCCAAAGGCAGAAATAACCCAAATGTCATCAAAGGATGAGTGGGTAAACAAAGTGGGAGACAGCCACAGAATGACATACTATTTAGTTACAAAAATGAATGAATTACTGACACATGCTACAATGTGAATGAACCCTGAAAACATTGTGCTACGAATACAAGCAAGTCACAAAAGGCCACACATTACATGATTCCATTTATGTGAAGTATCCAAAATGGGCAAATCCACAGAAACAGAGCAGATTAGTGGTTGTCAGGGGCTGGGGTGGGGGAGAAGGTGAGTGACTGATAATGCAGAGGGATCTCCTTTTTGGGGGGATGAGAAAGTTCTGACACTAGATACAGGTACTGGCTGCACAACATTATGACTGTAGGTAATGCCACTGAATTGTACACTTTAAAATGCTCAATTTTGTGTTTTGTGAATTTTACCTCAATTTGTTTTTAAAAAAGCAGTAACTTAATGCCAGTTTCCATAAAAGAAAGCTCTTTAGGAAGGGTTTATGACGTCTGCACTGATTTTAACCCAGTGTTTAGAAGAAGAAGAAAGAAGGTGTCTCTTCTCTGGCTTTAGGAACAAGAGTAATGAAAGCACGTGCTGTCATCCACGGCTCTCAAGGACACGACATTGAGAGAGGATGTGTACAAAGAGCCCCTGCTGTGTCCAGCCCTACCGAGATGTGCTCATTCTGTGCTGCCACCGTGCCAGGGCAGTGCACAGGGCGTTCACCACACGGTCAGTCTCAGAGCTCTGGCTCTGCATCTGAGTCTCACAGAGTGTGTGCTCCTGAAGGGCAGCATTCTCTTTTGGATTCTGAATCCCTCAGACTTAGCACAGTGCCTAAGATACAGCTGATGCTCAGCACACGTTACAGATCCAAACTGGGCCAAACCTGGGCTGTTTCCACCACCCGGCATCACCCAGCCAGAAGGCAAACCTGTGGCTACCACCCGTCCTTCTGGGAATGTGACGAAGTGGAGTTGATGCCAGCTGTTTCCCATGGGCTGTGGGTCTGATCAAGCCACTTCAGGTCTCTGAGCCTTACGTTGCCCACTTATAAAATGCGATTACAATCTCTATTTCATAAGCTTATTGTTTATTACAAGAGTTGTTTCCTGTTGGCTAATAGAATGCCAAGTGCCTAGCACGTGAGAACATCCAAGAAAGGTCAGTTCTCCTTTTTTTTCCCATCACAATTTTATTTTGGATAGGAGGTGCTGTGCCCAGAAGGACATGGGTCCCGACCCCATCTTCCTTCCCTTTCACTTACCTTCATGCCAAAGGTAAATATGGTAACAACGATTTTGAAGATCAGCGCCAAGGCCAGCTGCCACATGGCCGTGTAAACCCCCACTCCGGCCGGCCGGTCTGGAATGTCATCCACAGGCCGGGTCATGTTGGGGTCGTTGATGTAGTCACAGAGCTGGGAGGACTCGAGGGCCCCACAGTCATTGAACAGCTCAGAAATGAGCTCGCTGGTGCTCTGGCGCGTGTAGGGATTGGGGTAGGCGATGATGGCGGTAATGGCGGTCACCACGATGACCTCCAGCACTGGGTACTTCCCCAGCCTGGTGGTCTTGCGCCTCCTGCACCAGGCAATGTTGCAGCGGATGAAGAGGGTTCCCCACAAGCCCCCGAAGACTCCAAGCAGGATGAAGGGGAAGAGTTCAGCCATGTACCAGGGCGTGTGATATTCCACGTAAAAGAGAACAAGGCGGCTATTCCCAAAGGGATTGATGGATCGCAGTGTAAAGGCCGCCACCAGGGCCGCGAAAAACGACCTCCACAAGGTCTTCAACGGAAAGTAGTAACTGACCTGGGACAAACAAGTAGAAAATGAGAGGCTGGCCAGACAAAGAGCTACTCAGAGCCCAGCCCCTTGGGTCAGCAGCCACCTACTGGCACTTGGCATGAAAGACACATTCTAAGACCAAGAGGGGACACACTGACTCCTTCAGCCTGGGTTTAATATGACCAAGATGCACCAACAAAGATATTTAAAGGAATCTATGCCTAGAAGTAGAATAGATACTAATCAAGGTAGGTTTGAGCTATGTTTTTAAGGGGAATAAAAATATGTAATCATAATTCTGTTCATGGCAGACTCTTCTAAAAGCAAATAACCCCCTGGATTTGATTCTACAGACAACAGAATAGATCAGGGGTTTCAAAACTCTGGCCTGCAGGTCAACTCCAGCCCAGCAAATGTATTTTTACAGCATGATGAGTTAAGAATGTTTCTTTTTACATTTTTAAATGGTTGGAAAAGAAAAAAAAATCTTTTGACTTGAAATATTCAAAAGAAGAACAATATTTTGTGATATGTAAAAACTATATAAAATTCAAGTTTCAGTGTCCATAAGGAAAGTTCTATGGGAACATAGGCCACGCCCATTCACATACATGTTGTCCATGGCTGCTTTCACACTACAATGGTAGAGTTGAATGGTTGCAACAGAAATTGTGTGGCCCACAGGACCTAAAACATTTACTACCTGGCCCTTTAGAAAATGTTTGCCAACCCCTAGAATGATCCACCTCTGCATTATCAAAACCAAAAATGCTTAATTAAGTTGGGTATAAAAAAGAGAAGGGATACTGGAAATCTTCCCCAAAAGCTATATTGGCAATTTTTAAAACAATACTTGAAAACAGATATAGCTGGGCATGGTGGCCCATGCCTATACTCCCAGCAACTTGGGAGGCTGAGGCAGGAGGAGTGCTTGAAGCCAGGAGTTTGAGACCAGCCTGGGCAACACAGGGAGATCCCATCTCAAAAACAACAACAAAAAAGAAAACAGATCTCTAACAGTGGAAATTGTGGTTCCTTAACTAACCATAGGGACCTTATTCAATACTTTTTTGACTCTAATCCTCAAAAGGCAGGAGATGTAGGCTTACTGCTATGCCAGCCACCCACATGTTCCCTCAGCTGCCCAGTCTCACCTCTTCTAGACTGAAAAGCACACCCCCAATCGGCGCACCAAAGGCAACGGAGACTCCAGCAGCAGCTGCGGCTGACAGCACCTACAAGGCAAATAGTTCTAGGTAAGCTCCAAGGCCTTCCATGAAAACAAACATGTGCCAGCATGTGCAGGTGACATGGGAGAAGGGGGCTTTGGGAAGAAAGCTCCACTGCACATGGAAGCTGAGCCAGCTCACCTCGCGCCTCTTGCCCTCGTTCTTGCTGTACTTGGAGAAAAGGCTGCTGAAGAAGTTGCCGCAGCAACAGGCCACGTGCACCAGCGGCCCTTCTTTCCCAAGGCTCAGGCCGGAGGACACTACCAGCACCAGGGTGACCGTCTTGATTAGCAGAGTCCACTTCCCCAGGTAGCCCCTGATGATAAAGCCACTCAAAATAGTCTTTATCTGAAACAGGATGGAGAACGAGAGGGAATGAACTGCTTCGATCCGTGGCTAGGAAAATAGCTGCAATTCCTCTGAGAGGCAGGTTAAAAGTTTAGATTCACTAAATCGCATGGAAGAAAGGACATTTTCACTTTTTAATTTATCTGTAATTTTATGTTGTATTAACAGAATTTTATATTAATATATAACTTTATATTATATTAACAAAAACATTAAAAATTCAATCCATGGTAAAAAGAAAAAGGATACTTAGAGTACCAAATGATCATAAAGAGGACTGAAATCATTAAATCATTATCAAGGTCTCATTTTATTTATGGCATTTTATCCTGTTCACGTTACCCTTTGTTGTACTGAGAAGGAGAGCTGGCCAGCTACGTGACCAAGCACAGAGAGTGAAGGAGTGAAGAATAAGTCACCCCAAAACATGCCACTGTGGCAAACTATTTTGAGTTAAAGGCATCTGAAAAACAGCAAGTGCAAGAATATTAACTCTGACCTTCATTGTTTCTTAAAGGCAGAAGATGAAATTCTCACGTGAAAGACACCCTTCCTATACTAGAAAGAATGTACCATTCTTATCAAGGAGGGGAAGTTGAGGCCAAGGGAAATCCGTACAAACAAATGTTGTTAGACTAACCTTATCCTCCTAGCCACTCCTCCACCCAACTAACTGTCCCAGCCCAAGCCCCTGAGCCTTCTCACACTTGCACAGCTTACTCCTCTTTGTCCAATTCAGTATATAAACGTTCAACTCCAACTGCTCTTCAGGCCTCCATTTTCTTATTAGGGCTCCAATGTCATGTAAAACTTATATTAGGTAAGTTTATATGTTTTTCTCCTTTTGATCTGTCTTATGTCAATTTAATTCTCAGGCCCAGCCAAAATCCCTCAAAGAGTAGAGGTCATATTTTGCCTCCCCTACAACAGTGAAACGTCGGTTGAATCTTCAGTCAGAAGTTGGCAAACTATGGCCCATGGGCCAAATCTGACCCACTGCCTATTTTTACATGAACCACAAGCTAAGAATGGCTTTAACAGGATTTTTTTTTCCTTAAGTAACACGTATAAAAGACTACTAGTCTTTTGGTGAGAATAGTTGCCCCATTTTGCTTCTTGGGCCCTGAAGCCTAAAATATTGACTCTGTCTCCTTTACAGGGAAAGTTTGCTGACTCTCGCTGGAGGCGAATAAGTGGGTGTTTACTGTCTAGTTCTTTCAACATTTCTGTATGTTTGAAAATATTCTTACTGCAATGTTAGAAAATGAAGAAGATGCTCAACTTTCTAATAATGCACTTTTGGCGGGGGGTGTAAAGATGTTTGAATCCATAACAACCCCTTCTCTTCCATCAAATCCTCCCCTGGTGTATTGAAGAGGACTTTGACTATAGGGAGACTCGTCTTGCTCCATTTTCAGACCCGCTGCACTTTGTAAATGCCAAATAATGGCTTTCTTCCTAAAGGTGCCCTTGAGTCTTTGCCTAATGCTTTTAGAAATCAACTGGGTGCCAGTCTCACTGACTAACTTCATATACTGAGGTCCTCTCCCCCAAAACGGTGTTCTTTTAGATACAGAAGCATCACCAATGGCTAAATAACTTTTCTACCTCCAACTGCTTCCACATTGGCTACAATGGAATGAATGCTCACTGCTGAGCTAGCAACTTACAAACCTGTAATCATAGATCAATCAGACACCGAGTGAGTCAGTCAATGAAATTCATGGTCAATTTCTCTTTTCCCGTTATGTGTTACATAATGGGACAATGGTATTTCTTGTCAGCGTAATTTGCGTAACTTGAAAATGCCTCCTTATGCTCTGCCAAGTGATCAATTTCCCAAATAGCTACTATAGTCCTCCTCAACCTTGGTGCTCATCAGAATCACCTATGGAATTAGGAAAGCTTTCAGACTGGCTGTCCCCTCAGAGATTTGATGTAATTGGTCTGAGGTGCAGACAACCCTGAAATACTCTTTGTTCTTTCACCAACACCTGCTACTAAGCATCATGTCACTTTTGGCGATGTGGAGAGGGTCATGAAGTCAATAATTCAAGTGTGTGTTGGGGGGAGGGCACACGTGTGTGTTCCCAAAAGACTCAATGAGCTCCTTCCTACTGAATATGCATGAGATCGCCTAGCTATACAGTCAGATGGTTTTTCTTGAATGAGCCTTTAACTAGTGGCAGACAAACTAGCTGTGGTTAAATCTATCCTTAACTAGTGGTATTAATAGTTGGCCTAATTGAGCCTGCGCTCTGGGATTTCAGATCCCTTTATTTAAGGGATGTTTTATTATGCCTGCCACAATCCTGCCCTTTTGTGTTGCCTCGAATAAAATTATCTATAATTTTTTGTCAGTTAGTTAATGTGGATTTGGACCCCAGGGTACAGTTTAAAAGTATAATACCATTTAGAAAATTACAAGCATCTAAATTACCTGAGCCTTTGCCAGCCATGACATGTGGTGAATTGAACAATGTAATAGGTATTTTGTAATTCTCTAAAATGATTTTATAAAATTCTCATGATCAAATTAGGGACTAAAGAAGGCAAATTCATTCCCAGTAGATGCCAAAATCCAATCACTCGCTTTAATTTGAATTCACAGAGACTGAAGTGAGCAGGGCTTTAACAAGATATATTACAGCGGATTTGTGACCTGCTGATGGTAACCTGAAAACCAGAACGCTTTCTGGTAAATAAATATTTGCAAGAGTGTTTGTGTTTTGTAATAAACTGAAATATCAACACAGAGTAAGTTCTGAGAGGATGTGATTTCTTATATAGCAGACAGTGGGTCTACTGATAAAACAAACAGAAGTAGAAAGAGGATACCCTTACCCAGTTCTCTCTAAATTCCCAAGCCCAACAAACTATGAGTATTCTGTTTTATTTATTTATTTTGGAGACAGTCTCACTCTTTTGCCCAGGCTAGAGTGCAGTATTGTCACCCTAGCTCACAGCAACCTCAAACTCCTGGGCTCAAGCGATCCTCCTGCCTCAGCCTCCTGAGTAGCTAGGACTACAGACTTGCACCATGATGCCTGGCTAATTTTTCTAATTTTAGTAGAGATGGGGTCTCACTCTTGCTCAGGCTGGTCTTGGACCCCTGATCCCAAGTGATCCTCCTGCCTTGGCCTTCCAGAGTGCTAGGATTACAGGCGTGAGCCACTGTGCCCAGCCAGAGTATTCTCTTTTAAATGTGCTTTATAGAACTTATATGGAGCATTTATTACACAGAAGAAAAAATTCCTCTAGATTTACATTTTTAAAAATGTTTCCAAAGGAATTTTCATTCTAAGTAATCAAAATATTTTGGAAGCAAAGGCTAGGGAGGATGAGCAATGTAAGTGCACTGCATTCACAGTCCGTCCTCCACAGCACACCTATAGTAGTTTGTAGCAGATTGCCCCAGACAGTGATAAATCTGTCTCCTAAATAGTTCAGTCAGTGTCTTTGCTAGAATGAAGGAGAACAGCTTCGTGTCCCGATTGAAGTTGGTTTATATATTTATTAATATTTAGTTGGGTTTTGACTGGGAGGAGGTTCTTTTTATCTATGAATTATTCATTTACATTTACTTTTTACTCTGTCCCTTTCCTCCAAGAACTGGGGTAGGTACTGTATCCTTAGGTTAAGAATTTTTGGGCTCTACTATAATAACAGTGATAACTCTGCTACTGTTGAGTCATAATAACCAAACTTAATTATAAAACTTCTATTTGGTTCCTGATACATTAAAAGATTGTTATGAACTGTTCCATAGGGAAATGAATCTACAACATACTTATATATGGTTAAAAGCATATTAATAAAAGAAGCACCCTTGTGCCCACTACCAAGCTTAAGAAACAGAAGAGTGGCTGCCTTTGAAAGCCCTGTGCTTGCCTCCCCAATGGGACCTTCCTCCTTCCCCTCACCACTTCCAATCATTTCTTTGCCTTTATATATGGTTTTAGCACATATGCTGTTTCATTTTAGCTGTTTATGGACTTTATATCAATAGAATCATACTTTCTGTATTCTTCAACTTTTTTCACTTGGCATCAATCACATTTTTAGTTTCATCCATGTCTATGTGTCCTTTGTACTTTTGTCACATAACAAAGGCTCAACTCACTATTTCATTCCTTTGAGCTCCGTTGCCATCAATAAAGATGCCCGCTTTAGGTATGGGCAGGGCTGTGCTCAAGCTGGCACAGGCTGACAAATGCCACTGCCCGCAGATCTGAGTGGAGTGGCTCTCAAGCTGGCTCATGTTAACAATCACTGCTGCTTACAGAACTAGGTGGGGCATCCACTCACTCTGCAATGCAGGGACCACCAGTGACAACCACAGGGGAATGGTGAGGCAGGAGACACAGGAAAGCAACAGTATTAAATGCTCACAGTGCATCTGCCCACCTCGGGCCAGGTCAATCCTCCAGAGCAGGACACAAGTGCACCATCCAGGGACCTCTCTCCTCTGCCCTAAGTAGGAGAGTTCCCAGCAGAGGAGAACAAGTGCACTACAAGTTACCTGTCTTAAGCTGAGAGGAGAGATTTCAGATGAGAAGGAACCAGAATAAGAACTCTGGCAACATGAGAAAACAAGCTATTTCAACACCTCCAAAGGATCACAATAAATCTCCAGCAATGGACCACAACCTAAAAGAAATTGTTGAAATGTCAGAGATGGAATTCAGAATATGGATGGCAAATAAGATGAATGGGATTGAAGAGAAAGTTGAAAACAAACACAAAGAAGCCAAAAAAAATGTTTCAGGACATGAATTAAAAAAATGAAAAACTCATTAAAGAGATAAACAATATAAAAAATATAACAGAACTTAAAGAAATGAAAGAGTCATTCAGGGAATTTTGAAATATAGCAGAAATCTTCAAAAACAGGCTAGACCAAGCAGAAGAAAGAATTTCAGAGCTTGAAGACAAGGCTTTCAAACTAACCCAGACAATCAAAGATACAGACAAAAGAATAAAGAAGAATGAACAATCAC
This sequence comes from Cheirogaleus medius, assembly GCA_008086735.1. NCBI lineage: Eukaryota > Metazoa > Chordata > Mammalia > Primates > Cheirogaleidae > Cheirogaleus > Cheirogaleus medius. The sequence continues at coordinate 13,483,351 of VBSM01003185.1, forward strand.
TCAGAGAGGTATAGGACTATGCAAAGTGGGTCAATATAAGAATTGTAGGTATCCCTGAGGGAGAAGAAGATAAAGCAAAAAGCATGGAAAACCTATTCAAGGGAATTATTGAGGAAAACTTCCCTGGTATTGCCAAAGATTCAGATATCTAGATACAAGATGGTCATCAAACACCAGGAAGATTCATAGCAAGTAGGACATCTCCAAGACACATAGTCATCAACCTGGCCAAAGTCAAAATGAAGGAGAAAATTCTACAAGCTTCAAAACAAAAACAACAACTAACCCACAAAGGAAAACCCATCAGGTTAAGGGCGGACTTCTCAGCAAAGACATTACAAGCCAGAAGGGACTGGGACCCCATTTTCAGTCTTCTTAAACAGAACAATTGCCAGCCAAGAATTTTATATCCTGCAAAACTGAGTTTCATAAATAATGGAGAAATAAAGACTTTTCCAGACAAACAAACATGAAGCTAATTTGTCACTACTAGACCTGCCCTACAGGAAATACTCAGAACTGCATTATACATAGAATAGCAAAATAGATACCCATCCATGTAAAAACACCCAAAAGTTAAAGCTCATAACTCTAATAAAATAATAGCACAAGAAGGAAAACAAAACAACAGGTATTATCCAGCATGATGAACAGAACACTATTCCATCCATCTATACTAACACTGAACATGAACAGTCTGAATGTCTCACTTAAAACACACATACTAGCTGAATGGATGAAAAAATACCCCCCAAGTATATGCTGTCTACAAGAAACACATCTAACTCACAAGGACTCGTATAGACTCAAGATAATGGAAGGGAAAAAATATTCCACATAAATGAAAACAAAAAGTGAGCAGGTATAACCATTCTCATATCAAATAAAATAAACTTTAAATCAACAGTGGTAAAAAAAAAAAAAACCCCACAAAGATGGTCATTTTATAATGGTAAAGGGAGCAATTCAACAAGAAGACATAACAATCCTAAATATATATGCACCAAACACAGGAGCTCCCAGATTCATAAAGCAAATTCTACTAGAATTTAGCAAAGAAATAAATACTAAGTTTATAATTGCCAGGGACTTCACCCCAGTGACAGAACTGGACAGATTACTGAAGCAGAAAATCAATAAAGAAACACTGGACTTAAATGGAACTCTAGAACAAATGGACCTAACAGACATTTACAGAACATTCTATCCCAAAACTACTAAATAGACATTATTCTCATCGGCACTTGGGACATTTTCCAAGATTGATCATATCTTAGGTCACGAAACAAGTCTCAAAAAATTCAAAAAAATCGAAATCATACCAGGTACCTTACCTTCTCAGACCACATGGAATAAACCAAAAATCAATTCTAAGAGAAACACTCAAATCCATACAAAGTCATGGAAATTAAACAACCTGCTGCTGAATGATCCTTGGGTCAATGATGAAATTAAAATGGAAATCAAAAGATTCCCCAAACTGAATGACAAGGGAGACACAAGCTTTCAAAATCTATGGGATACAGCAAAAACAGTCCTAACGGGAAAGTTCATAGCCTTAAATGCCTACATCAAAAAGACAGAAAGATCACAAATTAACAACCTAATGTCACATCTCAAGGAACTAGAAAAAGAAGAACAAACCAAAACCAAAACTAGCAAAGAAAAGAAATAACAAAGTTCAGAGCAAAACTAAATGAAATGGAGACCAAAAAAAAAAAGAAATGAAACAAAAAGTTGGTTCTTTGAAAATATAAACAAACTCAATAGACCACTAGCGAGATTAACCAGAAATAGAATAGAAAGGACTCAAATAAGGTCAATCAGAAATGAAAAAGGAGACATTACAACTTATACCACAGAAATACAAAATATCACCCATGAACATTACCAAAACCCCTATGCACACAAACTAGAAAACATAGAGGAAATGGATAAATTCCCAGAAACACACAATCTCGCAAGCTTGGATTAGGACGAAATAGAAATCTTGAATAAACCAATAACAAGCAGTGAGATTAAAGCAGTAATAAAAAAATCTCCCAACAAAGAAGAGCCCCAGAGCAGATGGATTCACAGCTGAATTCTAGCAGACCTACAAAGAAAAATTGGTACCTATCCTACAGAAATTATTTTATGACATCAAGAAGGAGGGAATCCTCCCTAACTCATTCTATGAAGCCAGTATCACCTTGATACCAAAACCAAGAAAGGACACAACAAAAAAAGAAAACTACAGACCAATATCCCTTACGAACATACATGTAAAAATCCTCAACAAAATACCAGCAAACCAAATTCAACAGCACATCAAAAAGAAAATTCACCATGATCAAGTAGGCAAGGATGGCTTAACATATGCAAATCAATAAACATGATTCACCACATAAACTGAAGCAAAAACAAAGACCATATGCTCCTGGAGTATGGAGTATGGAGATTCCTCAAAGAAATAAATGTAGACTTACCATTTGATCTAGCAACCCCACTACTGGGTATCTACCCAAAGAAAAAAGAAGTCAAAAAGAACCTGCACTCAAATGTTGGTGTAGCACAATTCACCATTGCAAAGTCGTGGAATCAACCAAAGTGTCCATCAATTCATGGGTGGACAAAGAAAATGTGGTGTATATATACATATATATGTACACACACACACACACACACACACACACCATGGAGTACTACTCGGCTATAAAAAGGAATGAAATAATGTCTTTTGCAGCAACTTGGATGGAACTGGAGACCATTATCCTAAGTGAAGTATCTCAGGAATGGAAAACAAACACCACATGTGCTCTCTAATAAGTGGGAGCTAAACAATGGGCACAAAGAGACGTAAAGGACATTGGAAACCAAGAAGGTAGGAAGGTGGGAGGGGGCAAGGGGTAAAAACTTACCTATTGGGCACAATGAACACTATTCTCGTGATGGGCACACTAAAAGTCCCAACTTAGGCCTTATATGAGGTATCCGTGTAACAAAAACATTTGAATCCCCTTAATATTTCAAAATTTAAAAAAAAAATGCCCGCTTTGGATAACGACAATGTCCAGGCAGCCCCTCAAAGACAGAGCTCATATTTGAGCTCCCTGTCTGTCCATAAGGTCACGAGCTGAGCGCATCCCCAGAAGGGGAAGATGGGACTGCCAGGCATGCCTCTTATTGCTGCTTTTTATTTTGCACCATTGCCCATCGGCCGTCTCCTTATTCTGGAAATGCTCGAGTCAGAAACGCCTACTGTTAGGCAATGGGATCGTAAACTGAAATGCCAATGATGGTCTGTTCTTTTCATTGTCCAGGGAGCCTTAGGCTTTAGATAGCAAATAAAATAGTCAGCTCTGCTACAACACTTGGTTTGAAAACACCTATTTGTCCCAATGCCATTCATACATTAGGGAGGAATCTGAGCATAACACAAACTTTGTATCTGCTTATATACATTTCCCCCAGGAGAAATACTAGGTGAATGCATAAAACTGTACACAGCTGAACCGAGTCATGTAGGAAAAGAAAAAACATACACATGCACATCTTGAACACCTACCAGTTCACACATGCACCAGGGCACCAGGCCCCTCCATGCCTGCTGTCACAGCTTCCCCTTGATTTCAGACAGCTTTCCTTCTACCCCTTCATAATAACACAAAAGCTGCAGCCCTGCTGACATCCACTGCCAAGCAAACTTCAAGTTCTTTTCAAGAAATGACACACTCATTATGGTATTTATATGTTTCTTAGCCATTTAACATGTGTTAAACTATGCTACTGTTTTTATTAGGTTTCTATCTTTTTCATATGTACCCTTGATGAAGTTTTTGCATATTGTGCCTCTAACTCATTTTCCCCTTAAGGCCCTGTGGTTTTTATTGTGCAATTCTGTGTGACATGGTGACTTTTAGGAATGCATGTCACATTTTGGCAGAACTGGTTGCATTGAGAAAACAAAATGATAATAATAGCTTGTTTTTCAGGTTCCTGAAGCAATATGTTAGCATAAACCATCAAAAATTCAGCATGACATTTTAAGACTTCTTTTTTCTCCCTTTCCTGCAACAAGACCATGCTGAATTTTGCCTTTGACCATCCTTCAATTACTCTGGCCCTTTCCATGAACTGCCTGGCCCAGTGTCAGGGTTGAAGGGTACCCCAAAGGGTGTGCAGGTATTGCCATAACCAGCCCACAACTGTATCTTCAAACTTGCTAGCTCACTGCCTACGGGTGTTGCTGAAGCAGCAACCTGAAGGAGAACTGAACCGGATTAGGGTGATGATATCAGAACTTTAAAATCACTTCTGGCTAAAATTTTTACTGTCTGGGCTTTTTGGGAATCAGCTCAATTATCATTCTCCTGCCCTGCAGATCCTCCTGGGTCTCAAGCCTGGTCTTCGGCATTCCCCTTGATCAATGAGGTGACTTCCCTCATGCTTTGGTTACGTGAAAGTGCTGAGAACTATTTATAAGAATTCTAAATGCACAGGGGTACCTGCACAGTGCATGCACTGAAGGTGGAATTAAGTTTTTTAAAGATTGCTATTACCTTGTCACCAGAAGAGCAAGACATGGCAAGGGAGTTTAATCCTCAGCAAACTTTCTCGGCAACAAATCTCCACTACTGTCTTTTTTCACATTACATCATAGACGCACTTATGAGGGAGTACAGTGCCACATTTATATGTGCGGTTAATGAACTCTGATTCCACAGGCTTTAAGAGTTATGCCTGGTTTACAAAGATAAGACTTTAATCATCTGAGAAGCAATAGAGCAGAAATCTCGAGTATAGAGTACAAATAAATCCTGAAGTCAGACCCCTGGGTTCAATTCACAGCTTACCAGCTTGGTTACCTTAAGCAAGTTACTTACCCTCTCTGCGCTTTAGCTTCCTCAGCTATCAAATGAAGAATAATAGCACCGGGGAATAAATGAGTTAATACATGTAAAATACTTGGAGCTGTGCTTAGTACAACAGCGCCAAAGAAGTATTTGCTGTTCTTACCACTGCACAAAAGAACCCATCCACGACTCACCTCTGGTATACCAGAGCCACAGGCATATGGCGCAAATACACGCACCAGGGAGACGGCCAAAAATGCAAACAGCAGCGCCCACAGGATGTACATTAGGTAATTCAGAATGTAAGCACTGGCACCCTAAACAACAGACATAAAACAAGAAAGGAAACATGAGCCATAGCAGAACTGAGCAATGTGCCCATCCCTACCCCCCCTGTCGTGACAACAAAAGCTTTGACGGTACTGGGCAGGTTTGGTCCCCGTCCTATGTAAACAGAAAGGCTGGTGTTGGTCTTATCAGCTGTTGCTATTGCTACAGTCAGTACACACAAACAGCGCACTGGGTATTTCTCCAGGAGCTGTTTACACGTAGCTTTACTGGGTGAAATCTCAGCAGTAATGGAAACCGTGAATGATGCTTGGTTTTAATCACCACTTGCACCAGAGTTAATGAAATGTGGGACGCAGAAAAGTTTGCCTTCAAGACCCTGGCAGATTTGTTTTGTCTTGTCTGCGGCGGATTGGTCTCGCTCAGCTTTCATTAAGGCCACACCCATACCACAACAAGCAGCTGCAGTGCCAATGAACAAGGGTTGGAACCGTATTTCAGAATATGCTCCTCAAAGTGTGGTCCGTGGACCAGCAGCGGCGGCAGCAGCATCGCCCGGGAGTGTGTTAGAAGTGCTGACTCTCACTCAGAACTCGGGCCAGAGCTGCTAAGTCAGACACTGTGGGTGGGGCTCAGCTAAGTGTGTTCTAACAGGCCCTCCAGACGGTTCTGATGCATGCTAACATTTGAGAGGCACTACTAGAGGAGAAAAGCTTGATCTCCTTCAGAATAATTCATTGAACCATTTATTCCAAATTACCTGATGTGTGGAGAACGTTTCCTCAACCACACACACAATCTGAGGCCTTTTAGGTCAAGGACGTAGTTCCTAGGTCTAAAGCCATGTTTCTCTGGGCCTTAGCTTCTCGCTCCCATCTGGATCTCCCAAGTGAGGGGGGAAGGAAAGAAAGGTCACCTACAAGTCAGGCCATGGCCATGGCCATGTGTGTGCCTATTAAATGCAAAAACACGTTCCAGGAGACTGCGCTGCCTTTACAAGCACATATATCACACCCTATGTGGTGAGAAATCGGACTGAGAAATACCTTTCACCCACTTAAATCTGTACTTTTTGGGAGGCTAAAAATAACTTCTCACTCTTACTAACAATAATTCCTTGCATCAAAGAATAAATCTTAAAAACAGCTGAAAAGATAGACAACCATATTTCCCCAAAACACACACTGCAAGGAGAGAAGAAATAAAACGTGGCACGCAGTCAATTCCGCCTGCCCACACCCATCAACCCAAGTAGAGAATTTCTTCTTGGAAGTAATGGAGAGCAATGAGAACGTGTGAGATTTCAAGATCCCTGTCTACTTCTGAGATTTGAAGGAATTAATTTTCAATTCCACCGAGAAAGAGGTTTAGCAAAATGGCAAAGTGCATTCCAAATGTCTTCAGCTGTGGTAAGTCAGTCAGGCAAAAAAAAAAAAAAAGCGGGGAAAGGAGGAGATGTATAAACAGATTACATACATCTTCCAAAAATAGTTCTAGCTCGAGCAAGCCTCACATTACCCCTAATGTGAAGCTTGGCAGCCCGGCTCCCCCTCACCTGGCGTTCTGATCCCTCAATGACCCACAGTCACTGTGAAACCACTGAGCTCGGTTAGAAGTTAACCCCTTCCTGAGCTAAGGTCTTTATAAAGATCGGAAATTCTAATTGCCATGAGGGCAATCCCTAGGTGAGTGGTTCAACACTACATCTCCTGGGCCTGGGACATTCCCTTCAAGGAAGGCCCAGAACATCCTCTGAAATGTGCTTGTAAAATGCAATGGAAGATGATAACTAAAACCACAGTGAGGTAGCACTTCATACCCACTAGGAGAGTTATACTCAAAAACAGACAATAGCAAGTGTTGGTAAGGATGGGAGAAATCGGAACCGCCATTCACTGCTAGTGGGCGTGTGAAATGGTGCAGCCGCTTTGGAAAACAGTCTGGCGGGTTCTCAAAAAGTTAAACAGAGTTCCCATCTGACCCAGCAATTCCTCTCCTAGGTATATACCCAAGGGAAATGAAACGTATGTCCACACAAAAACTTGGACACAAATGTTCACAGCAACATCATTCATAATAGCCAAAAAGCAGAAGCAACTGATGAATACATAAATAAAATGTGACATATCCATACAACAGAATGTTATTCAGCCATATACGAGAAGGAAATACTGATTCATGCTACAATGTACAGGAACCTGGGAAACATCATGCTAAGTGACAGAAGCCAGACACAAAGTCCACATATTGTATGATTTTATTTATATGAAATGTCCAGAAGAGACAAATCTATAGAGGAAAAAAAGAAGATCCGCGGTTGCTTAGAGGTGGCGGATTGGGGGAGCACGGACTGACTGCTACTGAGTACAGGGTTTTGGGGGCAGTGATGAAAATGTTCTAAAATTAGATTGTGGTGATGGGTGCACAGCTCTGTGAATATACTAAAAGCCATCGAACTGTACACTTTAAATGGGTGAACCATATGAACTGTAACTTTTATCTCACTAAAGCTGTTACTTTTTTAAAAAGGATAACTAATCTTTTCTCCCCTATTAGAAGGTAACTAACCTTATTTCTTCATGATGAAGCATGATCAACAAACCACCTTTGCTAAGAAAAATAAAGCCAAACATGAGGCTTTAAAAGACACATATTAATACATACTGTGCACATGAAACAAGGGGGAAGGGTTTTCCAGGTGAGGTTTGAGGAGTAGCATGAGCTAGAACGAAGAAAGTCACATAGTATTAAGCCGTGCACTATGACTAGAACAGACGCTTGAAGGTGAAATCACAGACATTCCCAAATCGCCTGGCAGCATTCTAAAGTGCATGTGGAATGGGGACCAGGACCCTGCCTGACACCCACCTCCGACTGATTCACCAGCAGCTCTGACCATTTCTGCCACAGGGGACATTTGTCCCTGTCCTCAAAAGTGGTCTCGTTGGAAGTCCAGCAGCACTGCTCGTGGCTGTACCAGAAGGCAGACAGGCAGACCCCTTCCTTCAGATCCGTCATCCAGTCCACGGCGAGATCGATGACGCCAGCCAGAGTGCCTGGAAGAAGAGGAATTGCCCCATGACGTGACAAGGAGAACAGCAACCTGGTGGCCACACAGGAGCACTTCGTCAATGAAGGCCCAGACACCAGAGCAGGCAGTGAATGGGATGGGGACTGTCACTTACATAGGAAGCTTCTTTCATTGACCCTGAGTCACTTGAACCTTTATGTTTGGCAAGGCAGTGCCAGCCCAGTGAGAGATGCGAAGGGCTCAGTGGCTTCATTCAGGTAGGGGAGAGAGACATACGGGTTTACACTCCGATCTCAGGCCCTGGGGCCAAGCAACTTTTGAAACTCGTCCCTTTCCAAATTTTTGAAACAGGGAATACACACCATAAAAGACACAACCCTCTCAACAGCTGGGACGGCATCCTGGAATCACACACGTTAATGTTAATATTTCTCAGGGAGTCACGATAATCCAGGCAAAGTGAAGGCATGACGACTGCGACAGCCTCGCATCATAAATGAGTGAGGTCTTGCCACCAAATGGTAACCACACTTGGGAAAACCCTGTTTATTAGAACTTTCTGTATTTTTAAAATTATGGCTAAAGGATTATGGGTCTATATAAGTAAATAATTACTTTAAATGCCAACGGAAGTGGGATAAAATAGAATGTGTGGTTGAGTGGGCCACAAAAGGCTGCCTTGGGTTTCTTTCCAGAATAACCCATTCTAGCTTCTTACAGAGGCAGGGAGTGCTTTTGGGCTTATTTTTTTCAGACTTTTTACTGGATCCTTATTACAGTATCGGTCCTGAGCCCGCATTTCCACCAAAGGCGCCGACACGCCGTCGGCACTCACCCTCCCTCCTCTCCTGTCTGTATGTGGGAAGCCGCCGAGCTCAGCTCTAGATCAGCTCTAGATCGCCTTCCTCCTTAGGCCGCCTTCTCCCAGTTCCCCTTTCTGTATCCTCAACCTCTCCTTTTCTGATGGTTCCTTCCCATCAGCATTTAATCATTAAAAAAAAAAAATCATACGTTCCCTGGTCCCACTTCCCCCCACCAGCCACAATCCTCTCTCTTCCCTTCTCCTCCCAGCCTCACTTCCCTTCTGCCCAGTCCACCCCCTCAGCCCACCAGGAGATGGCTGCGCCGCTTAGGGCAATGGCCTTTACTCAGTCCTTATCTTCTAGAACAGGATCAGCAAACTACAGCCCATGGGTCAAACCTGGCCCACCGTTTTGTCTTTGTAAATAAAGTTTTATTAGAGCACAGCCACACCATTCAATTACATGGGGTCTGTGGCCACTTCCATGCCGCAATGGGGAGAACTGAATAGTTGAGACAGAAACCATATGGTCCACAAAGCTGAAAATATTTACTCTCTAGCCCCTTGTAGAAAGTTTGCTGATCCCAGTTCCAGACCTCTCAGCATCATTTGACACTGCTGACCACTTCATCCTTCTAGAAACACCTCTTTCCATGGCTTCCACAGCATTATACTCTCCTGGTTTCCTCCTACCTCTCCGGTTTTCTCTGTCTCCCCTGATCTTTCCTATTCCTCTCCTCAACTTCTAGAAGGTACATTTCCTCAAAGCTTGACCCTAAACCCTTTTCTCTTTTTACACTATACTCTTCACCCTGGCAACCTTATTCATGTCCTTCTATTTGCCACCAAGCCTAGCTATGCCTTTTCCAGACACCTAGAACCCCCTGCCTATTGCAGGGTAAATGACCACATAACCCAGCTGCCAGCCTCCAATGCCCACGGCAGACATCACCAATCAATCATGACACGCTCTACTGGATGCGTCTTCACAACCCTTTTGACATGTCCATGGCAGACACCACTAATCCATCATGACACATTGGTGTGTCATGACACATTGGACTCACCCTCCCAAACCTTTTTAACTGAGCCACAGGCAGTCAAAGCCAATGAACAGGAATTGTCAAAGGACACGAGTCTCTTTGCCTTCTTGGGTGTCCTGGATATCTCCACTCTAACTCATTGCATCCAACGCTGCACTAAAGTATCCAGCATTGTGCTAGCTGGGAGAGAGCCCACCATCTAAGCACAGTCCTGTGCAAACTAGAAACCTGGGTAGGCATCCCCCTTCCAGAGTATCCCTACATCCCAGCAACTCCACCTCTGAAATCTCTCGACTCGCTCCACCTCCCACCTGGGCTGCCATGCAGACCGCCATCTTGGAATGGCTCTGTGACTTCTCCACACTGTGGTCAGACAGCCTTTCCAAAATGCCAGTCTGACTCGGGCCACTTCCCCATGGAAAGCCCTGCCATGGCTGCCCATTGTTCTTGAGAGAACACCCGAATCCTCACCACGGCGCCAACCCTGACAGCCAGCCCCACCCTGTGTATAGCTCCAGCTTCATCTTTTCCCTCACTAACGCCTGCACTCCACCTGCTCCATGTTCCCGAAATGTGCCAGGCTCTCCTCTCTGCACCATCTCAGCACACACTGTCTTCCCCCCACGGGGCACTTCTCCTACTTATCTTCCAGATTCCAGCATTTATATTAATATCACCTCCTTCAGGAAGCCTTCCCTGATTTCCTAAGTCTTGGTTAAGTGTACTTCCCAGATATTCCTGTGGCTGCCTGTCCTTCCCCGACACCACACCTCTCATATTCTGACATCATGATTTGCTAGATATATATGTTCATACTTCCACTGGCCTATAAGTGGCAGGGGAAATGTCTCATTATATAATTTTCATGCCACAGTGGGGGTCAGGCCAGGCATCCAGGCCCTGTGTCCAGTCTAAGTGGGCAAGGACACTATCTGCCTTGTCCCCTGTTGTATTCATGTCAGGTACAGAGGTGGAGCTATATATCCTTGCTGAATGAATGAGGGCAATAAATAGATGACTGAAAACTCAGAAAACTCAGGCCCACTTGTTCATTCAAGGGATATTTCTTGAGCACATACTCACTCTGTGCCAGTTACTAGTCCATGCCCTGAGGATACAGCAGTGAACAAAGCAAACGCAAATCCCTACCTATGTGCAATCGTACCTTATAGCTGGGAGAAAGACACTAGACAAAATAAGCAAGTAAATTAGAGGCTCAGTTAAAAGGCGATAAGTGCTAGAAAGAAAACATAGCCCATTACATAGGTGCAGCCACCTCAGAAAACAGTCTGGCAGTTCCTTGAAAAGTTAAACACAGAGCTACCATTTGACCAAGCAATTCCACTCCTAAGCATATACCCAAGAGAAATGAAAACATACATCCACATGAAGACTTGTACACAAATGTTCATAGCAGCGTTATTCAAAATAGCCAAAAAGTGGTAACAACCCAAATACCCATCAATGGATGAGTGGATAAACAAAATGCGGTCTATCCAAGTAATGAAATAATATTCGGCAGTAAAAAAGGAATGAGGCACTGATACGTGCTCTTTAACACCACACAGGTGAGCCTTGAAAACATTAAGCTGAAAGAAGTTAATCACAAAGAACCACACATTGTAAGATTCCGTTTATATGAAATGCCCAGAATAGGCAAATCCACAGAGATGGAAAGCAGGTGAATGGTGGCTCAGGGCTGGGCGGCGGCTAGGTGCGGGGCTGGGGCTTGATAGCTAAAAGGTACAGGGGTTCTTTCGTGGGGGTGACAAAATTATTCTAAAATTGATAGTGGTGAAGGGTTGCACAACTCTATAAATACACTAAAAACCACTGAATTGTACACTTTAAATGGGTGAATTTTATGGTATGCGAATTATTTCACATATTCATTGTATGTTTTTATCATGTGCAACATGATGTTTGGAAGTACACACACCTTTCAGAATGGTGAAAAACATTTCCTAATTTAAAGTTGGAAACTAAAACCCAATGAAAAGAAATCACACATACTCAAAGGGTTTTCTCCAGATCCAGAACACTTGCTTCAGCCCAGGGGCCCTGCACAAAGATAGCTGAGTAAACACTGCCCCCTGGTGGCAGCAAGCAAGAACGTAATATTTACCATTTCGTGAGCTTTTTCCACAGGCTCTGGTAATGTCGAATTTAGAAATATCAATAGGACAAACAAAGGCAGAGGGCTCATTATCTTGATCTCTTTTTACTTTTTGAAATTGAAATTGATAAAAGTGTCTATGGGGTACAATGTCATGTTTTGATTTATGTATACATTATAGAAAGATTCAATCAAGCTAATTTACATCTTACCAATTGATCATTTTTGTGGTGAAAACGTTAAAAATCTAGTTTAGCAATTTAGAAATATACATGATTATTAACTGCAGTCACCATGTAGTGCAATTGCTCACTGAAACTATCCCACCAGTCTAACTGAAACTTGTACCCTTTGATCAACATCTTCCCTTTCCCCATCCTGCCCCCAGCTCTCCCAGCCTCTGCTAGCCACCTTTCTACTCTCTTTCTATAAGACCAGCTGTTTTAGACCCCACATATCAGTGAGATCACGCAGTATTTGTCTTTCTGTGCCTGGCTTATTTCCCTTAGCATAATGTGGAGGGATGTAATTTTAGAGAAGGTGGTCAAGGAATGCCTCGAATGGAAGATGACATTTGAACAAAGGCCTGAAGAAGGTGAGGGAGGGGTCTTGCAGATATCCAGGGGCAAGCTGCAATGATCACCCAGATTCCATCCTTATCCATTCATTCACAATCCCACTATTCCCACCTGATCTTCTTGGCTGATTCTGGTTCTGAGCGCGGCCAGCGGTCCTCAGCTTTGTTCCGTGGTCCAACAGTGACACCCAGTGGTGACTCCTGACAAACGCCCTGCCGAGGAGCTGCTGCTGGGTCTCTCCATGAGAGAGTGAGACTACAATGGCCACGGTGCAGCTGAGGGGACCCCCGAGCCCTTCCCATGGTCAGTCCGGCAGGGAAGGGGAAAGTGAATGGGGCCACAGCGCTCTGGCTTCCCTTCAAGGTGCTTCCAGGTCAAGAGAACACCTGAGGCTGCTTCGTTTTCAATATCACACCATTCACGCCCTGCTGCTGTGCCCGTGGGCTCTCCTCTCTCCAGCGGTCCTCACCCCTGGCTGCAGTTACAGTCACACAGGGAACAGGAGGGGGCTTTACTCAGCGCCAGGGGTCCTCTCCAGAGATGCTGTTTAAGTGAAGCTTGGGCCACAGTATATATTTTTTTGACAAAGAACTAACAGAAGTCGAGCTGCTAGTGAAGCCAACTGGTCAAAATCACTTCGAAGTCAGCCCATTCGGGCTCCTAGATTAGTGAATAAATTTAAGCTGTGCCATTTACTCGGGCAAGCCACCAGAACATCTATTCGGAGTTTCTTGATCTACCCTATTTACTTCTCCTTCCGAGGAGCCAAGAATAATGATACACTGTAAGGTTTTCTAATCTGTTCTAAATAAGGACATTAAAATTCATAGCAAACTCCTACCCAGCCCACCTTCAATAGAAACAGCCAAGCAAAATTGGTGACCGAACACCACCTGTCATCAAAGTCTAATTCCCTGCCCTGGTTGCTGCCAGTGTATGCTGGGAAATGCCACTGGAGGAGGAAGGACAGAATCAGAGAAATGGGTGGACAGCTGCTGTAACTAGTAGGAAAGGACTCTTCCTCCAAGCATTCCTCTTGGCTCTTTATGGGATGCCGAGGCAGGCGAGGCAGATGGAGTCCTTCCCTGGCAACCACGCCCCTCCTACAGTCATCTACGGAATAAGTGAAACATCCTCTGGAAATGGAAATCCCCTGGAATCACAAACTTGTATCTATGCTCCATTAGTATTCTTTCTTGAAGCACTTATTATACGTATTCTGCCTGTATTACAGTCAATTCCATGATCAAGTCTGCTATGGAACTGAACTGCCACGTTCTTAAGCTTTTATTCTTAGACATTAACCTTCACAATTTTCTAAAAGGAAATAAATTTCAGGAAACAATTTCCACTAAGAGCTGGTGTGTTTGATATTAAAAAGACAAGTTTCCCCTCTAGGTATTTATCCATTTACTCTGGAAACATCTACTGCTCGAAAACATGGTGTCAGCACTATAAAAAGGAAGGGTGCAGAGTCTCTGAGGGTCAGAACGATGTAGGGACTGGGCCTGCCTCAGTCCTGTGGGTGTCTAGCATCATTCTGAGTGTCACAGGATACTTACAATTCATCCCAGGGCCTGCCAGTAGTAGTAAAAGACAATCTCGAATGTTGTTTTCTTACTAGAGATCAAAATGGTCCCCTATTTTGTTGCCATCTACATAACCGAGTACAGTAGAGTGTAAAATGTGTGCTTTCAGTAAAATGCAGTGTGGTGATAAACCTTTGCACCGCGGGGAAAGGGCCAACCAGCTTGATGATGACAGCTCTCCAGAAGCCCATGTGTGGCCCATGCCTTGCTTGGGTGTGCCTTATTGATGACAGATTTTAAGTTAAATATTACACATGGTCATGTATTTTGCTCTTAGATATTTCAGGTACCAAATCCCTTGCATGGGGGTCAAAGAGAAACACTCCATATTGTGAATGTCATCGCAAAGGTCAGTGTTGTGGGGTTTCAGCATCTCCCAGGAGCACCGATTGCCCGCCCACGTACCCGCCAGCAGGCCGATGAGCAGCATCACCACCCATCCTGACCAGGCATCCAGCAAACTCTTGATGAACTCCCACAGCGACTCCTTGCTCTTGCTGGTTATCTAGAAACAAAGCAGACACAGTAGCTCGTCTGAATACGTTTTCCAGTTCACGCTTCTTTCCCTGAAACCATTTCCTTGGGAAACAGGATAATTAGAAAAATAAAACGAATGTAATCAAGCCACTAAATGATCCCATCACATCATTCTTTCAGTAATGTCCCACAATCATAAAATGCACTTTCTAGTTCATAGGGCGGTAAAGATGCCATAATAGTCCCCAAAGAAACAGAGCACGAAATAATTCACTTCATTAAAAAACATACTAAATGTGATTTGATCTTTGATTATTTAATAGCCATGCTGAAGGGGGACGTTGGTGTGGTGTCCCCATTTTGGGGACACCAGATAGGAGTTACTATCTAACTTGCATTGTTAGGTCTGTTCATTAAAAAGCCTCTTCGACAAAGATTTCATCTCCTACACACCTCTCTTCCTCCTTCCCACCACCCTACAGGAAATAACCCAACACAGTCGCACGCTCCTCAGCACTCCTCGTCTTCCTGTGTAGCAGCTCTTCCAAGGTCACCAACACCCCCTACCTGACCACCCTGCAGAAGGTGACCCTGGGAGCAGCCCCTCCTTGACTCTCTCTCCTCCTTACACTGGGGACACTCTTGGCCGGTCTCCCTCCCCTGTCCCTTGTAAATGATCCCAAAGCACTTGATATGTAAACTTTCTTATGGCCCATTAAAATATATGTATGATTGCTGACTAGATGCCAGGCACTATAATGTGTGCTCTCATATATACACAATCTCATTTAATCTTCAGGTATAATGACCTCCATCCTCATGGATGAGAAAACAGGGTCCAGAAATGGCACCCCGCAAGTCCCCTCCTTGCCCTCCACACCACACTCCCTCCATAAGACACAGCCTCCCACCCAAAGCGCCTCGTATCAGAATGATCTGCCCACATCTCTGCCTCTCCCACCAGCCCTCCTCTTCCTCAGAACCTAACCCAGTACATGACACACGATCCTAGGCCCCAGCTCAGTAACTGGAATGAAAGCAAGGTGTACCATCTGTAAGGGATCCCCTTCAGTGTGTCCTCTCACAATGCCACCTACCTTCCTGTGTCTGTCGGTATCCCGTGACTTTTCCCTTAGCCAGTCGATGGTGTGGAAGTCTTCATACGTCCCCACATCAGGGAACGGCTCATCGAGGAAATCCATCAGGTTTCCAGAGCCACTCATGGCTCCTGCACTGACCATGCTAGTTACACCTGGGGAGAAAACCGGCCATTAAAAAGGTAAGCAGCACATCCCCACGACATCATGACAGAGGAGTAATCCACTTGCTCCATTTTCTTGTATGAGAAAAAAATTATTTCAGCACAGGCATCTCTGTTATGATGAAATACAGACACAGTCGACTCTCATAATTCATTAAAGTTATGTTCTATAAAGTCACCTCAAACACTGAATTAGCAAATACTGAACCACTGCTCCTAAGAGGACACAGGGTTAGGTTTCTTTGAGCCTCTGGGCACATTTTCGTCGACCTATCAATACATAACCTTGTCTTACGTGTTTCTGTTTAAAGATACCCTATTGAATATATACTGTTGATTCACTGACATCGAATTCACAGCCAACAGCACTATGACTCATGCCTGAACGAAGCTTCTCTAACACATGCATCTTCTCCATAAAACACGGCACACAGCCTTCCTACACATAAGAACACGAGACAGCATTCCAGCACTGCATTTGAGGGCCATTTTAAATGCAAAATTACCAACAAAAATGTGAAAAATGTGGCACTAAATAGAACACCAAAAGGACATGCATTTACAGTCAGACAGTGGGAACAAGGAGGCAGGGCGTCGCCTTCTTAGACTTCAGCTAGGAACGTGCGCTTCTGGCAATTCAAACTTTTTGCCACTCTACACATGCACGTGTCCATAAATGACCTCGAAAGCACCATGAGTACTGATTTGGACGTTACAAATAAATTTTAGTAAGTAGGCAAATTTGAAAATACAGAATCTGCAAATGAGGATCAACTATATACATTTCTGAAAAACCTCACATTCTGCAAAAGCGAGGCATTAAAATGAGGGGGCTAGAGGGACAAATGGGGCAAAGAGGGTTCAAATTCAAATAATCGCAACAAAACTGATAATTGCTTCCCACGTGAGATAACGCGGACCACTCAGGCAGGCAGCCTATGTGGTTGTGATCATGGATATTCAGTAGCAAAGTTGAATGTCTCTTCCCTTTCTGTCTAAGACAATTCTACACCCCTATTCCAGTTCCCCTTACCTGGAAAACAATAGCAAATGAACCAACACATCTCCCATGTTCTCCCGCCATCAGAGCTTGATTTACAGCTTGCATAGGAGATAATTTGAGATGTAGAAAATGCTTTGCAGCAGGACCTGCACTCACCAACAAGTTAGCAGAAAAAATAATACACTCTGTTACAGAGACAAGAGGTTGGAATATGCACTAAATAAAAATTACTTTGGCAAAGAGCATGGAAATTTGAATTATAGGATGAGGACCACGAAAGTGCTAGAATAGATGGTTAAAAAGTTGAAGGGTGGTTATAAAAATACAGGCTTCTGTCATTGCTTATGTATTTATGTATGTGGAGGACTCAGCCATGAACTGATGAAACTGCATTTTAATCAAATTGAAGAGTCGCTATGGGCAAAGTAGGGTAATCACCTTATAAGCAATAAAGTGGCCACAGTGGTTGATTTATTGACCATCTGTGCAACCCAGCTGCTTTAAAACTTTAAAAGTTTGAGGTTTGAGCTGTGCCAAGTCAAAAACGATACCCACTGATGAGTACCCAGGGAAGAATCACGTTGCATAGGTCAGTAGCAACCAATAACATAGCAAATAATATAAGGGAAGGAGTAAAATTAGAAAGCAAAGACTTCATTTCTCATTTCTACACAAACAAAATGATAATAATCTTATTATATGTGGCAAAGAAAATCTCTGACGGGAAAAACAAGACGACAGGCTATTGACCCTCAATGCAAGCCCTCGTCAGAGAAAACAGCAGATGGAAGAACTGCAGAGACTTGGACAGTTCACTAAAAAGGAGTTGCTACCACCTGAGATTCAACCATATCTCTAGTCAAGCAACTACTCCAGGCAATAATGCTTGAAACAAAAAGTCCCTCTGGAGAACAATTATATCTTTAAACTTTAATGGCACAGGTAGTGGTTCTAAGGCAAATAAACAGGAGCTGATCCGCAGAGCCTTGGGGCAGAGGTTGGGGGGATTCCCTGGGATGTGTCCCTGGGGTCCCAGAAGGAAGTGCCGGCATCACTTCTGAGGTTGGGGTTAAAAGATCATCTAGGTCCAGCTGACCACAGATTCAGGAGTGAGCCCAGCCAAGATCAGCCAGCCTTGGCCCAATCCAACCCATAATGGTTACCGTTCTAAGCCATTGTGTTTATTAAAGGAGTCATCATGCAGCAGCATCATAACAGTGAATAACAGGTGGAATGTACTTAGGCTCCGAGGGAGAAGAGAAAAGGGTCTGTGGAAGACATGGGGCAGGGACAGCTAGGTCTTTTGTCCAATAATACCTCAAGGCAAGAAAGTATCTGTAGGTTTGGTGTGTAAGCATGAAGACCCTAAGAGGCTAGGGTCAAAGTCTTCAATAGCAGTTGGTAACAACAGATCCTGTCCAGTAAAATGCACTTTACCCAGGGCCCAACAAAGACAAGCATGTGTTAACTACGATAGTATCAATGATGCAATTTATGGCTTTGATGTTGAAAGCAACTCTGAATGGGCTGGTTCACCCTCAGAACGAGGATCTGTACCATTTAAAGGAAACCTGGACTTTAAATAGTTGGGTGTTGGCAATAACATAATGGGTTCTAGAAGATGAAAGAAACCAGGAAATCACCCAGATCAAGATCAAGAAGGATGGATTCTAAGCATAATCAAGGCTTGACTGAATATAGAATAAGCCACCACAGCCTAATCATGGTTATCAGCATGTCTGACCAAAAACGTCAGGCAGAAACCCATACCTTTGAATGTGTTGTTCCTTCTACCTTGAAGAGCTTTCCTCTCCTCTGCCTAGAAAGCTCCTATTCACCCTCCAGAACCTCATTCTGTTTCATCTCACCTGTACAACTTGCATTAATTTCCCCAGAGACAGTCCTGGGGGCATCCTCCTTAGCCATCCCAAAGCACTCTTGACCAGAACTCCTAATCGCATTATGGTAACAAATATCTTCTCACTGCACTGTGACCTCTGCAGTCATGAACAATAACTTCCTCATTTTTGCATCTCCATCGCTGTTCCTGGCATGTAGTAAACGTTCAATAAAATGTTTTGAGTTAATTTAAATGTGTGCATATCTCTAAACCACTTGGGCAACAAAGGCAAGGCCCCCATTACAGAATTTTTATAGGCTCCATCTATATAACCACCAAAAATGTCTAAGTCTCAGTTTTATCATAAATAGGATAAACAGACTTTTTAAAAAGTGTAAGGAGAACAGACATCCTAGAACAAAGGAGAGCAAAGCAAATGGGTTTGTCAGCGCAGCTCCTGCTCAGTCCAGGGCAGTCCCAACCAGTCCCCCAGGACATCCTCAGGATGATTTTTGAAGACTTCAGACTCTCAGAACAGGATGGCAGGAGCCACCAAGATCATCCCAGGAAGTCCCTGACTCTGTGCCCAGGGCCTCAGGGAACACTCCCAGGTGCAGAAAGCATGGACAATAGCTTTCCAAAAACTCTAGTCTGTATCTTATTTTGAGTTAATAAATCAGCTTTTGGGCTTACACCAAAGTATCTTAACAGTTTTCAGTCCACCCTCTTAAGCCCGATTGGTTCTGCTTCCCAGGGAAACCCAGACTTCTGAACTAAGGATCAGGGCACATGCAGGAGTGACAGTCCCAACTTATGGCCCACCACAGGGCTCTCTATGCCTGGGCCTTAAGCTTTCTGTGCCAGTTTCCTTATATGTAAAACTGGTATAGTAATAGTACATACCCTTCACACGCATGGGAAGATTGAGTCAACACAGGTAAAGCACTCAGAATAAGTACTATGTAGCTATTCTTTTGACAGGAGAATTTTGTGTGTTATGCCAACTCCTTTGAGAAGAGTCTAGGAGAAATGTGGTAGCCTGTCTTCCCCTCTGCCTCTGAGGTCACAAAGTCGCCATTCTTTTCACCTGCAGTGCAGAAAGCTACTTGCCAAATCTCGGTTCCACAGCTGACTTTGCCTCTAACCAGCTGCGGGACAATGGGAAAAAGGGCCTCCTGACTGCCATGGGCCTCAGTCTTCCGATCTGTAAAATGAGTGGTCCAAGGACCCTTCCAGCTCTGGAATTCTGTGACTCTGATTGTAAAAAGAGCTCAATGGCTTGAATACACACGGTCGGTCAGGAGAAGGGGCTCAAAAGTAATCTTTCTCTGACCTGTGAGTCAGTTTTCATGATGGCCTATAATCCATCTTTCCAGAAAAAAGCAAAATCTGTTCATACTTAAGGGCCCAGAAATCACAGGGGTCACCATATTGGAGTAATTATCAGGTTCAAGCTCAAGGAAGTAGCAATAGTAGCAGTAGTAATAGCACCTGACATATAAATAGCCCTTCATATTTCTCACAGTGTTTTCTTATACTCTATTTCATTTCCAGAAGTCAGGAAGTGAGCATGGAGCAGGACCCAATGGACTAATGAGGCATGTTCCTCTTTGCTGACCCCTAAGCTTTCTGGGTCAGTCTCTGACCTTGAGAATCTGAGCCCAGCAAGAGACCACTGTCAGCAAGAACATGTGTCACCAACTTGGTCAGAGACGTGGTGCAAGGACACAATTTCTCTGCCCTTTTTTCCTTACAATACCACTGTGTATGTCCTGTTATTGTAACCATAAAAATAACACAAGCTGTATCAGTTGTCTATAGCTGACACCAAAACACAGTGGCTTACACAGTAACAATCATATCTTTATCTCTCCTGGTACTGGGGTTTGACTGAACTCAGCTAGACCGTTCTAACCCAGGGTATTTCACAAATTTTCAGTCAGACAGGGGCTGGGGCTGCAATCCTCTGAAGGCTTGTTTACTCACACATCTGGTGCTTGGGCTGGGAGATTCAACAGCTGGACACTAGAACAGCTGGGGCTCCCCAGGCATCTCTTTCTCTCCATGTGGCATCTCCATGTGGTCTCTCAAGCATGGTGACTTTGGGTGGCACAACTTCTCACCTGGAGGCTCTGGGCTCCAAAGTAAGTGCATCTTACGAGAGCCCAGGTAGAAGCTGTGCCAGCTCACAGTGCCCAGCCTCAGAAGCCAGGCAGCGTCCCTTTGCCACATGCTATTCATTAAGGCAGTCACAAAAGCCTACCCAGATTCAAAGGGAGAAGTAGACTCCGCCTCCTAATGGGGGAATGGCAAGGTTCTAGAAGAGCATCCAGAAGTCAGAAGTATTACTGTGGCTATTTTTTTTTCAAATGCAACCCACCACCAACTTACAAAAAATCCTAGCAAATACAGAAAAGTATCGAGAAGAAAACAAGGATTACCTGTCATCATACCCTAGAGAATTACTGTAACATGTTGGCATATTTTCTTCATGGATATATTGTACAACAAATTGGCAGTACAGTATATCTGCTTCTGTAATATTGTGCTTCTCCCCTCTACATTCTGTGCATTTATCACAAGAGAGGCAGCACTGCATACTGGTTAAAAACAAAGACTCTGGAGCAGCTCTGCCACTTTGCAGCTGTGTGACCTCAGGCAAGTTGCTAAACCTGACTGTGCCTTAATTTCCCCATCTATGAAGTGGAGACTGATGGGGATTATAAAAGCACCTGCCTCAGGGTATTGTGACAAAGACTGAATGAGCTGACATTAGTAAAGCAAGTGTTTCATGAAAACACACTTTTCCTTACCACCCTGCATGTTGCCTCATTATAAAGTTTATCTGATCACCCTGCTGGTGTCTGTAGCTGACACAGGGACCTGATGGACTCCAGTTTTGCTCAGGGAGACCACAATAGTCCAACTGAGCTTTTGGGGAACCTTCTGTGGGCTACTGTTTACCAAGAATCAGTGAGGCCATTCACACATGAATCTATATCTGACATTTTAAACATCTTACCCTAAAAGCTCCTCAAAAGCATTTGCATTTATTAGAGACTGTTTTCTTTCAAATCTGAAATACCTCTATTCAAAGTGGCAAGACCAGTAACCGAGAGATTTGTGTGACTCCCCAGTCTGGCTGGCTGATCTCAGCTGACCCTCGCCACCCCGCTCTCAAAAGCCTGGGTCCTAGAATGGGCCATTTCTCAGGTGACGCCCAGCACATGACACAGAGACTGAAATGGAATACCAGCCCCTTTCACCTTCTCAGGGACGAGCCAATCTTTTTTCATTAATCAAACTATGTGTCTCTGCCACAGATAATATTTAGGCCTGTGGGACTTTCCAGAAATTTCAGAGCTAACTTTGCTTTCAGATTTTTTATACTCTGGGCTGGGTGCGGTGGCTCACGCCTTTAATCCTAGCACTCTGGGAGGCCAAGGCTGGAAGACTGCTTGAGGTCAGGAGTTCAAGACCAGCCTGAGCAAGAGTAAGAGCCCATCTCTACTAAAAACAGAAAAAATTAGCGAGGCATGGTGGTGCACACCTATAGTCCCAGCTACTCAGGAGGCTAAGGCAGGAGGATCGCTTGAGTCCAGGAATTTGAGGTTGCTGTGAGCTAGGCTGACACCACGGCACTCTAACCCGGCAACAGAACAAGACTCCATCAGGAAAGGAAAAAGGAAGAAGGAAGAAAAGGAAAAAGGAAGAAGGAAGAAGGAAGAAGGGAAGGGAAGGGAAGGGAAGGGAAGGAAATATACTCTTCAGCATCAGTGAAATTAAAACTTTGAGATACTCTGAGTGATCATCTCACATCCTCAAAAAGGATCCCCTCAAAAGCTATCAAGATATCTGAGATCATTATTGCCCTTAATACTTAAGGGGGGGGGCAAAAAGTTTAATCCAGAAGAGATTGATAAGTATATACAAAAAGCAACCTGCAGGTAAGCAATGGAGTCTCGCAGTGACCAGCAAGGAGCCGACAGTCCATGCTTGGCCATGGGAACGTGGCTACTACAAAGATTCCCGTTTCTTCCCAGTCAGACCAAAGGAAAACAGACATTAGGGAAATGGGGCTGAAGTTGGGCATAATCACAGGAAAAGTCCAGGAAGCGAGTTATCTATGATTTTTCAGTTTGTCCTGTTTTTCTGGGAACTGCAGTTTTAGTAAACAAAAAAGTAGCAAAATTAATATCCCCATTTTAGCTAAATTCTAGAAACTGCTCTGCACTACTCAACTGGCCTGGATCCAGAGGACAGGTCTGGATTAGCTGGTGGAAAAGTCGGGCCTTTCCCCTGTCAACCTTCAAGTTACCTGTACTTGGAAGAGCAGCAGAAAGAGCTGTCCCAGAAAGAGCCGGACTGTGGCAGCAATCTGTTTATTTTAAGCATTTTTTTAGAAGTAGTTCACATGCCATAAAATTCACCTTTTCAAAGTGTGTTACAATTCAGTGGTTTTTAGTATATTCACAAGGTTGTACAACTATCTTCATTGTCCAAATCCAGAACATTTTCATCCCCCTAAAAGCAACCCCCTACCCACTAGCAGTCACTCCCCTCTCCCAGCCCCCGGTAACCACTACCCTGCTTTCTGTCTCTATGGATTTGCCTGTTCTGGACATTTCATAGAAATGGAATCGCGTAATAGGTAGCCTTTTGCATCTGGCTTCTTTCACTTATAATAATGTTTTTAAGGTTTTTCCATGTTGCAGCATGGATCGGTGTTTCACTCCTTTTTCTTGCTGAATAAGACTCCATTGTGTAGCCATATCACATTTTGTTTATCCATTTATCAGCTGATAGCCATGTGGGCTGTTTCTACTTTGGGACTATTATGAGCAATGCTGTTATGAACATTTGTGTACAAGTCTTCGTATAGACATGTTTTCATTTCTCTTGGGTAGATGCCTAGGAGTGGAGTTGCTGGGTCAGATGGTAACTCCATGTTTAACCTTCTGAGGAGCTGCCGGACTAAAATCACTTTTCTCGAGTAAGCTTCTCATTGAAGTAAACATCTATCCATAAAAATGCAAAAGTCACAAGTGTACAGCTCCACAAATTTTTGCAAAGGGAACCCACCCACATGATCAGCACCCAGATCAAGGGACAGAACATGAGCAGCTCCCAGTCCCTGCGCCACCCCTAAGGGTGACCACTATCCTGATCCTCACACCATACATTACTATTGCCTGTTTCTCAATTTTAAATGAATGAAACCTTTTGTTTCCAGCTTCTTCTGTTCTACATTATGTTGGAAGATCTACCCATGTTGTTGAGTATAATTACTGTTTGTCTGTTTGTTCATTTTCCTTGCCCTGTAACAGGGTCAGCAAACATTTTCTGCTAAGGGCCAGACAGTAAATCTTTGAAGCTTTGCGGGCTATGTGGTCTCTGTTGGGACTGCTCAAACTCTGCCATTGTCATTGGAAAGCAGCCTGAGACCATGCACACATTAATGACTGAGGCTGTGTTTCAATAAAACTTTATTTATGAACACTGAAATCTGAATATCATATCATCATCATATGTCACAAAAATTATTCTTCTTTTGGTTTTTTTCAACCATATAAAAATGTAAAAGCCATTCTTAGCCCATGAGCCACACGAAAGCAGGCAGTGAGCTGGATTTGGCCTGCGGGAAGATGTCCTTTGCCAACTCCTGCTCTACAGTATTTGACTGTGGGAATGAGCCCCAGTGCAGTTATCCACTCTACTGTGAATAGACACTTAGGTAATTTCCCATCTGGAGCCATTATGCAGTGTGCGGCCACCATCATTAACACATGCCCATAAAACGCTGTGGTTGAAAACCTTCCACCTGTTCCCTGTCCTCTCTGGCCCAGCAGTGGCCAGGTGCCATAGAAGCCACCAAGTTTTATGCCAGTATTCCTCTCCCAAATCAGACCATGTCATATTATTTGCCAACTTGCTCTATTAGCTAATCCCCAGATGACTTGGACAGATGGAACATAAAGTCATAATTCAGAGTAAAAGATGAAAAGTCTCCAATGAGCAAGGAAGGCCAGCCGCCCCAGGGGTAAGGACCAGCAGTGTCCTCGGCCAATGTGGGCACAGTGGAAACTGCTACTAAAATCTCCTCCGGGTCTCATGAGCCTTTCTGACAAGCTGTTCTTGCCATCTCCTTCCTGTCCCCTCATAGTAACTAACCTAACTGATAGTCAGGAGCTAGCAAATGTTTCCAGGAAAAGCCAGATGGGAAATATTTTCAGCTTTTCAGGCTATACAGTCTCCCTTGGAATTACTGGATCCTGCCATTATAGCGCAAAGCAGCCACAGCCAGTATGTAAATGAAGGGGTGTAGCTATGTGCTGATAAAACTTTATTTATAAAAACAAGCTGGATTTGGCGTGCCGGCTGTGGTTTGCCAGCCCTTGCTTTACACCACAAGCATTTATTGGACATCTGCTACCTGCCAGGCCACTGTCCGAGGCACAAGAGCTACCAGAACATTTACAATTCTCACCTCCCAACAGAACCCAGCAAACAAATCATTGTGATCCACTGGGACAGTACAAAGATAAGTAACCACAGCTATTTAAGGGAAGAAATGAGATCCTAGAAATGCAACTAAAGGACCTTGCCAGCAACATTTCAACTTTAAAGCTTTGGGAAAATAAAAAGTAGTTCCTATTACACACACACACTCTCTGAGGTTTCTCTGAGACTTTACAATCACAAATGTTTCTCCAACTAATTAGCTATCCTAATTATTCAAGATTCCCGGTGCCTTAGCTCAGGAATAATAATACAATCAAGCCAGGTATAGTGGTGCATGCCTGTAGTCCCAGCTACTCGGGAGGCTGAGGCAGGAGGATCACTTGAGCCCAGGAGTTTGAGGCTACAGTGAGCTATGATGATGCCACTACACTCTAACCCAGGCAACAGAGAGAGAGCCTATCTCAAAAAAAAAAAAAAATTCATACCATAGCGCTAACAAAGTGTTCAAGGTCATAATAGCCAGAGGTAAGTTACCATAGTGTTTACATGACACAGTGAAAAGCATAAGACACAACAGAAATTTTAGAACCACACAGCCAGAGGAGAGGACCCAAAAACATCAAGTTCAGAGACAGGCCTTGGTCAGGTGACATCTAAAATTAACCCAGAAACTTCATTTCCTATAGATTTTCCAGAAGCTCCAATGACTAATCAGCCTTTACAAAGTTCCTTTTCTTACAACCTAAATGGATTACAGGAGGCGCTGAGCTCGGGGGCTGGTGTCTGCTGGCTGCCAGCTCCTTGGTGCTGTCCAATCCTCTAAAGGCCCCTGGTCTCAGAGGGCAGTCCACTGCAGCACGTGGCCACCAGGGGCTGTTCCCTGGAGTCCACTAGTTCAGCTCCTGCTGGTCCAGCAAGCACGCGCCAGGAATGCCTCCGCCCTTGCCCATCTCGTTCCAACCTGTAACTCCCAGGCCAACTCCTCCCTACCCTACCCTGCCCTGCTTCACTGCCACCCTCCCCTCAGTCTTTAGACTTTAGCCAGAGCTCTAGTGCCAATAGTGCTGAGGTGGGGAAATTCTGTTTTAATCCAAAATGGATCAAATGAGACTTTCAGGCACTTCTCTGTAAGGGATATATTTGGGGTGCCCAGAACCAACTGGTGACCTTTGAACCACAAGTCATTTCTCCCCAACAAGGGTTTCCATACTGGGTAAGCTTTGTTTCAGAGCCATGGCACTCACCAGGGGTGACTGTGTCCCCCAGGGGGCGCTTGACAATGCCTGGAGACATTCTTGGTTGCCACAACTGAGCAAGGGGCTGCTACTGGCATCGAGTGGGTAGAGGCCAAAGATGTTGCTCAACATCCTGAATGCCCAGGACAGCCCCACAGCAAAGAATGACCCAGCCGGGATGTCAACAGTGACAGGTTGAGACACCTTGAGAATAAACAAGCAAGGGCTGCAGAGGCGCCTTCCAGCCCCAAGCCCAAGTTCCCTGGGTTCCATCAAATGCTACGTCACCTAGAGCAGCGATGACCAGCGTTCCCACACGTCAGTGTGCCCCACACATCAATGTGCGTCTGAATGCCCTAGGCACCTGGGTCAAGTGCAGGTGCTGACACAGCAGGTGTGGGGCAGGGCCTGCGCCTCCCCATTTCTCACGAGCTCCCCCAGCCAGGCTGACACTGCTGGACTGACACCTACTGACACCGCAGGTCTGCAGGCCACACTTTGAATGGGGAGGAGGTAACAAATAAAGAAAAGAGACGGGGCTGAAGTCAGAAATCTGGGGAGTCAGGTGGGAGGACAGGACAGAGACAGAGCCAGGAGAGCGAGGAGATTAAGAAGTCACTAGCAGGGGCAGGGGCAGAGGCAGAGGCATGGGAGGATGAAGAAGGAGAGCTTCAGGGGGACGAGGTCAGCAGGGCCGGGCTGGAGCTTCTGGAAAGCCCACCGCTCAGCCCCGCCAGGCTGATGAAGCAGGGCTCTGGGGCAGAGCCCAGGCAGTGGCAACTTTTTTTAAAATTTCAGAATATTACGGGGGTACAAACATTTTGGTTACATAATTTGCTTTTGTACAGTTTGAGTCAAACTTATAACTGTGCCCATCACCCCGACAGTGCTCACTATACCCATTAGGTGTGAATTTCCCCATCCCCTCCACCCTCCTTCCACCTGATTGATTTCCCTTGAGTTTTACTTCCATATGTGCACATGAGTGCTGATCGATTAGTTCTAATTGAGTATTAAGGACATGTGGTGTTTGTTTTTCCACTCTTGCCATACTTCACTTAGAAGAATGATTTCCAGTTCCATCCAGGTTGTTACAAAAGATATTAGTTCACCATTTTTTATAGCTGAGTAATACTCCATGGTATACATATACCACATTTTATTAATCCACTCATGTATTGAGGGGCATTTGGGTTGTTTCCACGTTTTTGCAAGTGTGAATTGTGCTGCTATAAACATTCGAGTGCAGATGTCTTTTTTATAGAGTCTCTTTTGTTCTTTTGGGTAGATGCCCAGTCATGGGATTGCTGGATCAAATGGTAGATCTACTTGTATCGCTTTAAGGTATCTCCATATTGCTTTCCACAGAGGTTGCACTAGTTTGCAGTCCCACCAGCAGTGTAGGAGTGTTCCTATCTCTCTGCATCCACGCCAACATTTATTGTTTTTGGACTTTTTGATAAAGGGCATTCTCACTGGAGTTAGGTGATAGCTCATTGTGGTTTTGATTTGCATTTCCCTGATGATTAGAGACGTTGAGCACTTTTTCATATGTTTGTTGGCCACTGGTCTATCTTCATTTGAAAAGGTTCTGTTCATGCCTTTTGCCCACTTTTTAATGGGGTTGTTGGATTTATTTATTTATTTATTTTGCTGATTTGCTTATTTGTAGATTCTGGTTATCAGCCCTTTATTGGATGTATAGCATGCAAATATTTTCTCCCATTCTGTAACTTTCACAATAACAAAATAGAAAATAAAATACCTAGGAATATATTTAACCAAGGAGGTGAAAGACCTCTGCAGGGAGAACTATAAAACATTGAGGAAGGAAATCGCAGAGGATGTAAACAAATGGAAAAACATATCATGCTCACGGATTGGCAGAATCAACATTGTTAAAATGTCTGTACTACCCAAAGTGATCACAGATTCAAT
This sequence comes from Cheirogaleus medius, assembly GCA_008086735.1. Taxonomy (NCBI): domain Eukaryota; kingdom Metazoa; phylum Chordata; class Mammalia; order Primates; family Cheirogaleidae; genus Cheirogaleus; species Cheirogaleus medius. Next base: position 13,511,849 of record VBSM01003185.1, read on the forward strand.
GCAATCCCCATTAAAATACCAATGTCATTTTTCACAGATCTAGAAAAAATAATTCTACACCTCATATGGAACCAGAAAAGATCTGGTGTGGCCAAAGCAACCTTAAGCGAAAAGAACAAGCAGCAACTTTTAAAACTCCCCAGGTGCTGTCAATGTGCGGCCTCAGGTGAGAAGCTGACTCTGGCCTGGGCGAGCCATGACTCCCTTAAGCCATGACTCCCTTGCGGGTCTCATTAAGCTGCAGATCCTGATCCTGGAGGGCAGCAGTGGGGCCCGAGACTCTGCATTTCCAGGAGGCTCTGGGAAGACTGGTCTGCGGCTGGCAGTTAGCAGGGCATCGGAGACACCGAGAGAGGAAGCGGGAAGGCAGCCAGCCTTAAGGGGAAGAGGGCAGCCTTTGAAGAATGTCACCTCGGTGCAAGGCCTGCATTACCATGTCGTCATCAGACTAATTTCACTCCTTCCTGCTCCAGGCTCAACCCTTCCCCCCAGCCCCTCCTCCAGGGCGGCCAGGCCAGCTGGGCCCCTGCTCCCAGCTCTCCACTCAGTTCTCTGGCAGATGGGTAACAGGAGCTTAAATCCAGGGGGGACGCCCACTGCCTTTCCTCAGACCCGCGTCCCTGTGCACACAATGTGCCACACCCGAGGAAGACAATCCAATGCAAATCAGCAACTATCTTCAAATTATACAACAGAGCACTGTTCTCTTAATTTGCTCATGTGGACAGAGGAAAAAAACACTTTCTGCCATGACTGTTTGAGGCTAGAGCAAACATTTTTTTATCTGCCTATTCATGCTGCTCAGAATTGAAAGATTCAAAGTGGAAACTTAAAATATAAAAAATGTACCAGGATTTTCTGCCCCACAAATGCTCACACACACATAATATGCACACGTATACTTTCCCATCCCTCCGATGGCAGACATCAGAAGGAGGTATCTATCTGTGGCTCTCTCAGCACCTCCAGGCCCAGCAATGTCCTATACCAGGCATTCCTGCCACACCCCAAGGAAGTCAGAGGGACACTCCGACCTTGGTCTCTTCACCCACAGTTGTAATACTGCCTCATGACCACATGCATGTGAAAACTGCCCTGTACACATGGCTTTGTCGTCCCCACCCAATTCCTGGAATAACTACTGTATCCTATGCTGCCAGTGCCCCACTCATATCATTTAAAACCTTCTGGTAAGCTCCAGCTAATTTCCAACCATATCTCTGTGCCTGAGGTCATTGATATAGGACCCATAGAAGGTGGCTCTACTCACATGGCGTGCCTGAAGTACATTACTGGGAGTAGGTATTAACTGATGACTCTCAAGACCTAGTGTATACATACCCCCAAGTCCCTTGTCCCTCGAATGGGATAATTCCAAGGCATGTGCTTTGGTATCTATGCAGAAAACACTTAACATAGCAGGCCTGAGCCTGCTCTCCTTAGAAAGGCCTGCTTGCATCTGGGAACCTCGATTTCAAGAGGGTTCCCACCATTCCCAGAATCGATAAGAATGGTACACTGTGCCTAAACTGTTCATCCGAATAATGTGATTTGAGCTGAATGCCCACTTTCCTTCTGGGAGTCTGGAATTTTGATATGTGCTAGGCAGAAGGTGCCTAAGTGACCAGCCCCTAATAAAAACCCTGGGCGCTGAGTCTCTAAGGAGCTGCCCTGCTGGACATTTCACATGTGTTGTCTCAATCACTGTGGGAGGAATTAAGCATGTTCTGTGTGACTCTACTGGGAGAGCACTCTCGGAAGCACGCACCTGGTTTCCTTCAGACTTCACCTGGAGCCTTTTCCCTTTGCTGATTGGCTCTGTATCCTTTCACTGTGATAATCACAGCCATGAACACGGCATGTGCTGAGCCCTGTGAGCCCTCCTAGGGAATCGCTGGACCCAGAGGTGATCTTGGGGGCCCATGACACAGGAAGTCCATTTCCTAGAGCTTCCAAAGTGTGGCATTAAGCTCCAGTTGCCCACTGTGTGACCTGCATTAATAGCCCGGCCTCTAATGGCTGCCTTCCTTTCCTGGTGTCACTTCTCTACCTACTCCCAGGGGTCTTTGCACCTCCCAGCTAAACTCCCTGCACACACTGGAAACCTCTTCTCAGGTTCCACTTCCGAAAGAACCTAAACAAAGGCAGTATCGTATGGCATTTTATATTTCATCAACCAGGGATGCTTTCGCCTGTTTAAAATCCATGTGAGTGATCTTTATGGCTTCACACAAATGGGCAAAATCTTTGTGCCATAGGGCTAGGAAAAGAGTTACTAGGAATGATATCAAAAGCACAATCCATAAAAGAAAAAAAATGGTTAAATTGTCCTAATGGGCAAAGTAAATATTTCCCCCCATGTAAGAATTCAGAAAAACTCCCTGATATTGTCGTTTAATGATTGCAATGGATGATCAGTCCCCCAGCAAAAGGAAGCAAGCTGTGTAGAGGCTTCTGGCAACTGAGAAACCACCTGAGCACCAAAACGGCCTGTCATAGGCTCCCAACAGAACACTGGCTGGTGGCTGCTCATCGCCCGGACCAGTGGTTCTCAGCATTACCAGGAGAGCTGGTGGAACACAGATCACCAGGCTCCACCCTCAGAGTTTCAAATTCAACATGTCCGGGTTGGAGCCGGGGACTCTGCATTTCTACCAAGCTCCTAGGTAGGCTGCTGCTGCTGCTGGGGGCTGCACTTTGAGAGCCATTGTCTAGTGTAACCTTTTGTTCCCTTCCTAGTTTGCACTCTATTTCATTACCTGCATCCTGTCCATTGTGTTTTAATCACTAATATTTTTAATGTCAACCTTACTTATAAACTGCATTTTGTTGGAATAATTATTTACAAACTTGCTTCCTCCCATCCTTGACTGGAAGGTCCTTGAGGGCAGAGGCCTGTGTGACTCATCTCTATTTACTGTCTGCACCTGCATAAAAGGAAGTGTTTGCTGAACCCTGCTACCAAAAAAGCTTAGCCAGCCACATATACCACCCACCTCTATTCTACAAACAGCGTTATTTATACTATAGCCATCTCTAGGGATAAAACTCTACCAAGCAGTCAGCTAAATGCTTTGGACGTCACTGCATAGACACACTTAAGAATTGATATAAGAAAGATGTTTCATCTGCACATATACAAAGGACAAAAGACTAGTACACCAAACTGAAGTCACTGGACATGTAAAATGTGAGTGATCTTGAAACATGCACCATCATCCATCAGTTTTATAATTTGTGGCAATGCATGTCTGAAGGGCATAACTTGCTTTTCTCTACTGGTTTTTAACTTCTGAATTCATTTTGGTTTTTTTCTTACTACTTTTTATCCGTAAAAAAAGTTAGGTGTGACAAACAGAGACAGGTATCCTCCTAAGCGCAGCAGGTGAGCATCTAGCTGGCTGATAACCAACCACAGGCACTGAACATGGAATTGCTGGGGCCCCAGGGAGCGGACTTTGAACCCACAACAGCGGCTAAGAGCACCACAATCTAGTAGTTCCTTCAGCAGCCCTGCAAGACAAACCCTTCTTCGCCATTCTTATCCAAGTGAAGGAGGTGACAGCTCAAGAGGGAAGTTGGCTTAACAATCCCTTTAAACTCTCTCAAGAAGTTTCTCTAAAATAAATTTTGACAAGCTGACCAGAACATTCACTACAGGAACTTCTTCTCTACAAAAAGATTTAAACTATTAGACTTTAATCCCACAGATACAAGAAGCTCAACGAACTCCAAGCGCAAAAAAAAAAAAAAGAGGAAAAATACACCAAGGCATAATCAAATTATTTTTTAAAAACTAGTGAAAAAGAGGATATCTTAAAAGCAGTGAGAAAAAGACACATCCAGAGAAAGTTATTACACTATAAACAACTATGAAAATTAACAAAGTATCACTCCATCCAGCTCACAAACCTAATGTCAACTGAAAGAAGGAGACAAAGACAGAAGCCACAAAGGAATCCACAGTCCCATTATGATAAGTTTCAAACAAGCAAAAAGAATCCGTGGAGTTATTCAGAACAGCAGTTACCTTTGGAAAGAGACATGAGGGTGGCTGGGAGCTGGTCATGTTCCGTTTCTGGGCATGGGCACTGGTTACCCAGGTGTGTGTACCTTGTGAAAATTCATCAAGCTGCACACTTACACTTTATGCACTTTTCTGCACATATATATCAATTACAAATTTACTGAAGGCAATCCGCAACGCCGTCAGCTAGAATTAAATCACGCTGCCTCACTTTACAAAAGTTAGGTTTTTCATTGGCCTGCTGCAACACTTCTTTGAAGTGCTTGTGAAATACTTTCTTTCTTAAAATACACATTGCACCTCCTCTTATAAAAATGACCTCCCACTGAAATAATTCAGGTCAGAAGTCTGTAACCTCTGACAAAGCAAAGGCACTGGGGCTGGCACCCCCACGCAGCGTCACAGGCTGGGGCATGTTTCGCTGGCGCTGGAGGAAAAGGGGGCTGCTCAGAGAGAAAATGTCACCCCACACTTGCAAATGCTGGAGGCTTGAAGCAATGGCTAGACCGATGCCATTGGCATTTGGGGGCTATTTTACTAAAGTCTTCAGGCTATGAAGACATACATGTGGATACATATTTTTTGTGAAATATAGACAGTTACCCATTTACTTAAAAATCAATGTACCCAAACTCATTCTCAATATGCCCTAACTTATAATCAATATACCTAAACCTTGCATGGAGCTCCTCTCCTCTCCAACCAGAGAGAGAGAGAGAGAGAATACCATGAACAAATATGGAACAATCAGATAAAAGTGGAGCTTCAGAAGAGGCAGGCAGCCATGGCCACTGTCTGGGGAGCTGGCCCTCCCCTCCCAGAAAACCCTGGGTGCTTACAGTTGTATTAGTTATCTAACTCAGCATAAGAATCACCCCAGAACTTAGCAACTTAAACTGATAAACATTTATTATCTTACACAGTTTCTGGCGGTCAGGAATTTGGAAACAGCTTGGTTGGGGCGTGTATGACTCAGGGCCTCCCAGGAGGTTATAGTGAAGATGTCAGCCGGGGCCGCAGTCATCTGAGAGCTGACAGGGCCCACACGATCCACTGCTAAGGTGGTTCCTCACATGGCTAGCAAGGTGGTGCTGGCTGTTGTCAGGAGTCCTTGGTTCTATACCATCTGGGAAGCCCTACAGGACCGCTTGAGTGCCCTCCTGATGTGGCAGTTGGCTTCCTCCAGAGGGGGTGATCCGAGGGAACAGAGCAGAAGCAGGAGAGTCTCTAATGATCTAACCTCAGAAGCCACCCACCATCACTTCCATAGTGTCCTATTGGTGACACAGGTCAGCCCTGAGTGGTCCAATATGGGAGGGGACCGTGCCTGGGCATGAACAGCTGGAGGCGGGACTGTGGGAGTCCATCTCGGAGACCAGCTCAACACCAGTCAAAGCTTTCACCTCCCTTTTCCTCCCTGCCTGAAACTCCAGCAATTTCAAATTCATTTGAGATCAGAGAGTCTTGCTTTTAAAAATGCAGACACCTTCAGGATGGCGAGGGGGCCGTGATTCATTCACCCCTTCCAGCTAATCCTCCAAACAGCAGGCTGGGCTCCCCAGAGGGAAGACAATGGGGAGGCATTGACAGTGACAGGGGCCTACTGGTGGCCAACCAGCAAGGGCCGAGGGCCACAGGACCAGGGAGTTTCAAAGAAAGGGAAGCTCAGAGCAAAAGTACAAGCAGAAAGAAACTGCCTGTTCCAAAATTTCTCCTCCAGCAGGCAGAGACACTTCCTCCTCCCACTTCCTCCCTGGCCCCAGCACCCTCCTTCCTACAGTCTGGCCAGCTGGGGCGTGACCATGGCAGGTTCCTACAGCCCTGGGGCCACACGGCTATCCCTCCCATTTAGAAACCCAGCCGGTAGGAAACAGGATGAGGCCAACGTGGGTGATGCAATGGACTCCGCATTCTCACACCCCCACACCGGGGGCGGAGAGTGGGGCCAGCAGGGCAAAATGTTGCTGGTGCCAAGGGCAAGGATATAGAATTTCCCCAGAGCCTCCTTCCCATAATAATAGCAACAACAAGCTTGGACAGGGCTCGAGGTGTGCCAGGCACCATTCTAAGTACTTCACACATATTAAGTCGGTAGGGCTCCTGACACTCTAGGAATGAAGTACTGTCACCCGCAGGCCCATGTTACAGATGAGCAAACTGAGGCAGAGGAGAGGTTAAGTCGCACAGACAGTGAGGGGGGAGTTGGATCAAGCCCAGGCCCGAGGTCCTCCCTCCACACCAGCCAGGCAGGCCTCTGTCATCTCACGACCCGAGAGCTACTGCCTTCCATTGAGAGGGTGTTGGTGGCCGCCATGCTTCTCCTAAACTGTGCCAGAGAGCTTCACTAAAGGCACCTGGGCTGCCCTCTGCCCTCCCAGGCAGGGAAGGCTCACACACCCACTAAAAAAGCTGCTGTGTGAGTTTGCTAGGGTTGTCATCACAAATGCCACAGATGGGGTGGCACAGATAACAGAAATGTGTCATCTCATAGATCTGGAGGCCAGAAGTCTGGGATCAAGGTGTCGGCAGGGTTGGTCCCTTCTGAGGGCTCTGAAGGAAGGATCTTTTCCAGGCCTTTCTCCTCTCCTCCCTACATCTCCTCATGGGGTCCTCCCTCTGTGTCTGCCTGCGTTTCAATTTCCTCTTCTTATAAGGACACGAGTCATATTGGATTAGGACCCACCCGAATGACCCCATTTCAACTTGACTACATCTGTAAAGACCCCATCTCCAAATAAGGTCACCTTCTGAAGTACTGGGGGTTAGGACTTCAACATATGAATTTGGGGGGACATAATTCAACTCCTAGGAGCTATAAAGACAGTGCTGCTGGGAAACACCACTCGGTGTCCCTCAGTCTCCTGGGACCTCCTCAGACTGGCCTTCCCTTGACCATTTGCTGACAGGTTTTTTCTCCACAACAACCTATTCATGTTTTCTGCTTGCCTGAGGTACACTCCCCCATGGATAAAAACGATTTAAGTAGACACCCATGACAAGCAACTTCGTGAAGGTGAAACGCAGGAAGGCATCACAGCCAGCTTTGATGTGTTCCCCTGGTGTCCTTAGACTGGCCGTGGCAAAGAGAACAAGGCGCTGTGGCCAGGTAAGGGCTGACGTTTCCATCAGTGCGCATGTCTGGGGGAAAGGGGTGCCGGCGCAAGGCATGACTCAGCTGGGAGGAAAAATAACCGGTCTGTCATTGTGGTGGTTGGAGCTCCTATCTGCTAACCACAAAGCCCTTTTAACGCAAGCAGCGCCTTCAAGGGCTACGGCAGAGGGGGAAAAATAACTCTCATATTTAGCCAAAGAAACCAGAAGGGAAACAAAGAACCAGGAGGTAGGAAAACACGGTCAGGCCATCGAAAAGCCTCGTGAAGCTGCTGGGCAAGCCCATGTGTAGGCGGCAGCGGCAGCCACAGAGATGAGCCACAGGCCACAGAGCCCAGGTCAAGGAGGTGGCTTTCCCAGGAAGGGCACAGAATGAGGCACAGGGGTGGCTGTCACCAACTACCACTGATGGGATGAGGGGGACACCATCCTCAAAGGAAGACACCCACCCTGCAGCCTCATCCCTGGCGTAGGTCACAGGCCTGACCCCAGCCTTCCAGCACTCTCCTCAGAGGACAGGCAGTCCTAACATGTCACTCCCCAACACAAGAGCACCAGTGGCTGTCCATCACACTGAGAGCAATCGGGGGTGTCCCCACGACTGCCAAGTTCCCAGATGGCCCTCCCTCCCCTCTGAGCACCTTTCCCACCATGCGTTCTCTGGGCTGCTCTTCTTTGGACACACTGACCTCCCTGCTGTGCCTCAAATGCACCGGCCCTGCCCTGCCTCAGGGCCTTTGCACCGGCTGTTCCGTCAGGTCTGGCCGGTCACTCCCCTCCTGTTCACACACTGCTTTCTCACTTCATTCGGGCACCTGCTCCAGTGCCAGCCACTCAGAGGCCTCCTCGACGTCCCTATCTAACTGGCATTCTCAGTCTATCGTTGTCCATCCTTTGCCTCCTACTATATTTCACTCAATAGCACAACCCATTAAACAGTTATTTCTTCTTTCCTCAACTCAAATGACAGTTCCTTGAGGGCATGAACCTTGTCCATTTGGTTCCACTGTGTATCCCACTGCCTGGACCGGTAGGTCTCAACTGGGGGCAATCTTGTCTGCCAGGGGGCATTTGGCAATGTCTGGAGGCAGTTCTGGTTGTCACAACTAGGGGAGGGAAAGGGGCTGTTCCTGGCATCGACTGGGCAGAGGCCAGGGATGCTGCTCAGCACCCTACAGTGCCCAGAACAGCCCCCTGTAACAAAGAATCACCCAGCATCTAACATCCATAGTGTCAAGGTTGAGAAACCCCAGTCTAGACACATAGCAGGGACCCAAAGAACGTGTGCTGAATGAAGAAATAATGAAGAGGGAATGAGTGAATGAATATTGAGGCTCATGTCTTACAGAAATGCCTTTGCAGTTCTCACAATATTGACGATCTTTTCTCAAGATACTACTGTTTCGCTTATTTTTTCATTCAACAAATATTTAATGAGTACCTACTATGCTGTGTTTACAGTAGTGAATAAGGCAAACACAGCTCCTGCCCTCCCAGAACCTAGGGTGGAAAAAAGAAGATTCTGTACAGGCCATCAAGAAACTTCGGTTGTCCTGCAGCTCTGTCACTATCAGTCACGTGACCTTGAGCAAGTCACTTGACTTCTTTGGACATCTCTTCCTCTATGCAAAATATAAAGGTGGCGTTGACTTTGAAGCTCACTTCCAACATGTAAATTCTAGAGTTTTTCCATTCTTATAATACCATCATCACTGATGACAAGAGACTGGCTAATCCCCATGTCCATCATCAATAGGAGACTGGTTAAATAACTGACTGTCCTGTCCACACATTGGGACGTGCTGTGTGCAAAATGGTCTCCAAACATTCGTAGTAAGAAAAGAGGGTATACTGAATGTTCCCATTTTATCTCTAAAAGTGCTATTTGTGAGAAAATGGAATGAGTCACTGCTACACGGAACAACATGGATGAATTTCGAAATCACGTTGAGCGAAAGAAGCCAGATATAAAACTGCACACACTGTGTGATTCCGTGTATGGAGTTTAAGAACACGCAAAAACTGTGCTGACAGATCTCAGAATGGGGGTTACCTCTTGCCAGAGAGTTTGACTAAAGTGGAGCAAGATGAGACCCTCTGCGGGTACTGGTAATGCTCTCTATCTTGATTTGTCACCAATCAAATTAAGACCCATGCATTTTATTCTGTGTAAATTATATCCCAATAAAGGCAAAAAAGAGGAAATTAATATATATAATTATATAGATGGGGGTACATTTGCATAGATAATTTCTGAAAGAATAAAGGTATCGGTGGTTGCCTTTGGAAGGGGGATTAGAAGACCACCCACTGAAGATGTGGTTAAGCAAAGGTCTGATAACAAGACCCTCCCCACGGCCAACAAGCCAGAGCTTGCTGAGGAGGCGGGAGAAGTGTCCTGTCCCCACACAGCTGCCCCTACCAGTGTGGGAGGACAGATGAGCCATGGCCATTAAGCCCCCTTGGCCTGGTGGGTCTGGCAGGCCTCGAGTGCAGCGGGAAAGGCCAGGACCCCAGGTTAAAATACTTCCCTGGGCCTCACCCCTAGACCCACCCAATCAGAACCCCCACATGCCCAAGAGTCTACATTTCTTTTCTTTTTAAAAAACTTTTTGTTATGAACATTTTCAATCACACAGAACGTTACACAGGAGAATCCAGCAAGCACCAGCAATCAGATTCAATTGTCCACATTCGGCCATATCTGCCTCACCCCTTTCCCTCTTTTCATTGAACTGAACCACTTAAAAGTGAACTTTCTCTCATGAGCGTACAGTGGAATTTTCCACGAGCTACAGGACACGTGATATCGCAACAGATTAAATGTAGAACAAGGTATGAGAGCTCATCTGTCTTCTATTCAGCCATAGATTAGAGAGGTATCAAAAACATGCTTAAAAAAAAGAAAAGAAAAAAAGTAAATTATTGATACCATGACACTTCATCTCCACATACTTCAGCATGCATCTCCAAAAAATACGACTCTTCTACGTAAACACATGTATTAGCTATCTAATGCTGTGTAAGTACTCCAAATACAGCGGCAGGAAACAACGTGCCTTATCTCCCTGTCCCTGTGTCAGACCCAAGAGTGGCTTAGCTGGGCGTCTCCACTCCAGGCCTCTCCACCAGGCTGCAACCACCTCGAGGCTCAATGGCGGCGAGTCGGGTTAAAGGAGCTGCTTCCAAGCTCACTCGCGCTGGTGTTGGGTTCGAGGGCTGTTGGACCGAGGACCTCAGGTCCTCTCCACACCAGAGGGACCTTTCTCTAAGGCTGCTCACGACATGGTAGCTCCCTCATTCCGTGTGCACGATCCAAGAGAAAACACACCCAAGGCAGAAGCCAGAGTCCCTTTGTCCCCTCATCTCAGAAGCGCCATCTCATCACTGCTGCTGTGCTGCACTCATCAGAAGCGAACCACTACGTCCAGCCCACTCAAAGGCAGAGAATTATGCCAAGTTGTGGCTGCCAGGGGGTGGACATTGCTGGGTCCACGTGAAGGGCTGCCGGCCACACCATAGATGCTACGTCTCATCAAAACAACAGTAGTCTCCTCGTATCATCTAATAGCCTGTCACATCAAAATGTCTCCAAGTGTCCCTGAAATGCCTATTACACATTTGTTCAGGCCAGGATCCAATCAGGGGCCACAGGTTATATTTGACTATTCAGTCTCTCAAGCACTGTTTGATGTAAAATACTGTACCTCCTTTTTAAAAGTATTCTTTCTTGGCCGGGCGCAGTGGCTCACGCTTGTAATCTTAGCACTCTGGGAGGCCGAGGCGGGAGGATCGCTCAAGGTCAGGAGTTCGAAACCAGCCCGAGCAAGAGTGAGACCCCGTCTCTACTAAAAATAGAAAGAAATTAATTGGCCAGCTAAAAACATATAGAAAAAATTAGCCGGGCATGGTGGTGCATGCCCGTAGTCCCAGCTACTCGGGAGGCTGAGGCAGAAGGATCGCTTGAGCCCAGGAGTCTGAGGTTGCTGTGAGCTAGGCTGATGCCACGGCACTCTAGCCCGGGCAACACAGTGAGACTCTGTCTCAAAAAATATGTATATTCTTTCTTAATATTGACTTGTTGAAGAGACAAGGCCAGATGGCTCACAGAGAGCGCCAAGCCATGCCAAGGCACACAGGAGGTTGAGAGGCCTGTTCCAGGACAGCCTCGGTGGGGGCTGAGGCTGGCTGCTTCCAGCACTTTCTCACTGGAAGCCAAGCCTCTCCCACGAGGGCTTTCCTAAGCCCTCCCAGGACACCAATTTTTATGGGGCCAGGAATGGGGAGAGGGTGAGAAGGACAGAGAAAGGGAGGGAGAGAGAGCGCTGATGGCCAGGGAATGTGGGGAGGAGCACATCAAGGTCCCAGGCCTGTGGGACAAGGAAATGTTTTCTAGCCATTCTAAGCAGTCCCCCACATACACACACACCATAACATGTCCCACACCTTGCAACGCCACTGTCAGGACTGCTTCATGTCTCTCGGGAGTTTCCCGGCTTGCAGACCCTCTTCCATCTATCTGGTCCTCCCAAAAAGCCAAGGAAGCAGGACCAGTAAGCACAGTCGGCCCCATGTGACAGATCTGGCAACAGCTCAGAGAGGTGACATGATGCAGCCACAGTCACCCTCCCAAGTGTCTCAGCCAGATCTTTAGACGCAAGTCCTGTACTGAAGCTTAGAGCATGCGACCATCACTGCCCTGAGGGAGTGGCCCTGTCTCAGTCCTGCAGGCAGTTTGTGTTTGCCTCCTCCTAGCTGCGGGGCCACCGCCACCATCTTGCGCTCATCACATTCGGTGCCTGCACCAGACGTCATCTCATTTCATCCTCACAACACCTCGGAGTCAACACTGTTATTTCCACCCTTACAGACAAGGAAATGGACTCTCAGCCGCCAGGTCTATCCCAGGGCCAGAGATAATACGTATAGTGACATTCTCCAGGTCTGCTGAGCCCGAAGTCCCAGCAGGCTTCAGCACACGTTCATCCAGTGCTTTTTTTGCCTCTTTCCCCGACACTCTCTTTTCTGCCAAGCCAGCCTCTCAGCTACACATAGCATACAAACAGCCCCCATCCTTGGTGATGCAAGCTATTTCTGGAAACCCACAGCATAAAAAGGCCTTCACATTGTATTTTCCAATATATACGACACTATGAAAAGGGATCAGATTTGTGATCAAGGGCTCGGTATCAAACAAATCACAGGAAAATGAATTTTAGGATGTTGGAGCCAGAAAAACATTTAGAGGTCATCTAAATCAGTGGTTCTCAATCAGGCGCAATGGAGCCCTCAGGGGACATTTGGCAATGTCCGGCGACATTTTTGGTTGTTACAACTAGTAGGGGGAAGGGATTTGCTACTAGCATCCAGTGGGTGGAGGCCAGAGATGTTGATAAACATCCTACAATGCACAGGACAGCCCCCACAACAAAGAATTATCTGGTCCCAAATACCAATGGGTGAGGTTGAGAAACCATACACTAAATCCCTTTGTTACTTAGAGGTTGAGAAAGCTGAGGCCCAAAGACACAGTGACTTGCCCAAGGTTACAGTCACAAAGCCAGGTGGAATCCAAGTCTCTGTTATATCCACCTCTATCATCCATCTGCTTTGCTCTGTCTAGGTTTGGGCTGGGGGAGAAGAGAGGGCGGGGACCTTAATTCTTGTAACCAATCTGAATCAAAGGAAGAAAACTGCGATAAAATAAATTACCGAATTACTACAGCAACAACACATCAGGGTGTCCCAAACCCTGAAAGAAATGCCTTCTTCAATTATCGATGAAAATAGCATTGCTTTTCCAATTGCCCAAAAGTTGCTGAGGGTAGATCAAATTGATCATGATGTGAGTTTCAATACAGTTTACTGACTCTAAGGCTTCCAGAGGGGCAGGTTTTACAGGAAAGAATGTCACATTCTCCTCCTAAGGGTGGCCACACGTGTCCTGGCTACCTTTCCTTTTGACTCTGAGAAAGGAATATAAAAGCAGGTTGGAAACCGGAAAATACCCCCCACTGTCATGCAAAAACTGAAGTCACCTGACCCCCTCCCCCATCTGCCGCTGAGTCACCAAGTCCCTTCATTCAGCAAGCTAATTATTCAGCAATGGAATTAAAAAGAATGCTGGGAATTCTTAGGTTTTGATGTTATTTCCATCCCCAGCCCCTGCTAAAGATCATTTTGTTCTTAGAGATGTAGCTGTCTCTTACACGCAACATGTTATCTTTGGAGGCTGCAAATTATTTTATTTTATTGGATACTGTTATTTTTAAATCTACTTAAAACGCCTGCAAGAAAAAAAAAAAAAAAAGAATACATCTCTGACTTACGCCCTGTAGACCCTGGAACCTTGCAAAATAATGCAAACTGATTTAGGTTGCACATCTAGTTCTTAAATTGCTAACCAAGAAGTTTCCATTCCCCAGCACGCTTTTGCTTTGAAAGAAATAAGGCTAACTACTGAGGGCCAATCACTGTGATCAGTAAACATGTCATCATTTGAGAAGCACAATGACAGCGGGAAGACAGTCGATAGGTATCTCTTAAAAGCCTCTCTCTCTCCTTAGAATGCACGCAGTGAGCTCACTCTATTTTTTTTCCCTCCTGAGCAAGACGCCCCTGCCTTCCTGTCTGGCCCCTGCCCGCTTTCTCGGGGTGGGCACGCCGAGCCCCAAGTCACGCGTGTGCCCGCATCAGGCCACCCCCTGCCGGGTGCATGCAGCAGCCCCAGCAGCAGCACAGCTGTGGGCGGCAGCCGCCGCAGCAGCCAGAGGCCCCGCTTTCGGTTCCCGGGGGGCAGCTAGGCTGCAGACCCGGGGGCCGGGGACGCCAGGGAGGGGTGCGGGCGCCGCGAGCCCCTTACCTGCAGTGCCGCATCGCGCCGCTCGGCCGCCCACCTGGACAGCATCCTAGAGCATCCTTTCTTCTGCGCGACGGCTGCGAGCGCCGTGACGTCACGGCGGGGCGGGCCCCACGCGGCCACGTGACGCCTTCGGGGCGAGGCGGGAGGTCGGCGCGGGGTCGAGGGAAAGACCCTGGAAGCCCCCGGAGGTGCGGGGCGAGTGGCTGCAAAAATCCTCGAGGGCTTTATGCTCGACGTGTGCAACTCGCCTGGCCTTCCCCGAAGAATTACAAGACACAAACAGCACACAGGAGAAATCCAAATTATTACAGGCTCCAAGCGCCTAATAGGATTTCAAAAGAACTAGCAATAAGGGGATTATAGTGAAAGGAAATATAATGTAGTGTTTTATTTTAAAACCAGCATTTATCAAATGCAGTGGTGAAATAAATCTATTTTGTGCAAATCAAAATGACACTTAAAATATAGCGTGCGTGGACATACTGTGCAGACGTTCAATGTTTCAATCGTATATCAAATATTATATCAAATACTTTAATTCAAAGCAATTCATTATGGAATATTATACTAATTGCACTGATGAATAATGCTTTAATTACTCCCAATAGCTGCATTCCAATATTAATTTGTATTTGCCAAAGAAAAAAAATGGTACCACCACATATTTTTACTACTTACTTGAATATTTGATGATTTAAACTAAAGCACTATTGTGTTTTTCTATTGCTGCATAACACACCAAAAAAAGCACTATTGCGTGAGCATGGTTGTAGTTGTGTCTGTGTTTGTTTTCTTAAACCTTCTGGCAAGGCATTTAATCTCTCAGACATGAAAGAGTTAATTCACAATAACTCATTATTTCATATTTTCTAATTTTTATTACATGCTGAAGAAGCGAGTCATTTTACTATCACAGAAAATATGCACAATGTCAACATTTCTCATTCACAACTGAAACAGCCTTGTCTAGAAAGCATTTAGAAAATTCCAACTGATCATTTCGTAAATTTGAAATAGCATATTTCAAACTTAAGCAGTGCACATATAAACTTTTCTTTGGCCAAACCACATAAACGTTTTTGAAATGTAAAAGGACAAAAGCAGAAATTGTTTTTATTTGTATTCCAGTTTCAAACAGATTAGTTTACTTTCACTGGAGTTACTGTTAAAATCACAATTTTAGCATTCTCTTTGGTCACACGGCTGAAAGAGATGTGAAATAGATTGTTTTACAGGCAGCTGGAGTTAAGTTTACTTGGTATTCCTGCAGCTTTCCTATCCTATATTTAACCCTGGCCCTTACACCACCATTCCCTCCAGATTAACCAAATTTCTGTTCAGAAGGTTAATCTCTAATCTGGGGATAAATACAGCCCTTGCCTCTCACAACGATCTATTATTTTCAACAGCAGGTTTTAAAAATCAACAAAGTGGCAGTGTCTTTTCTAGGTCACTCCTCTCCAGTTTGTTTTTCTGAGTGATAAGCAACTTACCTTCCGCTTTCAGATTCTGAGATACAAAGTTAAAATGTCACCAAAATCCCCTGCTCCTTTGGGTTGAGGGTCTGATGGAGGCGGAAACTGACAAGCTCATTTTCCTGCCAGAGGCAAATGTCGAATTCAGCCTCAGGCACCCAGAGGGCCCGGGAGGCAGGCTGGGAGTATCACGTGCTCCGCCCAGCCACTCAGCCGTGCCCAGCTGGCCGAGTCACCTCTTGGCTTCGGAGGCCCGCAGTGCCAATGTCGTTGGCCGCCTACCCTCAGTGCATTCGTGGCCAGAGTGAACCCAGCGTCCCCGAGACAGAACGCTCCACCCTCAGAGGCTGGGCTGCTGGGTCCACTGTGACCGGAGTTCCCAGAATCTATGGGGGGTGGGGGCGGAGGGGCCGTATATAAAATGCCCTTGCGGTCTGAAGAGCACGGCCGCAGGTACAAACAGCCAGTCTCTGTGTTCGGGCTGGGCGGAACCAACTAAATACTGGCACCTTCCTCATCTGGGGCAGTTTCCTTGTTAATAGGTTAGTTCACTTTCTCTTTTTCCAAGTGATTGCTCAACTGTAAAAAACGTTACAGCAAACAGGCAATTCAGAAAAGACCTAAAACTGGGCCTTGCAATTTTCAGCAGAATGAGGTAACTCTCCCAACACCCTCCAGCCTCCCCGGTCACACTGTCCATTTGGCAAAGATTTAAAAAACAAACAAAAAACAAAACCCGATACCACCTGTGAGAATGTAAATTGAGCAGTCTTTCTGGTGGGCTGTTGAGCAATTCCTACAAATGCCTTACAAGGATGCACAATTTGACCAATTACTCTGGGCCCCAACAGCTGTTGTTGCCGATTTTGCTCCCGAAATTTTATATCCAGGAATTTGCCCTGGAGGAGGGGGGAAGAAGGGTGTGCAAAGAACTGACTAGGGAAAGTTTGCTGCAGTGTTGTTCATGATCTCAAAGCACCGGAAGCAAGTGCAATCTCCCCAAACAGATGATGTGTTAAATTAAGACATCTGTAAAATGGAAGAATTAAAACTAATATGGTGGTAAGTACTTACAGACAAAATGAAAAAGGAAGCTCTAAAAGTGTTATGTGCTGAGTGACCCATTTTTTTGTACGTAGCTGTAATATACTTAGATCTACACATATACTTTTCTATATGAACATAGAAAATAATTAGGAAGTTAATTCACTAAGGTATCAAACCTGATATTTCACCGATTAGTGGGATTAAGGGTGTTTTAAATTTTTCTTCTTTTTAGCTTAGCTAAATTTTCTAATTTTTAACATGTATAGCTTTTGTAGCAAGAAAAAAGTTACTGTTTTCTTAAAAGCACTACAGTAGACATGATCATGGAATAAACATTTTTGGCTGATTTTTAATGAAGATTTCATTACTTGAAGATTCTCAAATCTTAACCACAAAGCCCCGAGAAAACAGTTCCTAGCCGTCTGAGCTTATTCCGCTCACACAACTCTTTAAGGAAGAAGATTCAGGAACCAGTGTGACATTTAACATCTGCATGTCCACTCTCAGCTTCTCTTCCGTATAAACTCACTTCCTATTCTGCCCCCTGTGGAGAGAGAAAGTCGGTCGTTCCTATCCTTCATGAAAAGATCCTTCAAATAGTTATGGAATAACCTTTGAGCTTTAATCTCTTTATGCTGGCGCCTTCTAGTTTCTTCACAGATTTCTTTTTATTTTTATTTTTTTATTTTTTATTTATTTATTTTTTTTGAGACAGTCTCACTCTGTTGCCCAGGCGAGAGTGCTGTGGCGTCAGCCTAGCTCACAGCAACCTCAAAATCTTGGGCTCAGGCAATCCTCCTGCCTCAGCCTCCCGAGTAGCTGGGACTACAGGCATGCGCCACCATGCCCAGCTAATTTTTTCTATACATGTTTTTAGTTTACCAATTGATTTCTTTCTATTTTTAGTAGAGACGGGGTCTCGCTCTTGCTCAGGCTGGTTTCGAACTCCTGACCTTGAGCAATCCACCCGCCTCAGCCTCCCAGAGTGCTAGGATTACAGGCGTGAGCCACCACACCTGGCCACAGATTTCTTTTTTATCCCTTTGAATCTTTTACATTTTTTTCTCTTGATTATCTTCCACTTTTCTACAAATGTCACACAAAATATACAACAGTGGTTCTTAGTGGGAGGTGATGTTGCTCCCTTTCCCCCAGAGGACATTTTTGGCTGCCACACTGGGAAGGGGGAAGCTGCCTTCTTCTGACATCTGGTGGGTGGAGGCCAGGGCTGCTGCTCAGTTTCCTATGGTGCATGTGACAGCCCCCACCCCCACTGCGACAATGAAAGATCCAGCCCAAAGTATCCATAGCGCCAAGGAGAAACCCTGGTTTAGAATTACTTGTAAAGTATAATTTGATGCCCCAAATGTTCCATTTCCCAGCCATTTTTAAGAGTTCCCCATTGTATAATGTGCTGGAAGCTCTGTTTCCTTATGAATCCCTTAAATGTAGTACTACTGGCATGTGGGAAGTGTAATTGCCCATCTGCGCATACACCATCTCTGAAAAGAGACACAGGAAACTGCTAAGGGTGTTATCTCTGGAAGGAGAACTGTGTGGCTGGGGCATGGAGGTGGATGGGAAATTTTCATAGATTTGGAATGCATTACATACTTAAAAAACAGACATTTTTCAAGCCCCCTTTATATATGCATATTTGAGACTGGGACTTGCTCTGTCACCCAGGCTGATCTTGAACTTCCAGCCTCAAGCAATCCTCCCGCCTCAGCCTCCCAAAGTGCTGGGATTACAAGCATGAGCCACTGAGCCCAGCCAAGTCCCCTTACATTAATGCAGCAAATGCACTTTGTACGAAGCACGTTCATCTCCAGTACGTCATTTGATTCTCGCGGCAGTTTGTTAACAGAAAGGAGTAGGACAGGTCTAATGCTCAGCTCCCATTTTGCAGATTTAGTGCAGATATAGACAGGCTCAGAGACAGCCCTGACACTCTGACACTTGAATTCCCTGGCTGAATCACCCTGTGGTCAAGCTGGGTCCCTGGCTTCTCCTCCAGGCACCTCTCTGACCATCCTCTCCATCCCTCTTCCCAGCCACAGCTCCCTGGGACCCTCCTCAGAGCACTCACCAGGTTAGACCCAAACCATTTGCTCACATTAACCTCTGAATTCCTGGACAGGAGAGAGGGGAGCTGGATTTACATGTCTGAAAGCCCAGCATGTAGTACTGTCTCCAGGGTACAATGTTTGTTACACCAGAACTAAAATTATCCCAAATGTTCTCAACCAAAGATTAGCACCTTTAATTGTATACCACCTTGAAACATTACATGACTGTACTACAATATTACAGTCTGTGCTATTTTGCCACACCTCTGCAAGCCACTATTTTCCTTCTGTAAAATGGGGAGAAAACAGTAATAGTATCCACTATTTGGGGGCACTGTGAGGGCCCCCTCACGTTGGGTGCAAAATTTAAAGGGACACTAAAATCCAGTAATCCAGATAATGTACTATTTATAAAAATCAAAATTAATGCAAAAATTTACAATGCACAAAATATCAAATTTTGTAAAGGCAGGCTGTTGTTTGTTTGACAGCCTTGCATTATTATGCAAGGGACTCGTCATTTCCAGTCAGCTGGGGACTAATGGCCAGCATGTCTCTGAAGGGTGGGTTTCTCTGGGTTGACAATGGCATGCAAATAAATTGGGCCACGTGAGGCTTAAGTGAGAGATCTGAAAAGAGTAAGCAGTGCTTTATGGGAACCTGAGACACAAGGAAAAATGTGTGCCCCTAGACAGAATTATGAAAATATCCTCTTACAATTTGAGCCAAGTGGGAAAAGTTAATAAAGACTCTACAATCAGGCCGGGCGCGGTGGCTCACGCCTGTAATCCTAGCACTCTGGGAG
>VBSM01003185.1:13544980-13559870 GCA_008086735.1 Cheirogaleus medius
TTTTTTTTTTTTCTATGCATGTTCAAAAGGATCCTTGCCTGGAAAAGACAGGGACCTACTAGCTTACAAACTAAAAGCACCAAAACTTTATAAACTGGCATGAGGTGAAGAAAAAATGTGGTGAGTAAAGAAAATGAAAAACCATAGAGCAGCCCTATAGAGAAGAATGCTGTATGTTAAAAAAACTCAACTTTTCTAAACCATATATACTCTTTTCTCAAGAAAGAAGAAAGAGCCAGTTACATAGACATGGTTGACTACTTGTTACATTTAAGAATGTAAAGACCATGAATTATCTGAAATCATGATATGATCTTAAGAAATACTAGTGACATTACAACATTATATCTGTTAAGTAAACAAGTAAATTAAAATGTTTCCTTTTAATTAATATGACCATAAACATTACCTAAAATATTATCTTTTAAAGTTTGTAAAAATAACTCCCAGGGCAAATATAGATTCCACATTCCTTTACGTGACACACACCTGCTTGTAGCGAAGGGTTCGTCTTTCCAAAGTATTTCGGACAAAGGGGGACTTCCGGGGCAGCGTCGAACTGTCACTGTCGCTACGATAAAGCTGCACCAAAAAGAATGATGTTCAGAAACAATTTCTCAGAAATTCAGCATTCATTCCCTGTGTGTACTTGGAATGGGATTATTTCCTTTCTCCTTCCCAGGTGCTCAAACATACTTAGGACTTTTGGTATTTTTACAAGGTCTTTGGGTTTCAGTTAAAACAGGAGTTTCAGGTAAAATGAAAAACAAAACAAAAAACAAACAAAACCTCCACCCCATTTCCAGGCTAATCAAGTCAAGAAAATCTTTGTTTTGTGAATACCAATTATGATTGGTATCATGTGCGGCTCTCAGGAAGGCCCGTATTGCCCTCAGCACATTTTGCTTTTTTTTGTTTTTTAAGAGACAGGGTCTTGCCCTGTCACCCAGGCTGGAATGCAGTGGTGAAATCACAGGTCACTGCAGCCTTGAACTCAAGTGACCCTCCTGCCTCAGCCTCCTCAGTAGATGGAACTACAGGTACACACCATCATGCTTGACTAATTTTTAAAACCTTTTTTATGGAGGCGGGGTCTCCCTATGTTGTCCAGGCTGGTCTCGAACTCCTGACCACATGTAATCCCCCCAAATCCAAAAGTGCTGGGATTACAGGCATGAGGCACCATGCCCAGCCATGTTTCACTTTTTATCAACCGTTCTCATTTGTCATATTTCTAACTTTGGCCAGAACTGGAAAAAATGGCTTCCCAAAAACGAGAGACTCACTCCCGGTAGTAAGACAAGCTGACATCACCAAGTGCCACTGCGTCAGTTAAGGTACAAGGTCTGCTTTTAAAAAGGAAAATAAAGAATGCCTTCTTTATGGGAGTCAAGTCATCACAGACTTCATTTGGTGGCAGGGTCTCACCTCAGGATCAGTGTGTTTCTGTGTGAAAGTGACATCCTCGCTTTGTGGCCTCGTTTTCCGGGCCAATGAACCCGACACACTCGAAATGCACGGGCCGGGCATCTTCCCTGCCCCGCGTTCACACCAGCAGATGTAACAATGAGGCCTCTAAAAGCACAGCCACTGAGTGCGGAGCACAGCACAGGACCCTGTCATCTCTCTCTGGGTAAGCAAAGCGCTGGCCTCTTTCCCACCCCCTCCTCAATAAGCCACCGTGAGCCACGCCCTGGTGGCCTGGCCGGGATGAGGAGGGCCGAGGGGACGGCCTTCCATCTATATCCGGCCGTTCACTCCAGCATTAGCCTCCATGGCGCTGAAGTGTGACAGGGCGGGAAGGCCTGGACCTTGTGCTAGCAGGCCAGCTGCCAGCGGGGACACTTCAGATCTGCCAGAACAGCAGCGGGTCTCTCAAACGTGGCACAGGGGCAGTTCAGGCCATCCAGGCCCCCAGCCGTGGCTGCTCACACCTGTGCAGTAAAGGGGTCACCTTGCCCGGCTCCTGGGGGCAAACTCTAAGGCCCCGGAATGTCCTACCTGGTAAGTGTCTTGGTTTACAGGGGGGTGTGGGCCAGGCCCACAGTCTAGGTTAACAGTGTGATTTAGGTGGAGACCTTGGCCCATCAGCTCGACCTCTGGAGGGGCTGCAAATGGAGGTGAGCCATGCAGGCCACCAACATACCTCCGTGACCAACATCCTATAAAACCCTGGACACCAAGGCTCGGGTGAGCGCCCCTGGTTGGCAATACTCTGCGTGTGCTGTCACCATCGTGACTGGGGTAAACAAGAGCCGTCCGTCCGCACAACTGCGCTGGGAGAGAACTGGAACCTGCCATCTCCTGAACGAGCCCTCCACACCTCTCCCTCCGCTGCCTTCAGTCTGTGCCTCTCACTGTCCCAAACCGTGCCCGACCAGTCATCCTTAAAAGCCCTCTCTGTCCAAGTCCGTGCTATCACCGTCACACTGCCGCTGTTAGCCGGCCCGTCCCATGCTATCCTGCCTTTAATGACCACCTGGCTCAGGTCTCCCCTCCACCTGCTTGGGGCTCTCCACCTTGTATTAGATGGTTGGCTGGTTCTCCCACGTTAGAACCATCTGGAAGCTTCTAAAAGCTCTGCTGCCCAGGCCCCACCGTGACCCATAGCGAATCTCTGGGGTGGGCACCCTGGCACCAGTATTTGGCGAGGCCCCAGCATGATCTGACTGCACGGTGCAGCCAACGCTGAGTAACCGCTGTGTCCTACCTTCACCCACAGGTTGCAAATTTACACGTGGGTAAGAATCCCCTGCCTCAGCGCCCAGAGCCCCCAAGGCTGCTGCCCACCCTCCTGCCAGCACCTCGGCTGCACGTGAGGCCTCCTCACCACCCGGAGCACCCGGCTCCCCTGACCTCAGCACACTCAACATAGTCCCTGTTTCGACTTGCTCCTTAGACCGATAGAGAAAGAATTCGCCCCACTTCCTGACCATGAGCCGGCGCATCGGCGACACTGAAAATCTGGGGGAAAGTGAGCTGGAATCCTGAAGAAACGCAGAGTCTGCTGAGCATGCAAGAGAGCAGGAGGTGCCTGCACAACACGGTTTCATCCCACATGCCCACGGTGCTCGCTCGCTGCTATCTGCGCGACTGCATGTGTCTTTTAGCATAAATAGTAAAAGAGAAAACACGACAAAGAGAATAAAAAAAGAAAATGTTCCAGACAGGTGGCAAAGGAATTCCAACTTACTCTGCAAACATACTGGCTTCGTGCTCCAGGCGAGAAGGTCTGAGATCGCACGATCGTGCTACTCCGAACAAAAGGGGCCCCCCGGGCCCGGCGGCCGGGCCGCTCCTGCAGGAGACTCGCTGCTTCCGGGAAGAGATCTTCTGTGTTGGTTTCCTTGTCAACCTAGGGAGTAGCGCACTGTGACCGTGGCTCCTTCCGTGACACAAGCACTCAACTCAGGGGGAACCACTGTCTCACTTTTCCACTTGGAGGTTTAACTGGCGTGTCCCGTGTTACACATGCAGAATGGAACCGCTGATGTTTCCCCCAAAGGATCCCCCCACGGGGATCTCTACTTCTCCGTCTGTTCATGTAAAAAACATCTTATTGTCATCCTGACTCCTGATCTCTTTCACACACCCCATCTCTGGTCCAAGAGCAAATCCCGATGGCTCTATGTTCAAGATCAAGTGGGTTTTGACCACTTGTCAGCAGCCCTTCACCTGAGTCACCATCATCTCACGCCCAGATCAGTGCACGAGGGTCTCACTGGTCTCCCCTAGTCCACGCCCCCCTGCCCTTCACTCTGTTCTCAACACAGCAATCAGGGAGATCCCAGGAAAACCGAAGTCAGGCCCTGCAATTCCACTGCTAGGTACATACTCCAAAGAGCTAGAAACAGGTGTTCAAACAAACGTTTGCACACGAATGTTTGTAGCAGCACTATTCAAAGAGCCAAAAGGTGGAAATAGCCCAAATGTCCACTGATGCGTGAATGGATCAACAAAATGTGTTCTGTCCTTACAAGGGAATGTCATTCAGCCATGACAAGGAATGAACTTCACACATGACACAATGTGGATGAGCCTCGAAAACATTATGCTGAGGGACTCGGGAAACTGAAGACAGGAGTGGATCAGCACGTGCAGGCGTGGGGAGGAGTCAAAGTGTACCTTTTTAGCATAGCTGGCCTTTCCTTGCAATCTAAAGTGCAGACATGTCTACCACAGCTGCTGCATCCAATTTAAGGCCTTTACAGATTTTAGACCATTGACTTCTTTTCCTCAATTCTCAGTAAAATACAGCCTTAGCTCTTGCCCCCAAATCCAACAGCACCGTCCATTTCATACCATGACTTCCCCACATGCTACCACGCCAAGTCACCGGGTGAGTTTGCAGGCCAGCCACGCCGCTCCCTCCTGCCTGTGAGCCCATCAGCTCAGGTGTCCTTTAGAGCATCTCCTCTGCCCACCCCCTCGCGCCTGCCTTGACGGATTTGGGGGCAAGGAGCCCCTCCTTCCAGGGCAGTGCCTGGTATCCTACAGCAAATGTCGGGGGGCTCTGTGAAACCCCTTGACATTTCCTACTCACCTTAAGAGGCGGGGGCTGAAGTTTCTCAGGGCTGTAAGGATCTGTCTGGCCAACAAATGCGTGTCCCTGGATGGCGTCGACTCCAACACAACAGGGCTCTGGGTACGGGGGGCTGGTCTGGGTGCAGTTGCTGCAGCCGCTATCCACCGAGTCGGCCTGCCAGCTCCTAAAAGGCCACAAAATGGTCATCCAAGGGGCTTCTTTCGTGCAGCTTTTAGAGCACAGTGGGAGAGGCACGTGATAAAACCTGTTTCTTTCCAAAGATCGAAGACAGTTGCTTCTCTCATAAAGTAAAGGTGCATTTGTCTGTTCTGGGAAAGACAACACTTCAAGGACTTTCTTTAAAAGGGTCTCTCTTTATCACCAATTGCAGTTGCTGAAGATACCAGAAAACCACTTCCTGTCCATCCCTGAACACGACGCCCTCCCTCTCTGCCGTGCACTATCCCTTGTGAAAATAAACTCCCTGCTAAACTACATTCAGGCGAAGCCACTGGGAGGAAGCGGGAAGCTCTTTCTGGGACAACGTGGAAGTAAAGCAACATGACAGTGCTCCAGAGAGGACCGGCAGAAGCCAGTCCCGAGAGCAGCTCGTTCTCCTGAGCTATACGGCTGCTTCGTGCAGGTCTCCCCAGAGCGAGGGCTGGCCCACGGGCTGCTTTAGGTGACACAATCCCATCTTGAGGAAACATCCAGAACAGCCAACTCCAGAGACAGAAAGCAGGGGCTGGGGGAGGGAAATGGCAGTGACTGCTAACAGGTGTGGGGTTTCCATTGGGGGTGATGAAATGTACTGTGGTGACAGCAGTGACTGTGACTGGCCTCATCTCCCTGCAGGTTTTCAAGAGCTTATCGCCCGGGGGTCGCCGCGCCTTTGCCGTGGAGAGGACAGCGTGGCCCAGGCTGGCTCTTACCGCTCCGACACGGCCTCAGCCTGCTCTTCCTTCTGTGCCATCTCCACGGTCTCCTCCTCGGTGCGCCCCAGCTTCACGCGCTCCTCGGCCAGCTCTCTCTCCACCGCCTGCAGCTGCGCCGTGGTTCTGGCCAGCAGCGCCGCCACCTCGTCCTGCAGGAGACGGGCGCTCAGCCACGCAGCTCTGCCCCAGCTCCGCCACGCGGCAGGTGGGCCACTGCCCAAGCCCCCTGTCCCCCTCCCCGGCCCTACGTTCAGCAGAGGGCATTCATGTGGCCTTTTCCTACAGCTCTCAGGGCCCAAACGTCAAAGCGACCAACATGGTACCCATGACCATGCACAAGTTTGCGTGAAAAAGGCATTCTCACGCAATGGCCATGAGCATGGACGTGTCCCATGTTTATCACCTCCCTTGACACTCAATATCTTCGTTGCCATGGCATTCTGCCTTTAAGTCTACACAGACGCTTCTTAGATATGAATGACTTCCCCAAGTAAAAGCCAGTCTCAGAGCCATGAAAGCAGTAGCTCCTTAAAGCACGGCCAAGTACCGTCTTGCTGGAGGCGGGGTCCCCTGCCGAGCTCTCCCCTGCACACCCGCTCTCCCTGGTCCTCGGCGGCTCGGGGCTGGTGAAGACCTGGACGGGGTGCCAGCGCAGCTGCATGTCGCTGGAACTGTCGTAGTCGGCCAGGTTAATCTGAGCAATGCCCTGCAGGGGTGTCAAACAAAGCCAGAACAGGCACTGCATGATTTCACCGTAACAACTGGAATCCTTTAAAATACCAAGCTCACCCTTTAATCTTAACCAAAAAAGGCATAAAATATTTCATTCCTGTTAAAAGGAATGTATCACAACAAAAGGGGTCTCAGAAGATCCTAATGGGGGTGGCACCCTGATCACTTGTTTGGCCCAATCAGAATGTGCTCAGAAGGGAACAGAGGCAGAGAAGGGGCAGCCTGGAGCGCTGGGTTGGGCTCAGGGCTCTGCCACTTAATGAGCCACTGATTCTCTCAGGGACTGTTAAATGAGAAAGCACTGCTGAACTCTCACTCCGTAATTCTTGGGCTCAGGGGACGGGACTAAAGGGGAAATCTCCAGCCATGGAGAGAAACCACCCCTAGTTTCCAAACCCTGGCTGGGCACTGGATGGCTGGGGTACCCAGGGCACACCGCCAGCTCTCTGCAGGCCTAATTCCAGGGTTGCCACATAAAATACAGCGCATTTAGGTAAATCTGGATTTCAAATAAAAAATGGATTTTGTAAAAGTGTAATTAAGTCTCAAATATAGATGGAATATACTTAAAGAATATCCATAATTTATCTGAAATTTAAATTTGACTGACCACCCTATATCTTTATATGCTAAATCTGTTAGCCCTGCTGAAAGTGGGGATAACATGGAAGCTATCTCATGGGGGTTTGCAAGTGCTAGCTGAGATAACACATCCCTTTCTGTGTTCCCAGCCACGGACATCACTTAGCATCGTGACAACGTCTAAGCAACCCGCCACGGGGAAAAGGGAGGACGGGAGAGAGGGAGGGAAGCAGAGACAGAGACAAAAGAGAAGAGAGAAAGGCAGAAAGACAAAGACAGACAAAAACGGAGAAACAGAGGGTGACAACAGAATACAGATACAGACAGAGGCGGAGACAGAGGCAGGCGGGGGAGGCCCGCGGCCCACGCCGTACCAGCAGCTCTTCCTGCAGCTGCAGATTCACCGAGCACACGTACAGCTGCAGAGACTTCGGCGTCAGCGTGCTGGAATGCACGGGGATTCTGAAAACTTCGTTGAACACCAGTGGCGCCTGGAATTCCAGAGCTTTGGAGCAGTAGGTGCTGGGCGTGCCCGAGTCCAGTGGGGGCAGGTAGACGCGGATGTGGCTGGAAGCAGGAGGAGGAGGGGACACAGGCAGTGCTCCCTGGGGGCGCACGGACCCACACGCTTGCCCTCTTGGGTGCCCGTGGGCAGAGTTTCAAAACCCTTTGGAGAAAGCTCCTTTCCCGACCAACAGTAAGCCCAGAGAGCCGGCGTGCCCTGGAGACAGACTTCGCAGGCAGGACTGAAGGCGGCGGAGGGCAAGAGCACCTGGGCTCTGGGCACAGCTCCCCTGCTGGGGCGCCTTGTGTTTCCCGCCCTTTCGGCCCCCAGCCTGGAACTCGCCCAGGAAGGCTCAGACGTTTGTGATCTGTGTAAAGGTACCAGCAGGCCATGCGGAATCCCAGGGCGGTCCTCAGCCACCAAGGCCTATAGAAGACTAGTTTGCAGAGAAGACGCCCAGAAGGGGGCCCACTCTGGGATCTGTACGGGCCATTACACATGTGGTCACCCGCCTGGGTAAGTGGGACCCTCTGTCAGGCACCCATCTGGAGCCATGAAGCCCAGAGAGGTAGCGATCCCACTAGCAAGGCCAAGGTCACCAGGTGACCCCAACTGGTCCCATCACATATTTCCTTTTCCTTCTCCTCCCGTCAGCTAAGCACTCCCAGGGCCCAGCCAGAGGCCTCTTAGCGCACACCGGGACCACAGGGCCAAGTGTGGCTGCATCATCGCCACCCACTGCTGGGACCCAGGAGGACATTTTCAACCCAAGTACTACCAATGACAGGTAGGGACTTCCTTGGCGTCGATGGCATAGGAGTAGCCTGATTCCGTTACCTTCACCTGCCTCGACTGGTAAGTAGACTCTTTCACAAACATATAATCCTCCATACCTCAGGTAGACACTTATCCTTGGTGTTTTCCTGTAAACTCAGGTTCCCAAAGTGCCCCTTCCCTGCCCAAGCCGCGCACCGCCCGGGAGGCCGTGCGAGGCCCCGGGGTGTCGCTCACACTTTGCAGTCTTCCTTCACCGCCAGCCCCGCGGGGCTCTTCAGCTGCAGCACGTGAACGAGGAGACACTCGCTGGCGCCGTCGCGCCTAGGAAATGGACCAGGAGTTCACGGACAGTGAGTTCCCCGTGGTGGACGCGTCCTTCTGACTGAGCTACCGTGGTGGCCGGCAACTGAGGGGCATTTACCCCACCCTGCCCCAGGGGACATCTGCGACATCTGGGGGCATTTTTTATCGTCACAAGTGGAGGAGGGTACTGCCGGCATCTAGTGGGTAGAGGTCAGGGACGCCCTCATAACAAAGACTAATCGATCTGGCCTCAAATGTCAGCTGCGCCCAGGTGGAGAAACCCGGCCACTGCCTTTATTGAAACAGAATCAACTGCTGGTGGGAGTGTGTGAAAACGTCCCCAGGCCTTTCCGGACCACCTGTGTTACTGCTCGGATCCCCCAGCTCCCTGAGGTGACAGCTCCGAGCTGTGAATCTCATTGTCAAGAGACAGCAATGGAGCCACTGTCCCATCACTCCTTCCCGCCACCTCTGTGCCCTCATCTGAGGCCTGGGTTGGGGCATCGAGGGCGGGGGAGCAGCACTCAGGTCACGTGGATCCCCCCATCTCGCCTGGCTTGTGTGCAGAGGTGTGAACCACTGCGCGGGCCCCCATCTATGGACCATCTGTCAGAACAGCAGGGAAGGAGTCTTCGGTACTCACAGGACGCCCACGTGGATCTGGGGGTCTTCGTTACCACACGCGTCCCCGCAGGCGCACTCCTCGGCATCTTCACTCCTAGCACAACCGGAAACCCACCCGGCTCAGTCCACGGCGAACTGATTACCGCAGGTTATGCAGAAGCTCTCGTCTTAAGAGAGAGCTTTATTAAAATGTAACATAAATAAAGACATTAAGTGGCTGAAAGAACATGGCAGGGCCCCGGAATCCATGGAGGTATCTCACTGGGTACCTGCCCCTACAAGCTGGTGTTTCTTTTGTTTTTTTGTTTTAAGAAAATAACTTTGGGCTGGGCGTGGTGGCCCAAGCCTGTAGTCCCAGCCCTTTGGGAGGCTGAGGCAGGAGGATCGCTTGAGCCCAGGAGTCTGAGGCTGCAGTGAGCTATGATCTCACCACTGTACTCCAGCCTGGGTGACAGAGCAAGACCCTGTCTGTTACCAAAAAAAAAAACAAAAAAACAAAAGAAAAGAAAAGAACTTCATATACCTTTCAAAACCACATGTGATATTCAGGGAAATGTTTAAGAATTAACTTGTAAAAAGTTTGCAGTGAGTGAAATGTCCAATCAAAATAAAGCGCAGAATTCCAAAAAGTGTCTTGTCATTGCAAAGTGATTCCTATATCTAAGGAAAGACGGGCGGGAGGGAGTTCATTCTAATGAATGTCCTTTTCAGAACAGCAGGTCTCTCCCGTACATCAATCCAACTTGTTCAGCTCTATCTTTTTCTGGGCCAGGGAGAAAGATGTCATCATAGAACTGTGGCGTGACAGCCAGCTTCCAAATGCCACATAGAAGCCAGAGGGGTTTGCTTTTGCAGGTCTCTAAAGCCCAACCTCCCAAAGTTGAAAGAAGGCAGAAAAATATCTTACCCCTGGATATAGAAACAGTTTTGATACACAAAAGTTTCAGTATGGACCCTTTTTGCACTCGATGGTAACATTGTACTAAGTCTGTGCCCGGGGAAGGGAACAACAAGATCAGCTTCTAACCTCTTGGTTAGGGGTTCAAACACCCCACTGTCACTGGCCAGCGAGTAATCCGACAGGCACGCGGACACACGGCGCGCCCTTCTCTCCAGCCTCTTGGCACTGTCTTCTCGAAGAGTCACTGCTGCAAACAAGGGACATACCCAAGGTCAGGAAATGATGGCACAGGGGACCAGGGACCTCTAAGTTAGAGCACATACTAAGTCACTAAGTGTTCCCGTGACACACCACAATGTGTATATACGTAACAACACCCTGCACTCGACTTTTTTAAAAAATATTGAAAAATTGAAGAAATAGATTTCTGGCTACCTCTTTAAGAGCTTTCAAACTGTCTGGAAAGACACCTGGATGTATAAATCTCTTTCCGCTCCCTCAGTGAGCACGGAGAACGAAGACGATGGTGAGAAGCCTGTTTGAACGCACTGCAAGAAGGGCTCTCACGCCACGAGAGACACGCCAGCCCAGATGGGGACACGCACTGTGCTTGCCAAGCAGTGGCATTTCTTATTCCTTTCTTTATGCTGCTTGGCATTTCTACATTTATACAATAAAATACTGCTTTTATAATCAGGGGAAAAATTTAATTTCCCAAATAAGCCCTAACAAAATTTAGTGACCTTCAAAAGAGAGGACACAGTTGGACCCAGACTCAGCCTTCAAAAACATGTCCCCAGAGATCTGTGGCCCTCGGGGAAGAACGGAGGGCTCAGACTGGCTGTCTCAGTAACTGCAGTATCCTCCCCAGGTCCATGGGGCCAGATTTGCTTCCAGAACTGGCTTCCTGGGAGAGGATGCACTACCACGGGGCAGCTTAGTGTCATGTTTCATATCCATTTTAGTCAGGAGTCAAAGACAGCCACTGAGATTTTCCCTTTTAACGTTTCATCAGCTGTTTCTACCCCTTACCTCACAGCAGTAAGTTCCTTTTAACAAAACCAATGGAAATGCACACGTGATCTTTCTATGGCAAACGTGGATGTGTGCACAGAAGTCTTAGCGTTTCATATGGGGCACGCTCGTTAGAACGCAGACTGAGACAGGAAGCGCCAGGCTGGCGACACCCTGCTGAAATGGGTCTGTCGTTAACGGCGTAGGTCTCTCTGTGGTCGCTGCACTTCTCTTGGACTATCTAAGCTCCGTGAGTTCCAAGTCTTGACATCTGTCCATTCCCAAGTTGAAGGAAATGGTGAGTCCATGAATGACCACCCGTCTTTTCCACCAAGTCATCATTCACAACAACTAAACACAAACACATTAAACAGGGCAAAAAACAGGCCTCCCTCGTGGCCACTGGTCTCACAATGTCACCTGGAGACAAAAGTCGGCAATGGCAGCCTGGGGGCGTTACCCACTTCTCTCCCGTTGGCCCGGGATGGAAGCGGGTTCCCTCCATTGGCTCTCACTGAGGCAGGGACTCCGGAGTCCAGCCCTCCTCTGCCCCCCTGCCACATGGAGGGACCCCAAAATCCCGGCACTGAACTGCAAATGGAATCTGCCAGTCTGCTGACTCAATCCCCAGCAAACAAAACCAACCACTACTCCTTCCATTCCACGTCCTGACCCTCAGCACAGTGCCTTTAAATGCCTCAGGTGATGATCCTCAGGCCCTCCAGCTAACCCGACCTGACGGTGCAATTCTGACCACACTTCCCTCTCACCTTTACAATGGAAGTCAATGAAGACAGAGAGGAAATTAAGGAACTAATCCTCATGGAGCCCAGGCTGAGGCACCGCGTTTGCAGGGCAACCAGAAGCCAGAACTGCCGAGAGGAAGCGCGTGAAGACCCCACACCACACACCCCGAGTCTGCTCTTGGACTCCAAGGCGATGAGGTTGACGATGGGGAGAAGTGCCAAGGAAGCAAGACATAAAAAATCTTCCAATGTTCATTAAAAAAATCCCTGAGCTACTCATCATTACAGACAAACGCTGAGACCCAAGGACATGAACACTGTTTGATAAAAAGGAAAAAAGTACAACAAAAACCACATTGTGGACA
Organism: Cheirogaleus medius; assembly: GCA_008086735.1. Classification (NCBI taxonomy): domain Eukaryota; kingdom Metazoa; phylum Chordata; class Mammalia; order Primates; family Cheirogaleidae; genus Cheirogaleus; species Cheirogaleus medius. The sequence goes on from VBSM01003185.1 coordinate 13,556,990, forward strand.
AAGCCACAAGCTGGCATATTAAAATAGTAAACACCATTACATCCTGGAAACAAACATACAGAGGGAATAAGTAGTTAAAGGTCTACACAACTTTAGCAGTCCTCGTGAATATTAATGTTGAAGTAATGACGATAATGAAGACAAATTACATGAAAGTGAAGCTACATGATACGCCCTCCTTGGCTACACTCCGGCTATCCTAAACACATCAATTCACTGCACAAAGATGTCCCCACAGCTGGAGCAACAAAGGTGAATGAGGGAATTCCAAGGCCACTTACGGTGAATGTTTCTGTCGAGCCGCATGAAAAGAGATTAAAAAAAAAAAAAAAAAGCACAAAGTGAAAAAACTGTACAATTTAAGCCAGTGGTTGTTAACAGAGTATGAATATAATAAAAATATCAATAAATAGATGAGCAAAGTCAAGATTTTTATGGATTCTGATTAGCAAATACTAATGTGTAGACGAAAATGGGAAAGTCTTCTAAAATCATAACACATCCGACTTGCAATCCAAGGAAGACAAAACTAGTTAAAAACGTAAACTGTGTTCCAGGTTACAGCTCACTGCCTACCTCTGTCCTGCTTACTGGCCCCTCTGACTGATTTAAATCCCAATGGATGAAATCGTTCAGAGCTTGCTTTGCAGGTTTGGGTGATTCTGAGTTTTATCTTACTAAAGCTTGCTTAGGGCTTAGCCTGCACTGTTTCCAACATGACTGATAAATGACAAGATCTAACTTTATGAAGCTACCACGACTCTGGGCCCAGGAGTTCCCACAAGCATCAAGACGGGCAAGGAGCCCCCTGTGTCCATGCCTGAAGCTGGTTACTCAACCCAGCCCTCTGGAAGCACCCAACAAGACCCATTAACTGGGTCAATTATTTCAGTTTCTAAGGATAAAAGTCAATGTGTCCTTAGAACAATGGCTTACAAGAATCCACCACCAGACGGCAGTGTTGTTTAAAAAAACGACCACAAGTGTAATATAAGAATCTACCACGAGATGGCAGTGTAAGACAAGAATTCACCACATATGTAGTAATAAGAATTGGCCACCAGATGGCAGCCTAACACAAGAAATAACCACAAGTGTCATATAAGAATTTACCACCAGATGGCAGTCTAACACAAGAAATAACCACAAGTGTCATGTAAGAATTCACCACCAGATGGCAGTGCAACACAAGAATTCACCAGCAGCAGCACATAAAAATTCACCACCAGATAGCAGTGACATACAAGAATTCACCACCAATGTCACACAAATATCCACTTTGCTGGTGGCAGTGTCTAAACGTTGTGCATGCAAATGTGTCCCTGTCTAATAAATCTGAACTAACAATGTCTGCCACAGAGTGGGAAGGAAAGATAAAGAAATCAGGATAAGAAATTAAGTCTGTTCTTCTCCCTTCCACTCTGTTTTCCCCCTGGCCCAAAGGGGCCCTTGGGCCTTGTGTGGATTTTATGTATAAGCAGACTCACATCCTTAAATCTCATCCTTTAAAGAGAAGTTGGTGGTGGGGAGAGGAGGGAGACTAAGAGAAAAGTAAGCTTAAGCAATGACAGATGTGCAGTTCAGTCCTTAGTGTGTATTTTCTTTTTTGAATGAAAGGAACGAACATGGAGCAATGGTCCTATGATTATAAAGAACAAAGCCAATGAAGGGGGAGGCTGAGGCAGGAGGATCGCTTGAACCCAGGAGTTTGAGGTTGCTGTGAGCTAGGCTGACGCCACGGCACTCTAACCCCGGCAACAGAGAGAGACTCTGTCTCAAAAAAAAAAAGAGCCAATGAAGGTTAGCTGTATATGAGAATTATAGAAACAATGTATATGAGGATACCAAAATGTGCTTGCAAACACAGAGGGAAAGACACCAAAATAATAGAGATGCCATAAAGCCATGGGGCAGCCCCAGAACATAACAGCCTCTGTAAGTGCTAACAGACTACTATTTTACAGATAGATCAGTCATAGATAAATCAGCCTGTCTCTCAATCTACCAATCAGCCTATCTCTCAATCTATTAATCGATCTATCTCATGGGTAACAGAATGGTGGCGAATGGAAGAGACCATAATGACCACCTCGTTTAAGGGCAGGGAAGGTGAGACTCAGCAAGTCCAAGGATATGCACAGCAGGCAGGGGACAGAATCTCAGTTTCTAAGCTGCTAGTCTGAAGCTGTTTCCACTACACCACACTGGTTTTGTATTCTAGCTTTATTTCTACCCTTTGCTGCATAAATAGTAGTACGTTACTAGGGTTTCTCGGCCTCAGCACCACTGACATTTTGGGCCGGATCATTCTTTGTTGTGGGGCTGTCCTGTGCATGGCAGAATGCTCAGCAGCATCCCTGGCCCCTGCTTGCCAGATGCTTGTAGCAACCCCTCTTCCCCCAGCTGTGACAATCAAAAACGTCTCCAGACACTACCAAGTACCCTCCTCCACCCTGGCAGGAGGCAAAAACACTCCTGGCTGAGATCCACTGTATCAGCCAGGATCTACACAAATTATCTAGTGTTTGTCTAAATGGAGTGTCTAAAATATTTTTGCTGTGCAAACAGTAGAAGTTGATCAAATGAGCTGAACTTCAGAAATGGGAGACCTTGTTCTTGATCCTCTTTAAAACCGAAGGAAGTTAAAGTTGCACACAGGGTCACTATTCTCCCCAACAGTAGCCTGATTTTCTAAGTGGGCTATAAGCTGAAAGACTCTGGCATCAAGGAGGAACTGAATTAACACCAACCAGATGAAGCTCCATGTAGCCACATGTTCCTCGATTTGCAGAATCCCAGAGAAATCGATCTGATAGACATGACCAGTGCTTACAGGCACATCTCTTGAAAGGACACAATTACTTTCTTTTTTTTTTTTTTT
>VBSM01003185.1:13559970-13582182 GCA_008086735.1 Cheirogaleus medius
CAGGCATGGTGGTGTGCACCTGTAGTCCCAGCTACTCGGGAGGCTGAGGCAGGAAAGATCACTTGAGCCCAGGAGTTTGAGGTTGCAATGAGCTACGATAATGCCACTGCACTCCAACCTGAGCAACAGAGCAAGACTTTGTCTCAAAAATATAAAAAAAAAAATTTCTGAGGGCAAAAAAATTAAGAGATGAAGTCAAAGGGACAAACGAAATAGAGATTTCCACTGGGCTTAAACCAGACACCAGTCCAGTGCTGGTCTTAGGCAGGTACAGAATGTTCCATGCTTGGCACACAGCCTGCAGAGTTCATTAAGGCCCTAACATATATTCATCAGCCTCTGAATGTGGAAGACGGTGTGGGTCTTACCCTGGTTTTCAACAATTAAGTACATCTAAAAACCAGCCAAATACCCAGAAAAGACCACTCAGCCTGCCAATTTCAATTGTCTTTCCCCAGCACAGATTGGAAAGACTAGAGCAGGTGTATTCCCTTTTCCTAATCCTATCAAATATTCCTAAATTTAAAGCTCACTATGTACCTGAAAAGCCAGCCAGCCTCAACGCGGTTGCCCACGATTTCTTCCCTGGATGCCTTCCCAGGAGGACCTATTAACACTTACTTCCACCCATGGGAGCCCCGGCCAATTGGGGTCCTCGCTCATGTGGTCCTTCCCCGTCCCCAGGGAATCCATGTGGCTGAAGGGACACTGTGGCCTGCGAATCTTCGTCCCCCAAAGCAGAGGCCTGAGCCCGCAGTCTGTCCAGGGCACCCAGGCCTGGCACCTCTAAACCATCCGTCAGCTGCGCCAGAGGCGAGTCCCGCGAGGCCGGGAGGAAGGGCGTGTCCAAGGGCGAGCTCGGGGGCGACAGAGAGGACAGGGAGGAGCGGGAGGACAGCGACGCCAGGGACTGGGGCGTGTCCAGGGACCGCCTCTGTCTGTGGAAGCCCGGGTGGCCCGGGGGGTCTGAGAAGGGGGCGTCCCGTCCCAGGCAGTCGAAGGGGACGAGGTCGAAGCGCAGGAGCTGGCCGCAGTCGGCGTCGGCCTTCTCGTACTGCGGGAGGCCGTAGATGTCGGTGAAGCTGATGGAGCTCAGGGACCCGCGGCTGGAGGTGAGCGAGCCTCGGCTGGAGGCCAGGGACCCGCGGCTGCTCCCCGAGGACACTGTCAGGGTGCTGGCAGACAGGCTGAAACGACAGAGCACCGCGGTCTCAGAGACGCAGCCTGCACCCGAGCTGAGCGGCGCCGCCTTGGTCCCCTCGGTCCCCCGCGGGCAGCGCGCCGGCCGCGTGGGCGTCTGCAGGGCCCTCGGCGGGACTTGCCTGCTGCTCGTGAGTGACAGGAGCGGGCAGAGGGCAACAGCAAAGACCGGAGCCTGAGCTCGAGTCCCTGGTCAAACACACGCTAGCTGGGCACACGGGGCACACTTGCTCAAGTTATTCAGCCTCAGCCCCCCTTGCCCCCGGGGACTGGGTGGTAACAGTCCCCTCTGGCCACACTGTTGGGAGGAATAACTGAGAAAACGCCACAGAGAAAGCCCTGACGCTGCGCTTCCCACCACAGTGAGCACTTGAACATGGAGCTATTCGGGAGCACCCAGATCTTACTTATCTTAAAAATATTCATGTCTTTTAAATAAAAACTCAAAATAAAAATGTGCAGTGTCTATATGCACCCCTCTGAAGCTATCACTTTAGATTACCCAATCCTTGCATAAATCTCACTTCACACTTGTCACTTATCCCGAAGCCAAACTGGGTGCTCCTCACGTTCCCTGAGTCTCACGCCAGCATCTTAAAAATCTGTGTCCACTTTTCCATTCTGCGTTTACCACCACTCAACCTCCACATCCCAGCAGGAGAAAATCCAAGCTAAAGACAACTCTGCAGTTCATGCACGTGGCACTGCCACCCGGGAATTAAGTACAGTTTTCTCATTTCAAAGAACCCACCTCTTTAACTGGGACTGGAGATAGGATGTTAAGCGGGTGGCTTCTTCTAGCTGCATAAGTAGACAATTTCTTTTCTCCTGAAGCAGAATCCTGTAGGAAAGAAAACAGCCAATTAGTGGATTTGAAAGACAGGGAGTATATTTTCATAACAAGACATTCAACTGTAAATTCCCCACAAGTGATTTAGGTTGGCATGACTATCAATTCTAAAAGCACCTAGGTCCTGAGTGCCAAGATAACAGACTGTCCTATTTGAAAAATCCACCCCGGGCACCCTGAGCAGTGCCTGCCACGCTGTGGGAGCTCGATCCGCCGGTGCACCGGGCAGTGGGTGGGTGGGTGAACCACGGCAGGCAGATGGGCAGACAGATGGGTGCGTGGATGGGCGGGAGGCGGGGTGGGGTGGAAGAACAGATGACTGGCCTAGAAGATGGGTTCAAATGCAGAGCACGTAGGAATTCCTTGTAAACAAATCAGATTCCCTCATCTTAGGCCCCATTCTAGGCAAAAATAAATGTAATTCTAAAATCTATAGAATTAAACGATTAGAAGCAAATAAAATAGCAACTGTCGCTGTCTCTAGGTCATGGGGTTGTAAATAATTTTTTTCCTTCCTTCTATTTTTTTCTACTTTATAATTTTCTAGAATAAACTTTTTTCCCCACTTTAAGCCCGCCACCTAGAATAGAGCCCGACATGTATAGGCACACTTAATAAACAGTTGTAGAATGAGCATAAGAATAAATACATTTGCCTTTAGAATAAAACACTCCTCACTTACAAATCAAAACAGTGGAGTCCACAGTCTCTAGCTCAGAGAACCGATGCTGCACAGATAGTGTATGGTGAATGACAAGTGATGGACAGAGAGCCGCCGTCACCAATAAAGGAAACGGACATACCAACAGTTTCTACTCCATCAAATATCGGTGTAACTAGAGCCACTACCCAACTCACTTTAAAGTTCAATATGTTAAAATGGATGGTTTTCAAAGTGTGGCCCAAAGACCCCCGGAGATTCCTGAGACTCTTTCGGGGCTTCTGTGAGGGCCCCCCTTTCCCAGCCGCACAGTGGTAGGCAGCCGGCTCTTCACACATTCACCCCAAACGGCCTATGGCGACAGCTGAATGCCCAAGCGCTGCCTTCTAGGAAGCCAGATGCTAAGGAGATTAATAGAAATGTAAAATAATACCGCTCTTCTCACTAGTTTTTTGTTTCAAAAAAGTTATCAGTCATAAAAATGCTATTAATATTAACACATAATGGGGGTTTATTTGTTATCTTTAATAAACAAATATTTTGGGGGCACCAGGCCCAGGAAGTGCGGAGCTGCAGGAGCCCCACCTCCTTGCAATGCAGTGGAGGTCACAGGCAGAGATGCTCACAGGAGCAAAGTGTCAGATTCGGCATGAACGTGCTTATTAGCATATGTGTATGTTCCTCCTTGGCCAAGGTCATTTAGTGGCATATTCAGGAAACACACCTGGGTCAATTTGGTCCAGTTGAGGGCTGAGTGCCAGGACTTAGCCCCTGGGCTGGTCCCATAAGAGACCCATCTGGGTCACAGCTGATCCAGCTTTGGTGTCCCAGCCCTTAAACCCAGGCATCAGGGTAACTAACCCTGGCTCTGTGGAATCCTGTGGATTTGTCCCCTGGGATCACAGTACTGGTGCATGTTGGGCAGCCACAACCACAGAGTGTGGGTATGGGGTCCTGAGGAGCAGGTGGCATTTGTGGGATGAAATCCACCCCCTTAACTAAGAACCAACAGAACTCCCAGGCCCTCCTATGCAGAACATACACAAGAGAACATCAAGGACAAAACAGAAGGCAACGTTTAACTAAAAAAAAAATACAAATGCACAAGAGCACAGAAGAAAACTTTAGTTGTATAATCCAGACTCAGAATCAACTCTTGGTTGAGAGGACAGGGCATGCCGTCATCTCAGGCAAAATCAAATTCCCTCCTCTCTGAACACTATGGCATCCCCCCACCAAGGCTGCTGTGAGCCCCTCATGCCAAGCCAGACTCATCTACCATAAAGATGACCAATGAAGCCAGGTGCAGTGGCTCACTCCTGTTAATCCTAGCACTCTGGGAGACCGAGGCAGGAGGATGGCTTAAGGCTAGGAGTTCAAGACCAGCCTGAGCAAGAATAAGACTCCATTTCTACAAAAAATATTAATAGAAAAATTTGTCAGGCATGGTGGCACGTGCTTCTACTCCCGGCTACTTGGGAGGCTGAGGTAGGAGGCTCGCTTGAGCCCAGGAGTTTGAGGTTGCTGTGAATAAGCTAAGATGACACCATCCACTCTAACCTGGGTGACATGGTGAGACCCTGTCTCAAAAAAAACACCCAAAAACAAAGACAACCAATGAATATCCAAGCATAAAGAATGCCAAACAGATAGAGAGAGCAGTCATAAGATGTGACGAAATACTAGTTCTAGGAGCATCTAGATGACAGATTACATCATCTAGGTGTCCCTTACACTGTATGCAGACAATGCTCACCCACAGCCAGCTTAGGATCAGGTAACACACTGAGCTTGAGGGAGCCAGTGCACTAACACCTGGGGGTCTCCCAAGCCTGGCAGCTATCCACAGATAACCTTCCATCAGCTGTTAAGTGTGCACAGCAGACCCAGCCATTGACACGGTCCAAGATCATCATGCAAGGCAAATGGAAACGTGGCACACGATGAAAAGCTGAACGAGTCGGTGCTGAAGAATACAAAAGACACCACGCTGGCTTCGAATGCCCTGAGCAGTGAAAGAGCCTCAGACCAAGGAAAAAGACCCCCATCGGGGCTGCCGACTTCCTACCGCAGAGAGAAGAGCGGGCTTTCCTGGCTGGCAATCAAAGTCGGAGATAAAAGCAGTAGGCAGGCGTCCCCTACGCTGCCATGTCAGCAACAGGGACTTGTTCCCCAGGCAGCAGAGCCCCCATTGCAGAGCTGCAGCACCGCCTGCCTGCCCACCTTCTGCCCGACGCCCAGCCTGCTCAGGGCAAAGCACCCAACACCTGCACTGCCAAGGGTGGGTCACCGGTCTTCCTGCTCCTTCCCCCTTTTCCATCACCTCTCACTTCTCAGCAGGCACCAGGAGCCTCACCCGCCTGGGAGAGCAGCTGGCCCTTGGGGGCGGGGGTGGGGTGGGGCAGTGCTCTGGCCTCCCAACCAGCCTCTACTTGGCAAGGGGCTGCCCCGGGCAGTGGCTGCGCTGAGTAATAATCCAGGCCCTCCTCAGGCCCCACTCCGCCCCTCCAGCGAGCCCGCCCACCTACCTCTCGGTGGCGCCCTGCGCGGAGGTGGCCCGCGCGCGCTGCAGCTCCTCCTCCAGCCGCCTGCGCTCCTGCTCCAGCCGCGCCACGTCCTCTGCCGGCCGCCGCTGCTGGATGATGAGCTGCAGCTCCTGCAGCAGGGCCTCCTTCTCCTTGATGAGCTGCAGCCGGTCCCGGTCGGCCTCGGCCATGCCGGGCCAGGACTCGTTTTCGAGCTGGGCCAGCTGCTGCTGGATGTTTGAAACTCTGCAGGAGACAGAGAGACAGGCAAATCAACACACTCTAGGCCCCGTCGCTCTGATTCTGTAAACTCACTCTGCTGAATAGCGAAGTGACTGCACCAAGTGAACCTTCAACTTAAAAGGACTTGGGTAGTGAAAGTGGTGCATAAGTCCTTTGCGAACCTCCCTCAGCCTGCGATTCAAGGTGATGATAACCACATCATGTCTGTTTCAAAGAACTGACAAAAAGCCCAGCGGCCCTCAGCGCGCCCATGCCCTGTGCTGCTCAGTCCTGGCTCCCCACGCAGGACACTGTCCCCGAGCAGGGGGAGCTGGCTCTTTCCCCTGCCCAGCCCACTCCCATCAGTGCTAAACACTGTGCTCGGCCCTCGGAGATGCTGTCGGCTTTCTGCCTCCTCGGCTGTGCCTACCCGCTGACAGCAGCCTTGAGAAAATAACAAGAGACAAACACACCCAGCAACTGGGCTTCTGAAGAGGAATCCTCTGAAACCCAGTGCTCCATGCCTTCTGCTTCTGTGTGCTCCTTCCTGCGCCAGAGACCCTGGCTGTACACGAATGCAGGACGCCCTGCAGAGAGCAGGCACTCAACAAAAGCTGAGTGACTGAACAGTGACGCCTGTGAATACATGAGGACGAGAGGCAGCCCCCCTGAGAGTGGATGTTGGCGTGAGATACCCCAGGCGGATGCAAACCAGTCAACTTCACCAAATACAGCGGCACCACAATCCTCAAGGTGGACAAACAGAGACTCTTGTGAGTTTCCACGCCCCTAAATTTCCCAGTGTTCGCCTGGCAAACAGACTGCATCACTTTTTGTGTCCTGAGGTGTTGCTGAATACAGATTAAGTGAAACAGATGTGGCTTGTATTTTTAAAGTGTCCTTTAAAAATAGGAGTAGAATGTTTTTAGCCCTGTAAGCAGGTTAAAGATGAGGGATATCTGTTTCTAGGCAGAGACTAGGAATGCCAGACTTGACCTGAACCCAACAATGTGTAGGACAGACTTTGGCACACAGGCCCAAAAACAAAATCCAAAGACTTGTCTGAGACCACAGAGAGCTGAGAGAGCAGGGGAGCGGCAGGCACGCATATCCCTGTAGCCCCTAAGGTAGCAGTCCTCAAAGTGGGGTCCCCAGACCAGCAGTCTCAGTAACCCCTGAGAGCTTGTTATAAATGCAAGTCTCACGTCCCACCCTAGACCTGCTGAATCCAACACTCTGAGGATAGGGTCCAGCAATCTGGATTGTGACAAGCACTCCAGGTGCTAGGTGCTTCTGATGCTCGCTCACGTTGGACACTCACTGCTCTCAGACAGAGCTGCCTGCCCTGCAGCCTGGCCTGGAGGTTGCTAACTGGCCTCGGAGTTCTTAGGGGTTTGGACTAGGCACTAATATGATGCTCTTCACTACAAGCATGGCAGCTGCAGGGCCAGAGTGCTCCTGAGATGCCCCCTCCTGTGCCCAGGTGCATGGCACTAATAAAGGCTGGCTTCCTGCCTGCCGGCTCCTCAGAATCTTTCTCAACACTGCTCCACGTGGATACCCCCAATTGACTAGCGTTGCCACACGTTAAGACCCGATGCTCAGCCCCGCGCCAAGTCAGGTTCCACCTGAACTAGACATGTGCACAGGGATTTATCAGCCCGGCTGGAAGATTGGGCATAACTCCTTCTCCAGGTTATCGAACCAATCTGAAAACCCACAGTTATGAAAAGCAAAGGGGATCTAAATTATAGTTTAAGTGTATGCGTTTTAATCAAGTCCCATTCTCCAAGAAGGTAAAGAAACTAGTTGAATGTCAGTAGCCTTATTAGACAAGTTCTTTTCTAACTTAAAACTAATTTCCGGGAAATGTGTTGGAAAACGGTGCCAAATCATGTCACTGAAAAAACTAATGACACAGGCAGCTGAACAGGGTTAGGAATCCAACTGGGCTTAGGCGTCCACCTATGTCTAATTAGTGTAATTAAAATTTATGGCAGTCATATAACTGAAGCCCAAGGAAAATATACTCCCAGCAGACCCATAAATAAGTTAGTGCCAAATCAGATATTATACCCAGTGAAATTTCTGGAACATTTTACTGTAGACCAAGACAAGTTAAAGGTGAAGAATGACTATAAAAGACTTGGAGAACAATCAGCAAATCTTGTGTCTGCATACTTTTTTAAATTTCAATTTATCTGACCCAAAGGAAAGTCGATCTGAGCCTAGCTAAAGTTAGCCAGATCATTTTGTACTTATACTAATTATTATACTTTTAATACAAACAGACATATTTTTAAAAGCACTCCTTTTGAGTTTTCTGAGGTTTAAATGTGAGGAGATCAAGATTCCATTTGAGTCTGCCAGTTCTAGGTTAGCTGCTAGTCTATGATGATTCAAGTTGCTGAGGGTGGCAGAAGATCCAATTCCAGATAATCACAACCTTTCCAGGAAAATCTCAAGTAATATGCACTATCAGAAAGAAAGAATGAGGGAAAAAAATGAATTATAGGAGGGAAAGGCACAGGGCAAGTTTCAGAAGGCCTGCCCACTGCGGGCATAAATAAACAGAACAGCAGCCAGAATTAAACCATGTACTGTAACTTTCCACGGCTGGCAGGAAAACTACACAAGGACATATGGCAAAGGACAACCTCTCCAGCAGAAGCAAAATCTGGATGAGGCTGACTTCTTGCAACCCATCTGGAAATGTTGTTTGAGCTGTGCTGAACTAGACCAACATTTCTGTGCTTAAGAATCATGCTTTTTTAATAAAATTTCACAACAATGCAAACGATTGCATGTTCATTTTAGAGCTATATGTGAATCTAGAAGATTACTGGCATATACTGGAAAGTGTCTCCATACTCCAGATATAGACATTTGGGGCCTGGCTCAGCTAGGCTGAGAGAGGCACATCTGTCTGTCTGTATTGGAAGCCAAAAGCACTGGAAGGATTCCTTCAACAATTGATTGCTCCTACATCCCCGTGGGATAGACAAGACTTTAAAACACTATGCCATGTCTACCGTGCTGCGGGCCGGAAACAAGCCATCTGCAAGGAGTATCTTTAGTATATTAGGTTTACTTGAAGAAACAGACTTCCTGCCTGAGGCTAAACACAGATGTACTGAGTTTCAATGCACCTTCTTCTACATCCCTGCCAAGCAGCTGATCTGCTGGTTGGAACCCCACTCCTGTGAGTGCCATCGTTCAACTTCTGGGTTTTAAAGGAAAAACAATTTCCAGAAAAGCTTTTCTTTGAAATATCATTTCAGTGAAATTAAATACATGGAAGCAAAGCAAGGTCATGATTAAAATTCGCAAAAAAAAAAAAAAAAAATTCCCAAGGTCTTTATAAAGAGAACTGAGAGCAACTTAAAATCAGGGGGTTTTTTTTCCCCCTACAAGTCAACTATAGTCTTTAGTGATTCTTGTTTTTGATAGGTAATACATTTTAGGCCTATACATAATCTCTCACAAATGGCTTTAAAAGCTTTAAAATATAAGTCCCCATGCCCTGATAGTGAAGAAATGAAAGCAAATGCTCAGTCAAGCATTCAGGTTTCATATTTATTATGTGATTCCCAAATTCTAGTCCCTGAGCAGGTCTAATGTAGACAGATGTAAAATATGAATCATTTTTCCCTTATAATTTTTGCCCAAACATCTTTACTGTTACAACCCAGGCACCATTAAACCATGAACGGAAACCTGCATTTATGCTGCAGAAACTCCTCAGGTCCTCACAATCACATGGACATTTTTAAATATGATTTGCATTTTTTCTAGGAAAAATATGCATTCAATAATAATAATTTCTGAGCCATATCAAGAATAAGCCCCAATTATTTGAATTTATACCTAAAATCTGCACTCTGCTGTATATAATTTCACATGTTCCTAAAATCCTGCTGCTTTCTGGACGAGCAAACAGAACTGCAAGCAACTCATGGTCCCACCTGACGGTGATGAGTTGGAACACATCCCAGTGCCGTATTCCAGGACATGGTGCCAGCTTAGAGCCTGGTGCCTTCAGATTTCAATTACAGCTACAAGTTTGATACTTCTTACGTTTTCTCTTAGCTTTCTTTTTGTAAATATCCATTTAAATGGAAAGCACCCTGACTTCACCACAATGAAATATATCAATGTAGCAAAACTGCACTTGTACCTAATAAATATATACAAATAAAAATAAATAAATAAAAATGGCAGCTGAGATCTAAGTCAGATGGACAATGGAATCATTTTAGCTGATTAAACATTGATAAACCAGCATCCACTCAACTCTTTATGTAGGAAATTCAAGTCTGACTCTAGACTACATGCTGTAAAAAGGCTCTACTAATACACCAATATCCTACCACATCCTCAGCTTCCCTGCCCTAATATCTTCTCCCCTTGGAATGTACAGATCTTTAGAGAGAAGCTTCTTTGTTGGGGGGTGGGTTGTTTGTTTTTGAGAGGAGGACTTGCTATGTTACCCAGGCTGGTCTAAAACTCTTGGGCTCTAGCGATCCTCCTGCCTCAGCCTCCTGAGTAGCTGGGACTACAGGTACTTGCCACAGCACCTGGCTAGAAGGCAACTTCTTTAAATAAAAAGCAGAAAGTCCACAGGCTTCTTCATCTGGACCCAAATAGGGAAGATGAAGCTGCAATAGCAAAGATGCTTTTCCTTGTTTCTCACCGCTGTGCCTCACCCCCCAAACCCAGATCCAAAGTCACTGGAGAAATGGAGGAAAAATCCATGTGACTGATCAAATTCAACTGCCATCATAACACTACACTGATTCCTGACAACTGATGAACAGCAGGACTGATCCTGGCAACAAAAACCAAGATGCAGAGAAACTGGATGGACCGAATGTTTTGTTCCTATCTGGACTAGGTGTTTCTATGGTAACAGCTACAGTTTGTGCACAGTTCTGGAACAAGTGCTCTTGGGTTAAAAATAAGGAGCCATCTGCGTCATTGGGATTGCTTCAAAAAGGCTTGCTCTTTCAACTTCACTTTAAGAAATTCTAAAATTTTTAAACCAGTAATGTGAAAATATTCCTATCATAAGGTCTGCCTTGGGAATCTGAAGAGATGCTCCTGAACGGAAAGGCAGAAGCAGTCCTTTTGGTACATTTCATGTGACCCAGAGTTGAAAACACAAAACTGGTCACCATGATAGTGGTAGTTTGGTCAGAGAGTTCTCTGGAAATCACATCACCACTTGGAATTATGAGTTCCACATCCATAAACTTCCTTTAAATCTGAATACATATGAAATCCTTCATTGTCCAGAACTCTGTATTTTGATAATTTCCCACATCTTAAAAGCAATCTCAAATATAGATATACAAGGAAAGACTTCTCCAAAATGCATAAAGGCATAAACTTCTCCACCATTTAGAAGTGGCAAAGCACAGCATGTCATGCAGAGGACAGGCAAGATGATTCATTTTATGTGTCAACTTGCCTGGGCTAAAGGATACCCACATAGTTGGTAAAACATGATTTCTGGCGGTGTCTGTGAGGGTGTTTCTGGAAGAGCTTAGCATTTGAATCAGTAGACTGAGTAAAGAAGATATGGCCTCCCCAGCATAGGTGGGCACCATCCAATCCATTGAGGGGCTCAACAGAACAAAAAGGTGGAGAAAGGGTAAATTCTCTTTCTCTTCTTGAACTGGGACATCCACCTTCTCCTGCCTTCAGACACTGGAGCTCCTGGTTCTCAGGCCTTCAGACTCCGGGACTTATACCAGCACTACCCACCCCCTGGTTCTCAGGCCTTCCGACTTGGACCAAAATACACCACCAGCTTTCCTGGGTCTCCAGCTCATAGATGGTGGGACTTCCCCACCTCCATAATCACACGAGCCAATTCTTATAATAAACCAATCTCTCTCCCTTCCCTCCCGCCCCCTCCCCCCATTCCTATGGGTTCTGTGTCTCTGGAGAACCCTGAACAACACAGTAAGGAAGCTAGAGTTTGCAGGGTGAAACAACTTCAGAACTGAGAGCTGGGAGGCTGACATCCAAGAGTGAGGAGGCAGTGAGGAGGTCTTTTTGTTAAAGACCAAACGCTGAATTGTGGCGCTAAAATAATAGAAGTCCACCTGGGCAAAAGAAAAGGACACATTATGTTCTTAGCCTTGAGGTGAAAGAGCAGGGAAAGACACATTATTCTTTGTTAATGCTGCTACAGAGAGCAATGCATTCTTTTTCATGCTTTGCAGAGTGGACAGGGTACACGATGCTTTCCTGTACGTGGGACACTGCTTCCCCAGTGATGCTCACAGGTATCAGGGACTAGAGTTCCAGTCTGATCAAGGGGGCCGAGTGAAGACTCCACGGACAGGACCTCAAAGCCGTTGTGCTCTGGCTGTGGTGCTAGTCACACTGGTCCTAGAATGCTAATGTCTGTTCTAGATTTAATTCCTGCCAGAGAACTTCTTGCTGCTGCTCTCTTCCCAAGTCTGTATTGTTCTAATTGTGTGCCTCATTCAGAGGCAACCCAACAAAACACTCAGAAAAAAAACAATTGTAATAAAATCCCTGATCTGATGCTGGGTGAGACCCAATGACATGAACCCTCCCTAACTTTCAACCTGTCTACAGGGATGGGACAAAAGTGGGGGTGCGAAGGTAAGGTTGCCCTGATGGTGCCACAAGATGTATAAAATCTAGCGCCGGCCAGTGCTGCTGGGGACCGTATGACCCAGAGCTGAGAAATTACAAGTTAGGCAGGCATGCTCCTCCTTACTGGTCAAGCCTTAACTCTAAGAGCAACTTGGAATGACTGGAGGCAGAATATAACTATTCCAAGGGGACTGGAGACATGCACTGCCACCACATCAGGGGACCAGAACTCAGAGGGGGTTGCAATCAATGACTTAGTGAACTGTGATCACCATTAAGGACTCCACCGATAAGAACACTTCAAGGATGTTTTTGAGCAGCTTTAAGTCCATTAAAAGCTCCAAACTCATTGTCAACATCAAGCTCTACCTTCCAAATGACCCTCAATGCTAGCGTGAGCCTCGGAAGCTCTCTGTGGAGCCATTCTTTAATCGCAGACAGAGCACCACCTCTGTCACACTTCCCACAGGCCAGTATAATTTAAGAAAGAGGGCGGGGTAGGGGGACTAATTTAGGACTGCCAATTTTTTATTTTGCCAAGTAAAGACTTTGAAAAAAACCAACTCGCATCAACTACCATCATTTCATAAGAGAAAGATGTTTTAACAGAAAAAATACATCAGAGTTCTTTAAATGGACAAAAGCAAGTCAGCCTTATGCAAATCTGCTTCCTCTTCTTTTTGTCCTCCCATCTCAGCCATCCTCTCTTGGACTTCTTACTGCACCCCTCTGGCCAGTCTCATCTTCACCAGGACTTTTACTGGCCTTTCTCATGGCTCAGTCTTGGAATCCCTTCGTTTCTCAGTGCATTCTCTCTCCCGGAGGTGAGCTCAGCCATTTGGTGACTTAATTTATGTGCTGAGGATTCCTATATTGGTACCTACAATTTCCCCCAGGCACGTATCACCGTTTGAATGGCTCCCACTTAACATTCCCAACTCAAAAGACCTAGTGTGCCCGGCAATTCTAATTCCTTTCCAAGGCACTCATGGCCCTCATAATGTGGCCTGCCTCCCTGCTCCTGGCAGCCTCCATTCCACTCCCTGGCTTGCCTTTGTTCTGCAATTCCTGGCCAGTCCAGCTGCTGCAGACTGGCGCCCCTCCCCCACCCGACCCCCGGCTCCCCTCTTACTTGAGAAAGCCCTTCCCCTGTGTATGGGCAGCTGGAATCCCAGCACTCCTTTGGGGCCCAGCTCCAATGCCATTTTCTCTCACCCCCAAGAAGAGAATTTATTATAGGGAGTTCAAAGACCACTAGCCTTTCTGAATATCTATGAAGGCCCAGAAAGCATGAGCCACTCCAAGGCTTGTACCAGCACGGGGGTCTTGGGGATGGGAGCCAGGAGCAGAGCAGGTAGCCTGGAGTTGACCTGGGTCCTGGGATTCCTACAATTCACCCACTCCCAGGGGCAAAGGCCAAATAGCAACTGGGACCCTCACTTATTCATTCAATAAATGTTCACTGACTATGTAGCTACTGGGATTATAGCAATTATTTATAATCCCTGCACTCATGAGGTTTATTTACATTTTCACAGGGAAAGACAGACTATAAGAAAGCAAACACCAGCTAGGTAGTAACGTTTGCTCGGCCAATCAGGGTATCAGGGTGATGGGGTGAGGACAGGGTGGTACGGTTTCACTCAGGATGATCAAGGAAATCTCTCTAGCAAGGTGACCAAAAGGAGAGCAGAGGCCACGTGACAATCTGGGGAAAAGCACTCCATTCCACGCAGAGGCGGCAGTTTGGCCAAGGGCACTGCGTGACTTTGCTCTTGCTGCTGCCAATAAACTACGACAAACTCAAATGGCTGAAAGCAACACCCAGCATCCTCTTACACTTCTGGAGGTCAGAAGTCTACAACGGGCTTCAAGGGCTGCTTCCTTCTGGAGACTCTGGGACGGAATCTGTTTTTTTGCCTCTCCCAGCTCCCAGGGGCTGACCACTGCTTCCATCCTCATGTGTGCATCTCTCTCTGCCATCGCCCTCCTGTCTCTCTCCTATAAGGACTCTTGTGATGACACTGGGCCCGCCTGGGTCATCCAGGATCCTCTCCCCATCTCTGGACCCTTAACACCATCCCATCTGCCATAGGAGGCAACACATTCACAGGTTCAGGAGATCAGGACGGGGACATCTTTGAGGGGCCATTATCTTGCCAACTGCAGGCACCAAGACAGGAATGTGCCTGGCAGGTTTGAGGCCCAGCGGGATGCCAGTGGAGCTGGCCGGTGGAGGCACACTCAGTATATCTGAGGAACACCGAGGAGGCCAATGTGGCTGGAACAGGTGAACAAGAAGAACTCAGTGGAGTGAGCTGACGCCCGTGAGTTAGCAGGCAACCTGCTCACGTAGGCCCCTGTTGTTCATGCACAGTGAGGATTCAGGAGTAAGATGGGAAGAAGCCCCAGAGGAAGGTTTCTCAACCTCGGCTCTAGTGACATGCTGTGGGGCCGTCCTATGCACTGAGGATGCCTAGTGGCCTCTTGGCCACTGCCCGCTAGATGCCAGGAGCACCTGCCTTAGAGCTGCGATAACTAAACATGTCTCCAGACACTGTCAGAAGTCTCCTGTGGGGTAAAGTCCCCGCTCTCTGTGTTGAGAACCACCGTGCTGATGGAAAAAGAACAGGCAGTGCCTGAACGAGCCCACCCAGGTCAACTTCGAAACTCATCTCTGATTTTTAAATGTTCCAACGCAGCCCAAAAGGTGGTTTTCTGAAAAGCCCCTACTGTCCCACAAAGGTTGAAACCCTGGGGACAGGACCCTCCTTGGTAGCTGCAGTGCATTTCCTAACAAGGTTCTGGCAATCTTCAAATAACACAGTACTTTTATTCAAAAGTATTGATGAAGTGCAGTGCCCACCCCCCAAATAATTTTCTTAAACATTCGACTTTTCCCCTAAACATCTTAGCACAACATTTAAAAGGTTACTCACTTCATACTGACACCATCTTTAGAAAACAAAGAAATTACTTGCTATGTTTGATAAATGTCACAGCCAAACAAATAACAATTATGTTCCTAAGTGTAGCAATGATCTATTTGCTATGTTTAATACAGCACAGCAAATTCTAGCACCCACACTTTGCAGCTCCACTAGAAACATGCAAGCATGAGCAGAGGAATATTCAGCAGAGACAATTGCCCTTCACAAAACTCCAGCAAGCTAAAGAGAAGGAATGCATGATAAATTAAGAATGTGACCACAGAGACAACCAGTTTTGATACATGAACTTGGAAACATTCCATGGAGAAATTTAAAGCCCACCACGAGGCCATCCTAAAAAGCCAGGAGGAATTGAGTGTAAAACCTCCTAGCAAACAGAAGGCCTATGTCTGTTTAAGTTGGCCTTGTAGCAGGGAGTCATATGATTTGCTTTTGTTGCTATTTTTACATTTTCTAAAAAACCAACAAAGTAGATTTCCAGACATCCATGAATGGTACAGTGTACTGAGTAGGCCCAACTGTTTAGCTTCTAGAAAGGACCCCTTCACCCCACCGGCATTCTGTTCCTTCCCAAGATAATATTTCATTTTTCCACTAAAGAAACTTTTTTTAAAAAAGATATGCTTCACACTTTTCTGAAGCACATATTTTGAAATAATTCGGTTTTAAGACTCTTTCCAGAAGGCACAAAAAAGAAAATCTCTAAGAAAAGGACATGAAAGCCAGCGAGGGTCAGAATATTGAAAGCGGGGGGCCCTGAGCGCTTGAGGAGAAGTGCAACGTGCTGAGGGTTTCGGAAGCCCCGTAGCTTCGCCCGTGTCCTAGGAAGAAGACTGGGAGGAAAGAAGGAAAGAGAAACACAAAGGCACAAACTCAGTCAAGTCATGATTTGCCGAAGGCAGATGATTTACAGTATAGGTCAACATAAACCACTTCGTGTCCATTCTCTCCGACAAAATGAAATCAATTAGGTCCTGCTCACCTGTTTACCTAATACTTGTTAAATGTCCTTTAACCAAGACACGTGGCTTTGCCCATTAACCTACAGAGTTAGAAGCCACATATACAAAAGATGAAATGGTTTCCCTGATGCTGGTCTGAGGGACTGATGCTCAGGCTATTGGAAGGAGGGAATGAGAGGAGGGACACGAGTTCTGAACTACCTGGTATGCTAAAGAAAGCCAAGAAAGTCTCTATTCTTATTGAATCACATTTTTACAACTGTTTGCAATATTGAGAATTTCACATTTTAAATGCACTTAATTTTCATATGTATTAAGAAGCTACATATAAATGAAGATCCTTTACTTTGTATTCTATCACACACGGCTTTCCAATAAAATGTGGACAATCACACATTGGAACTCTGCCAAACCTCTTTCCATGGGAGAAAGTAAGTAAGCAAAAGGCAAGATTGGAAAAATGCACTTCTTACCTCTTTCTGGCTTCTTCATACTGCCAGTTAAGTCTGACTCGGTCTACGAGCCTTGTTTTATCATCAAAGACAAACTTTCCAGAACAGAAGAGAAAAAAAGAAAGGAAACACGTATTAAAAACATATTTTTCAAAATAGAAAATTCATTTACACTTTCAGCAACAATGAAAAATACTCTTTTAATTTGTCTTTCACTTTCAATTTTTCAAAGGTCTGGAGGGAAACACACCAAATAATACTCTGCTGCCACCTCTGGCCAGTGGGGGTTGGGAGTGGGGCTAGGAAGACATTTGCTTTCCTAAAACGGGTGGGTTTTTTTTTCTTTTTTAAAGTGGCAGTACATCCATCTATTATGTAATTCCAAACAACAACAACAAACCAAGTGTTAAATAGGGAATTACTCTGTAAAAGTTGATACAAAGGCAAAAACAAAAAAGTCATCCCATTTTCTGCAATACATTCTCTAATTCTTCAATAATAAATATAAAAGGTCTGAAAAAGTTGGACTAGCTGTGTGAGGTACGGGCTAGCAGACACCTTCTGATGCCACGAGGCACGTTATAGAACCAAGGGCAGGACAACAGGAAGCAAGGTCTCTGAAAAGCCTGGGATTGGAGACTTTCAATGTGGTGCTCTGAATGTGATCAGTGGTTGTACTTAAATATTTTCATACCAATTACATTGAAGGCAACAAAATCCTACACAAAACAAAAAAGACATGTACAAAAAGCAATTATAGGCCAGGTGTGGTGGCTCACGCCTGTAATCCTAGCACTCTGGGAGGCCAAGGCGGGAGGATCGCTTGAGCTCAGGAGTTCGAGACCAGCCTGAGCAACAGCGAGACTCCGTCCCTACTAAAAAAATAGAAAGAAATTAGCTGGACAACTAAAAATATATACACACACACACACACACATATATAAAAAGATTAGCTGGGCATGGTGGTGCATGCCTGTAGTCCCAGCTACTCAGGAGGCTGAGGCAGGAGGATCACTTGAGCCCAGGAGTTTGAGGTTGCTGTGAGCTAGGCTGACGCCATGGCACTCTAGCCCAGGCAACAGAGTGAGACTCTGTCTCAAAAAAAAAAAGCAATCATAGCACAGGGTTAATTCTTCACTCGTGGAAACATCATACAACTCTAGTTTCAATAAATGGGCTCCATCTGTAGATCTGACCTTACTAGACCATATATTATGACCACCAAGTCTTTATGTTTTTGAAATAATCTCATGTCAACAAATATTTGAAAATATTTGACTTGAATGATTAGTAATAAATTTATTAATATGAGTTTTGATCTATGTCGATGGGGAATTTCTTTCTTGACAACTGTATTGCCTTGAAGGGCAAGATAAAGAAGTGCCTTTATAATGGACTGAGCATTCTCCAATGAGATGTGTCACAATTTTATGTTTAAATAGCCTTGTCCAGTGACCTGTCCACAGTTTCCTCAATATGAATATACTCAGACTGTAGCACCCTAGCCCCAAAAACTATTTCCAGTGGAAGTGAGCTACTTGCCACCTCATCCCCTCTTCATTTGCGACGTTGCAGTCAACCGTTCATCAAGACCAATAAACGTCCTCTCTTTAACCTCGTCTCGAAGCTATTTATGGACTTCTAAGCTTTGTTTTTGTATTCTTCTTTGAGAACCAAATGGATGTTTTAGTCAAAAGAAAAGACAGCCAATCAGATCCAAAAGGTTATCGTTTCACAGTTGCTATGCAGCCTTACAGCACGTACAAACCTGTAGCTGCAAATCCCTGGTCTTGAAAAGCATGTCTGATATACATCAACACCTACCCCACGAAATTGACTCAAAGCAAGAACTAAGTGAGGTAAGCAGACTTCTAAGATGGCTCCCAATGGTCTCCACCTCCTGGGATTCATCCTATGTGAAATACCCTCCCCTTGAGAGTGGGCTGGGTCTATGACTTGAATCTAATTGACAGAATACAGCAAAGGGGGAATGGGAAGTCATTTCTGTGAATAGGTTTTTACAAAAGTTTATGACTTCCATCTTGCTACCAGAGTCTCATGGTTGACATACTTTGATTAAGCAAGCTGCCCTGCTAGAGAGACCCACATGCCTGAGAACTGAAGCCCTCAGTCCAATGACCTGTGATTGGCAACAATCATGTGAGCTTGGGAGTGGATCCTTCTCCAGGTGAGCCTTCAGATGAGACTGCAACCCTGGCTGACACCTCAATGGTGAGTTCCTGAGACATTGGAGAAAAAGACCCAGCCCAGACTCCTGACCCACATAAAGTGTAAGATAATAAAGAGTGCTGTTTTAAAATGCTAGGTTTGGGGGTAATTTGTTATATAGTAATGGCTAAACGAATATACTTATAGCCTTTTGATATATTTTTCTATAATAATGTGATGTAGTAGAAAGTATAAGGGTTTAGGGATCAGAGATGTTGACTCAAACCCAGACCTTCCTCTCCTCAGCTATATGACCTTAGGTAACCTGGCACCCCAGTCTTCTGCATGTCAGAGAGGATGGGAACAACTACTTAAACTGAGACAACAGCTGTAAAACTGCCAACCCAGGGCCAGCCCCAGTAAAAACGGCAGGGGCTCATAAACAATGACAAGTTACTGCTAGAGTAGCATAACCAGCCACCAATCTCCACCTGACATTTTAGAATGGTTTACCTACATCATTAGAGAACCTTTGATCTTACCCGTTTCTCTCAAACTAGTTAAGAGTCTCTAAATTCTAATTCTAACCTTACAACAAGCAGCAAGCAGCAATGAATTATTCATGGAAATCGATGAATCTTGTACTTCTTTCCTTCCCTCCCTCCAAAATCTTTAGGCAAAAATGCCAAAGACATAAAGAGTCATTATTTACTATATTACACTCCCCTCAAAGAGGCATTATTTGCCAAAATTTCAAAATATTAGCTAATAATTTAAAATCCAGAGTTTTCCGCCAATTGTTTTTCCCTTTTTCCTTTCTTTTCGTTTATTTAATTTTGGAGGGTGGCATTGTGCGTTCCTTTGATACCTCACCTTTACTTAATAAGCCTAAAGAGGAAGAAGCCCTCTAAACTGCTTTTCCATTTGGTAACAAATTAATGTCAGACTTCACTCGATGCATTACAATAGTAGTGTCTTTGAATATCCAGCACCCTGCTTCAAATGGTGACTTTCCCAACTTTGTTTTTGTGGCTAACTCAAGGCTTCACTAATTATCAAAAGGAGCATTATGAAATTCTTCCAAGTCTCAAACAAAATTACTTTTAATTCAATTCAATTTCCTGACATTCTTTTAGAAGAATAAGAAATAGCAACAAAGTATAACCCAAGGTGGCACAGCTACAAAGCCTTTTGGAAATCACTGGTCTAAGGCAGGGATCAGTAAACACTAGAGCCCGCAGGCCAAACCCGGCCCACTGCCTGTTTTTGTAAGTGAAGTTTTACTGGAGCACAGCCACGCCCACCCCTCATACATCATCCCTGTAATGGCTGCCTTTGCACGACAATGACAGAGTTGAATAGTTTTCCATGGCCTGTGAAGCCTGAAATATCTAATATCTAATATATTTAATATCTGGCCCTTTACCAAAAAAGTTTGCTGACCCATGCTCTAAAAAGTCATATGTCTGTCAAAAAAACATTTAAGCTCAACTCTCAGGAGGAGCCTGGAGTTTTTAAGAATCCAAATCACAAGGACAGAGGTAATAAGCAATTCAATTGCATCACACGGCTGGATGTGAGAGGTGATATTTTCTTCTTCAAACTCAGTGGCACAAAAGTGAAAGCAATTCTGAAGTGAAAATGGAAAATTAAAGCAAATGAGTGATGGCAACACAAAAGCAGCCCCCCGTCTCTCTCTGGGCACACACGTTCGTTTGTTGCTTCTCCCGGGCAGCATACCTCGGTCTGAGAGCCAGCATCGCAGAACTGCGGAGGGAAACCAGAGTGGCCGAGCGCACCTGGATCGTGTGGGAAATCTTGTAGCGAGTCGGTGATGGAGCAGCTGTTCTTGAAGCCATCGGTCAGCTTGACCAGGCTCTGGAATGGAAGGAGACAAGCTCTTTGAACAGAGATAGCAATGTTTCCCTTCCCTTTAGAAGTGGGCCTTTCATTCCGGTTCTAGGTCTGCAACTTCACGTATTATTGGAGAGTCGTCCCATCCCTAGCCCCCGTGCTCATTAGCTTTTCGCTCATGCACCTTTAATAACATTCTTAGTCATTTAAATCAGATAGCAACTGAGTCCTCCTGGCAGCACGTGAATAAAGTAGAGAACAATTACAGTACCATTTTTTACTGGTTTTGAAACCTTAGTGTTTCCTAAAGAAAAAAATAAGCATTGCTATGCAAAATGTTCAATCAGTAAATGAGTTTGACAGAGATGAATGCCACCTTGAGACTGTTATAGAAAAGGTGAAAATAGCTCCCAGACAATGCTTATATATTTTTATAACCTGATTTTTCAGTCATAATTCTACATGGTCAAAAGTAATCTCGCAGGAATGTTAGTTTGCCAAAAATTAGCGCAAGTATATATTCTGGCATATGGAACCCTTTTGTGTGAAAAGTTAAAGAGAAATCAAATTGTTGACCATTTCTTTTAGACTTCTGAGTATGTTCACCTTCAGCAGATCTTATTGCAGACACAGAACCAGCACACCCAAGTGCAGAACTCATGTAACTGGCTCAAGATTGAGACAGAGGCTTGGAAGGCGTCAATGTTGTTAAGTTTAAGAAAGACAAAACAACTCATTCAATTTTGATGGAAGAGGACTTTGCCTGTGCCTCTTCCTAGAGTTTCTCAGAGTTTGAGAGGTTGTGGAGACCTCAAAGAAGATGGTGGGGCCTGAAGCTTCTTCCCGAAATTCTATCTCCTGCCTCCATGGGGGGGGGAACTCAAGTGAGGCGACTGGGTGGCTGGCTCTAGCGCTGCACACCGTGGCCTCAGAGAGGCCAAGGCAGGGAGCCCTGCTTAACTGCCACTGTGAAATACCACCTGGGTCACCCTGGGGTGTTGGCTAGCATGACATGGGTAATAAATATAGGGCACCTTGTCCAATGCCACATACACAGAAATCTCAGTAAACGGGCCCCCAAAACCTAACAATTGACCATTTACCTAGCATAACCTGGAGAGGTCATCTGAAAATACAGATTACTGGGCCTCACCTTCAGAGATTCTAATTCGGTAAGTCTGGGGTGGGGCCCAATAATCTGCATTTCCAAGAGTACCATGAGACAGTCACTCACAGCCTTGACCTTAGGAAGCACTGTGGAGGCAGGGTAGTTTTTTGCACATCTGCCTCATTTTGCTGAGGAGCCTGAGCTTTGCTTTATATGTCCTCTGTGTTGTACATTCTTTAGAATCTAAAAACATGCCTACCAGGTGTAGGTGTTCACTTAGGGTGTTGAGTGAAAAATAAAGGCTGTAACAGAAAGCACTGAATGCATTCCAGCACCACGTGAAAAGACCAGTGTGTGTCCATTTGCAAAAGTTTAACTTTTTCTAAAAATATTGGAAACTGCAAGATTCAAGGGGCAAAAAACATAAAGCAATATGAAGCTGCAATGATCCCAGCTATATAATTCATAGTAAAATACTATGCAACTATATAAAGGAATGAAGAAGCTCTTTGTGGGCCAGGCGTGGTGGCTCACACCTGTAATCCAAGCACTCTGGGATGCCGAGGCGAGTGGATCACTCAAGGTCAGAAGTTCGAAACCAGCCTGAGCAAGAGCGAGACCCCGT
>VBSM01003185.1:13582282-13649776 GCA_008086735.1 Cheirogaleus medius
TACATTGTATTAGGTATTATAAGTAACCTAGAGATGATTTAAAGTATATGAGAGGATGTTCATAGGTTACATGCAAATACTACATCATTTCATATCAGGGGCTTGAGCACCCTCAGAAATTAGTATCTGAGGGGTGTTCTGGAACCAATCCCCAGAGTACACTGAGGGACAATAATATACTTATTTAAATATAATGTGGTGTATGTGTGTATGTATTGTATATTAACATAATATTATATATGAACTGTATATATAATAAATATGTAACGTATGTAATAAATAAGTATATTTAAAACATTTTAAAATAAAAGACAGGCAAGCAGGTAGGCAGGAAGCCCCCAGGCTTCCTACCTGCATCAGGTCCCGCCTCTCCTTCTCGCCTGTACAAATGGCTTTCTTGATAGTCCGGAGCTCAGTCATGATAGCCTGGGCCTCATCCAGTTTGTAGGTGGTGTGAGCACTTGACATCTTCCGATCGATCCTAGTTCAAACAGAAAATTAAGAGTCATTCCACACGCAATCATAATATTCCATTAAACAACAACAACAAAGCCCAAAAGCTTCACGGAAAGGTAGGAAACGGCTAAAAGCAATGTTCTGGCAAAGAAAAATAAAGACCCCATGAAACCTTCCTTCCTTGTAGTAAATATGACTCCTCCTGTGCCAGAAGCATCCCGAGCAGGTGACACTATGTCCCCTACTGCCCCTTAGGCAATGAAATTGCGGCCTTGAGTAATTTCCTAAGATTATAAACTCTCCTCTCTGAAAGGAGGACCATGTCCCATTTATCCCCAGCATCCAGCTTTGTGGTCAAAATGTTGATGAAATAAACACAAGAATGAGATTTGTGTGCAAGGAGAATATATGGGAAACAGCAGTAAGCAGTGAGCTTCCAATAATGGTGCCTTGTGCAAAGGTTGGAAAATCCTTTGTCTCATCTCCCCTCTGTCTCTCTCTCTCTCCCCACCCCCCCACCTTCCCTCCCTCCCTCCCGCCAACCCCTGTGTGCACCAGGCCTGGCTCTGGGTGGTGGAAGCAAAACACAGAACAAGACAGGACTTGGCTCTGCCTTCAAAGAGCAGGCAGCCTCCGGAGCATGTCCTCTGTCACGTCTTCCATACCTACATCTTGAGCCTTGGAAGCCCTCAGGGATAAGGAACTTGGGAAACTCTGGTCCGGTAATGGAATGAATTCTTTCTCTGGAAAGCAACTAGCTTGCTTTTCCAGTTCCAGGCCCACCAGGACACAGGCTCTGGTTCTAATATTTCCCCCTACATTATCCTGAATATCTGCAGCGTTAACAGCCAGCCCGAACTCCTTTGTTTTCCACTCACGGAAACCTCTGGTGTGCTAGTGAGCGCGAGTGGCACCCAGCTCTGCCATTCACTGGCTGTGGGACCCTGGGCAAGTCACTTTACCTCTTTGTACCTGCTTCCTCATATCTCAACTGGGGACACTGAAAATACTTTTCCCATGACAGAGGTGTGAGATTTAATGAGAAAATGCAAGGAAGGGGCTCACTCAGCAGGAGGTCTAGCATGCAGTGTCTATGGTAGTTATTATTATTATCATCACGATAGTGTGGAATCTACTTATTCGGGGGAGAAAACGTAAATAATTTGCCAACTCCGGTACTTTATTATCATTAACGAATTCCTTGCCGAATATGTCATAACTCACAGCAAAACTCAGCACCAGAGTTGACCTTAGCTGTCAGCATCCTTGGAATAGGAGAAGGGCACATGAAACAAGCAGAAACCGTTCCCTCCCTTTAGAATAGGGCTGTCAGGCTCGGCAGTATTGCTGGGATTGCCATCAGCTCCCAATAAAACATTTATGAAAACTGGTCCTGAGTCCTGTCCTGCAGAGAGCAGATGGAGGCATGCCGTGGGAGTCCATGCATTGAATGGGACACCCCTAAATCCCAGTGTGGCCTGACCTCGTAGGCGCTTCCATCATGGCTAGGTTACAGACTTGCAGGTTTCTCAGACACACACTGCCTAGTCTGTTCCTACAAAGCAGAATTATTTCTTTATACATTTTTATAAAAAGGTACATGTATTTTTAACTACAGAATGTTCCATGCAGAAAGTTAAAATGAGTGAGCATGAACTAATGTCTGGCTGTGGGCATGTTTTTTCTTCTTTCTCTGCTCTCATTAAGTCCCTTCCTTCACAGGCACCCACGTGATGGCGGTGGTGGGCTTTAACTCCATCACCTGACGGTCCTCACGAGATTCAGCAAGAAAATAAAAAAAGTTCCCACCACAGTGCCAGCTAGCCACTTGGTGGCTACTAAAACATGGGAGCCAATAGCAAGGATGGTGGCAGTAGGCCCATAAGCCCCTTCTACATATTCAAACCTCTTTTGTTTGTCATTCAATACCAGCCCCACTTCGATGAAAAGGGCTTTCTCCCTCACTGCAAGTATCTTACTCAGACCTATATAAGTCAAGTGCCATAGTCACCAATGGTCTATATTATACTTTCTCACCCGTCACAACTTCACAACAAAAATCAGTGTAATTCACTGAAATGTTGCACAAGGGGTGCTGTGTGGCTAAATGGTGTGATGGAAAGGGAATGGAACCAGAAGTCTGGGGACAGAACAGGGCTCCCAAACCCAGCTGATCACCAGAAAAATACAGACTCCTGGGTCCCTGCTGAAGGTGGACCTCTATAGATGGAACTAAGGTTTATCGATCCATCAACCAAGTCCCAGAGACACCAAGTCAAAGGAGCCTCTTCTTAAACTATTTATTATGCACTGAGGGACATCATATAATAGTTATAATTAAACTGAACTCCATGGTCTCAACATACTTGTAAACACCCAGAAAACTGACAGAAGAAATTGTATAACAGAGAACCATTTGGGCATGAAATGACTCAAGGAAAAAGCAATGCCAGAAAGAGATGAAATTCTTCCGCTCCATGTCCAGTTCAGGAGCTCAGGCTAGGGGTGAGGTCTCTTGTAGAGATCTCAGAAACACCAAGATACATGATGTAGGGAAACATAAAACAGAAGGAAAGCCCGTGTGCTTTTCCCCTTTTAAATGCTGCGTGGAGAACCAATAATCTCTAACACAAGCAGAAATAAAAGGCCATACATCTCAAAGCACTAACTCTGCCAACAAGGTCGCTAAACTTTTCTTGTAGACAAAATCTACACATGCTGACGTAAAAATGTCTCCTTGCATTCATCTTCTGATAAAAGGCTTTCCAAAACATCTTTTTTAACGTCATAAACCACAATCCACCTAGCCCAATGAAATCCATAGAAAAGGGTTGCAGCAACTCCAGACAAAAACCCTGCAGCCAGAAAAGCCTCATTGTTGTACAAGCGCCTGTGCTAACCGGGCCCATCGGCTCTTCCACAGTGAAAAATACAGCAAGTGAGTCATCACCAGACACTGACCCCAATATAGAGAAATGAAACTCTACTACACTAAACACAGGTTTTTTTGATGCACCCGGAAATCAACGCTAATATCCATGGAAATATAGACACATGCCCATTGTTAAAGGCTGCAACATGAGAGGCTAACCATGTCCATAGCAGTTTTATACTTAAATGTTGTGATTTCCTTACAGCTTGTGGCAGCTATAAAGCCTAAGTAGGGCCATCAGTGAACCCAGGAATTGAGCCAGCAGCCTCTCAAGGCTCCAAGTTCTATGATGGGAACAGCTGCCACCCCAAGGAAAACAGGTCACAGTTCCCATCAGGGAGAGGACCATCAGTACCCATAATTCACTCCATCAGTGGACACTGCAGAGTGCTGCAGAAGGAAAATGTGGCTTTGAGGCCAGGGACCAGGGCTCAGGCCTTAGCATTCCCAACGTGGCTCTGAGATCTTGAAGAAGAATGCAGAAGATTGGACTAGAGTGGCTGTGTTGACCCTGTTCCAAGGGCACCCTGGGGTGGCCAGCCTGAGTAGCTGTGGGAGGAGCCCCTCACCCCTGGTTCAGCAGCAGCTCTCTGTGCTCTGTCTCAGATATTCCAGTTCCACATAAGGGGTTGTGTGCAGGGACGGAAAGGGAGAAAGACTCCACTGTTAAAAAGTATGAAAACCATTAGATAACAGGATCCCAAAGCTAGGAATCTCTGAAATATTATTTTTAAATAGTTATATATTATAATATATAAGTATTACTATATAAAATATATTACATGTTAATATTTTATAGTATATATTATTTGATTATATATTATATTATATAAATATTATCTAAAAACAGTTCAGTATATCAAGTAACTATTAGGGGACAGGGTCTTGCTGCATGCTTTATACTTGTCACCTCATTTAACTCTCTCAGTGGCCTTATAAGATGAGCATAATCTTTTCAGTTTTATCATGAAGAAGTTGAGGCTCAGACTGATTAACTAAGTGGCCTAGATGACAAGGAAATATTAAATATTTGGCAGAGGTGGGATTCAAATCCACGTGCTCTGACTCCAAAGCCTGCACAGGGTTATGAGGTGTGGTGGTGCCCCTTCCTGCTGAGTGTGACATCCATCACCCCTCTCAGAGTGGTCACGGTGAGTCTGGATGTTTTTACAACGGCAAGCTATTTTTCAGAGAATTCAAACTACCTCCATTTTTCAATTGTAATCAATTTCAATCTAACGAAAACTTCAAAGGACAGGAAACCTTTTACTTCTGCAAAATTCATTTATTTGAGAGCTCTCTCTCTTTTTAAAAATACCCCATAGAATTTTGGTCAAATTTAGATGATATGCTCAATGATTTGGTATTTTTTAAAGTATCAATGTATTCCAGTTCGTTTAAAAAAATCATAGTATCTGTGGCTGCCAAAGAACTATCTTATTCTGTTTTTAAGCTTAAGAGTGAAGGCCTTTTTTGTTGTTGTTAAGACAAGAGGCCCATTTGCCGTTCTGTGGTGAACGTATCTTGCTTTTTTACTCTGTAAACCTACATCTTGCTCTTGCTCTGTAATCCTATCTTTCTCTCCTCAATAAATCTTGTTTCGTGCTTAAAGGAAAAAAAAGGAGTGTAAGGCAGTGGTTTTATCATACATCAGAAATAAAATGATAGAAAAGTGGTGACCGCTGAAGGAGAATAAACAAGGATATAAAGTTACTAAGCAGTGTGAAAAAAAATTCACTGTGCAGACTCAGTCTTTACTTTTCCACCCTCTACATTTTGCACACAACTTGAGGAAGGTTAAGTGACTGATCAAGGTCACACAGCCAGTTAAGAGGTACAGTGAGGTTCACAGCCAAGGGCCCCAACGCCAGTACTTGTCCTCTTCATCACACTGCACTCAAAGTCAAGGCCTCCGACTGCCCACTATGTTCAAAACCTGAAGGCCACTCACAGCCAGTCAAAGGTCATCCCAAAGTAAACTGGTGCTCTTTATGGTTTGCTTTTGAAAGAAACAGCTTGGAGAGAAAAGGAGAAAATATAGCTTCAGATGAGGAACCTAGTACCACTGAAAAGGCATTTTCGAGATGTTTACCATCAGCCTCTAACTCTCGCTGCCCTACAGTTTCCATATTTGTTGTTCAATTTAAGATGTCAAGATAATTGCAATGGTAAAAATAAGAGTAAAATCACACAACTTCTTAACCCCACATCTTGAAGAAAAGAGCTGCCAGGCCTCTAAAGATATTCCATGTTAATATCACAGATTATAGCCCAAAAGAACGGAAAGTTTTATTACAAATTCTGCCTTTTACATCAGCAGCTCTGGCAGAAGGCCTTGGGTGAAGCTGAGAAAGCTTCCGGGGGCTTTCTATCAACAGCAGGTCCTGTGTGGAACACCAAACCTGCCCCACGACCAAGAACAATGCTCCTTTTGTTTCCGCCCCCATTTCTGTATGTTTTACTATTATCTGAGTGTCGCCAGGGTTTGCGCATGGGCTGTACCTTATGTGATATGTTAATGGCGGATGGTTAACCTAAGCCTGTACTGACTGTGAACGAGTCCATTCTCTTTGGAAACTACTAAATCCTCTCAGACAGAAAATGCTGATTCTATTAATAATATCTAGCAATGCCTTGCTCTGGCACTGAATGCTTAGAAGTGCGTAGCTGCTCTTATTGAAGGAGATGACCGGGTTTAAGTTCACTCACACCACCCCAATGGGGAAGCTAAGCAAGCATTAAAAGTCTTGAGACAAAGAAGCTCACCCAGTGGCTGAGAATGTTCCTGGTGGAAGCTGGTCATTGGAACATTGGGTGATCACCCCTTTCTGTGATTTGCA
Organism: Cheirogaleus medius; assembly: GCA_008086735.1. Taxonomy (NCBI): domain Eukaryota; kingdom Metazoa; phylum Chordata; class Mammalia; order Primates; family Cheirogaleidae; genus Cheirogaleus; species Cheirogaleus medius. The sequence continues at coordinate 13,588,511 of VBSM01003185.1, forward strand.
TAGCAGTAACAAGTAACAGGATTCCTTATAAAACCGAGGCCAAAACACAATGAAACACAAAACATAAATGCTGGGGGACAGTTAAGAAGAAGGTGACTGGGCCAATGTAGAGAGACCTCCCTGAGTTCCTCACAGCCCAGGCAAAGCTTCTGGCCCAGGAAAGATCTGCCCTCACTCAGAGCGGCCCAGTGCCCAAGAATGAAGTGACCCGGTGACAGCTACCAGCGGGCAGGAGCAGGACACCAGCCACTCCAACACAGCACCCAGGAGGCCTCCATTCATTCTGCCTCGTGCTGGGAACCGTCAGGGGCCTCAGGATCAAGCTGGGAACAAGGCAAAGTCCTTGTCCTCATGAGTCAGGGAGATAGACAATAGAAAGCACTGTTAGGTCAGGCAGTGATCAGTGTTTGAAAGAAAATGAAGCCAAGTTTGGGACTGGAGTGTGACAGAGAGAGCACCTTTTCAGTTAGGATGGTTAAACAGGAATCTCAGTGAGAGTCACTGGTCAGAGGCCTACGCAGAGGAGGAAGCAGGCGCACGAGAACTGGGGACAAAGTGCTCCAGGCAGAGCGAGTGGCAAGTACCGAGCCAAAGGCAGAGTGCCCACGGCATGCTGGGCAGCAGCAGGGTGGCTGGCCTAAGCGAAGAAGGGTGAAACCAGGGGGAAGTGAGGTTGGGTCAGGGGGCCACCTCATCTAGAGTCTGGCTTGTGTTCTGAGAGAGAAAGAAAGCCACAGGAGGGTCACAAGCAGAGGAAACATCTTAAAAGAATCCCTGTGGCTACTGCGTGAGATGGTGAGTCATAACAGCGTTTAGCCCAGAGTGATCACGGTGGAAGCTGTGAGAAGGATCAGGTGCTGGGTGTGGAAACATCACACCATGATCGACGGATGTAGTGACAAGGCAATCAGGGCAGTGTTCCCCCAAAGCGCCATTTGCCACTGAGCCAGTGCTCAGGGACGTGATAGGTGTCATGGCAGGAAATGGCTTCAACGTACCACAATCATGGGAAACTCGGGGTGAGTCAATGTTAAATGAGCTTCCTAGCTGCAGGACAACTCAGATTCTAACACAAAGAATATTCTAGATCTCCAGGAGGGAACTAGTAAGGTGAATCTGCCCACATCTATTGGTGTGCTCAGCCTGATCTCATGGATCACCCATTTTGGAAACCCTGTATACATCCTGGTTCTGAGTCCTTCCCTTTGCCTAGGGACACTAGTGATAAGTTACATTAAGATAGCTTTTCAAAACGACCTTCAGAAACTTCAGGTCAACAGAGTCCAGCTGATCCTTCACTGGGTAGGCTCAATTTTTCTGAAAACTTTAATTACTCATGGCAAAAGGTGCTCCTATTTTCTGAAGACTTTTATAAAGGGCCTCAAGAGGAATGCAAATTAAAATTACACTGAGATACTATCTCTCACCTATGAGACTGGCAAAAATGTAAAAGCTTATCAACACATTCAGTTGGCAAAGCTATGGGAAAAGTGAAAACTCATATGTTAGCGGCAGCAATGCAAAACAGTGCAATCCCTAGAGGGGGGAGTTTGGCCATATTCAATATAGGTTGAGCATCTTTAATCTAAAAATCCAAAGTGATTCAAAATCTGAAACTTTTTGAGTGCTGACATGATGCTCAAAGGAAATGCTCATTGAGCATTTTGGATTTCAGAGTTTCAGATTAGGGATATTGAACTAGTACTTAATATAGTACAAATATCCCAAAATCTGAAAAAATCTAAAATCCAAAATGCTTTAGTCCCAAGCATTTTGCATAAGGTTGACTATTCCTTAATAGTCAACCTGTAATACCAAAAACACATTCAATCTTTCACCCGGCAAGCCCATTTTGAAGAACTTATCCTGAAAGATACACGTGCACAACATTAGGTGAAAAGCTGATGGAAAATATGATAAATGGAAGCATCAGGCCAACAAGGCCAGAACCCACCAATAATCTTCACACCACGAAGAGACAACCAGAGAGTATGAGCTTCCTGACGGAAATAACACCAGCACCACTTCCTACAAAACATTCTTACGGGAAAAAAAAAAAGAAAAGAAAAATAAATTGAACTTGAATCAGAGATCAAACCTCTCAAACTAATTACATCCATTTGCATAAATAACAGAAGACAGAGGAACATGTTCAATTCACCATGTGAATTCAAGTAGCAAAACCTAACACCAGGGAAATTCTATAGGACAAGCAAATTAGTTGCTTCAACAAATAAGTTGTCACTAAAAAAAAAAAAAAAGGAGGGGAGCAGAGATTAAAAGACTTAAGAGACACATCAACCAAACGCACTGTGCAGGCCTCATCTGAATCTGGACCCAAACAACCAGAGAAATGGGAATGTTCACAGGAAACAGGATGCCTATTAAGTGGAGTATGGCCATTATACTTATGTTTTCAAAAGGAGCCCATAGCTTTAGGAGAGTTATTTATAGATTAAATGTGATTCTGGGATTTGCTTCAATTAAGGCAGTGAAAACTCAGCAGATAGGGCAGGGTCACAGATGAACCAAGATTGGCCATTGTGTGGGTAAAATGGGGTGAGGGGTACCCCAGGGTTTCATTATAATATTCTATTTTTATGTTTGACATTTGCCATCATTAAAAGTCGATATGCATACTTCATATATGTATAGGTATATAATACACATACACGCAGACATGCACACACTCCACCATTAACTCAGAGAATACATCCATGGCCAGGCTCCCCTCTGTGACAATTAACAACATATATAGATTTAAAATAAAATACAAAAGGTTCTTTTTTCCTCACTTGGATCCAAGCATAATGATGGATTTCCTTGCTAGCCAGGAAATTCACCAAGGTAAACAAGTCAAGTTTAAAATGTTATAAGCAGCCAAACTCCTGGTGAGGTGCTCTGGAAAAGAATACACTGGATATTCTGGGAAGCAAGAACAGCAGAAAATTTTCTAGAGGAAAGTCCAGGGCCACTACCTTTAATCAATGTTGATAATAAAATCAGAGAAGCGTCATGCGTATGTACAACAGCTCAAGTGCTGTCTGTACTTACAGTCAGGATTTCACAGTAGAAGTGGGATAATCACATTTTCAATGCTTAAAAAGAGCGTTCGAAATTTCTCAATAAATGATATAAATTCGCATGATTTGATCCAAACATAAAAGCCCAATTTTCAATACCAAAAAAAATAATGCTGTTTTCATCTTATAGTCTGTGGAACTCAGAGAAAGGCTACTAGATTTTTTTTTCATTTACAAAGAATTTTGAGGGTGGCAGACGTGCCCATGTTTCTCTTCTTCCAGTGAGGCTGTGTCACAGAATAAAGTAAACATGAGCAATGACAACACAGCATCAAACAGAGTGGAGGCAACATACCTACGGGCGCCTGGGAGGCTACTGCCGGGGATGGGGCCCCTCAGGATCAAGGCCAAGTGCAGGGCCTTCCCACACACCACTCCTCAGCCTCCCCAGGGAGGGCAGGCACCAGAAGCCTCCTCTTGGCAAGGCGCAAGTTTACAATCACTGCTCCCACGCATGGGATCTTGACAATGAAAGCAGAAAGAAAATACAAACAGCACTGGCCCTTCTACCTTCCAGGAGCACAACTCATACTCCATTTGACTGTAGGTGTAAAGTTAGAACTCTTCCTGTACTGCCTTCTGTTTCTCTGATACACCTGGAGAAACAAAGGCCGCCTTTTCCTATTCTTCAAACTACTGCAACTGCAGAAGATGAATTTACTTCCTAGCAATGCCAAGCAAAAGGGGGGTTTCTCAGTCACTAGCACATTTTATTTTCTAGATTATTCAGTCTTAGGCTAACATTGCAATATAACCTTTGTCTTCAAATAAGGAAATGGAGTTCACAAGAATGATGGAGCTCAGGTGAAGGAACAGGCACTGGGCCCACAATCCCGCTACAGAAGCCACAGGCAGCAGGGAAAAGTGCCAGGCTTGGCTGCCCTCTGATACTCAGGGGTCCCAGGCACAAACCCTGACCGTTCCTGAACCCCAGTCACCTTCCTCAGAGCTTCTCCAAGTGAGAATTAAATTAACTGCAGCCTCCAGCACACACAATGCCTAGCATTAAAACTACACATTATCCACAGACACTGTAGAGTAATGAGAGACAGCTATGGCTTGGCCCAACGACAGTAGGAAATCAACCTCAAATTTAACTAGGCAGTTCTGGTCACTTTTATGACCTGTCAAATGATTTGCTTATGCTTGTTCCTTATTTAAGCCACCCAGTCTATGCTATTTGTTACAGCAGCCTAAGCTGACTAAGACAATCACCATTTACAGATGAGAAAAGTAGACACAGAAAGTATAAATCCCACACCCAAGTTCAGCAAATGAAGCCAGTGAACCAAGAGAGGGTGACTTGGGCAACAAGCAGACAATACCCTTTATTAAGAAAATGAATTCTTTCAGACCAGCACTATTGCCATTTGTAAAATAGCTTTAGTTCATTAAAATTGCTAATTTAATATAGAGTTCACTAATTATAAAAAATTCATCTCTAAAGTCTTAGTAGGGCTAAAGTTCTCATTGTAAAGATGAGAACAGGAGAAAGACCTACAGACCGGACTGTCCAAAAGAACTTTCCGTGATGATAGAAATCTATCACCTGTGCTGTCAGTAGCCTCAACTGTAAGCTCTCAACTAGGGACAAATATGTCCTCTAGGACTGCGGTCCCCAACCCCTAGGCTGTGGACCAGGACTGTTCTGTGCCTGTTAGGAACCAGGCCGCACAGTAGGAGCAGTGGGGAGCGAGCGAAGCTTCATCTGTATGTACAGCTGCTCCCGATCCCTTGCATTACCACCTGAGCTCCGCCTCCTGTCAGATCAGAGGTGGCATTAGGTTGTCATAGGAGCACGAGTAAATTGCACATGCAAGGAATCTAGACTGCACGCTCCTTATGAGAGTCTAATGCCTGGTGATCTGAGGTGGAGCTGAGGTGATGATGCCAGCACTGGGGAGCGGATGCAAATACAGATTACCATTAGCAGAGAGGTTTGACTGCACAGAGACCATAATAAATCAATTGCTTGTAGACTCATATCAAAATCCTAACAGTGAGTGGCAAGTGACAATATAATAATAATAGAAATAAAGTGTACAATAAATGTAATGGGCTTGAATCATCCCAAAACCATCCCTCCCTCTCCCCGGCCCATGGAAAAATTATCTTCCATGAAACTGGTTCCTGGTGCCAAAAAGGTTGGGGACCGCTGCTCTAGGGGACACTTGGCAATGTGTGGAAACGTTTTTGGTTGTTATAATGGGGTTGGGGGTGCTATTGGCATCTAGTGGGTAAAGACCATGGATGCCGTTCAACATCCTACAGTGCACAGGATGGCTCCCCCAAGACAAAGAATGATCCAAATGTCACTAGTGCCAAGGTGGAGAAAATCTGCCCTGGCTACATGTGACTACTGAGCACTTCAGATGTGACTATTAAGACTACATTTTAAATTTTCTTTTACTTTAATTAATTTAAATTTACATTTTAGAATAAAAAAATTCAGGAGGATAAAACCAACAAAAAAACAAATTTAAATGTAAATAGACATAAGTGTCTTGGACCATGCAGCTATAGAAAATGTGCATAAGTATAAAAATAAAGGTCTTGTTTCCCAAGTGTTTCCATGTAAAGGAATGAAGTATCATCAAGAAAAGAGAGATTCTGATGCTTAGGACTAGGAAACAATGAGCATAAATAAAGGCATAGAAGCAAAGGTGATAAAGCTTTGAGACCGGTGTCCAGGTCCCAGATGGGTCAGGACAAGAGGAAATCACAGGAAAGTGCTCCCGTCTGTGAGCACAGGCAACTCACTCTTGCAGGGTCTCCACCCCCTTTTCTTTGTACTGCAGTTCCTGCTTCATCTGGGTCAGCTCTCGCTTTAATCTGGAAAGCTAAAGACAAATCACATTTTTTTTCCAAAAACAAGCTGTGAAAAATTATTTCTACAGTTGTTATTAGCTTTGTCATCCAAGTTTCTAATTGGCTTGCAATTCAGTGGATCTTCCATTCTCTTCATGAATTTCCATTCACATACATAATCCCAGACTGCTGACAGGCTCCTACTCAAGTGGGGAACCAGTAACTATTTTCTTTTTCAAGATAATGATTTACACATTACAATTAGCAAACTTTGAAATACTTTGTTCATCTTTCCTTCTACTTACTACTCTGGATTCCACATAAGAAATTCTGTTTCTGAAAGCGTGGTCTCGGACTACCTGAAACTCAACCAGGCCTGGAGTGCTTATTTAAACAGATTTTGGGACCTGCTCCAGGCCTACATCAAAACTCAGGGGATAGGCCTGGAATCTCACATTTTAAACAAGCCCCCCCAGGTATTTTTCCTAGGTGTGCTAAAATTTGAGAGCCACCGCACCAAAAGGTACACCCTGGTTCAGGGAACGAAACACCAGGAGAAAAGGAGGCTTCACTGCCAGATGTTTGCTTTGTCCCAAACAAAAGTGTGCCCCTTCCCAGACAACCAAGGCAAGCCTCTGAAGAGATGAAGCAAGGTAACCCATAAATAATTCAGGCGTCACCAGGGAAGGAGTATTGACCTTCTGGTCAAACGCCATTGCGGGAGCGATCCCTCTACGACTAGCGAACCAGGGGAAAAGGCAGCTCCAAGGCTGCATCCTGCTGACATGGGGAAGCAGCCGTGTGAGACCCAGCCCTGTGGTCACTAAACCCTTCCAAATGGTTGGTGAGTCCACCCCTATGAAACATGCACAGGGATACAAGCTACTTTTTGTTAGATGAGCTAAGGTTTTAAAATAAAACTCTTTCTTCCTATTGGAAAAAAGTGGAAAATAAAACAAAATGCAATCATAATCCATGAAATCAAAAATCGTACTAAAATATGAGCGTCAGGAACACTGACTACCATGAAATGAACTATGATAAGTGATGTGACACAAAAATACACGTGGCACTTCCAGTTGTGAAAACACTGGTTTTACTCACCCTGTCGCGACGACTTGCTATTTCTGCTTTAATTTGGTGTGGGTCATACTTTGTATTTGTTGAATATCCAGAGAATGCTAAACACAAAGAAGATATTTTATTTTATAATGGATCCTTTGAATACATATACATAAGGAACTTCTGACACACTGTATTAAATAATTAATTCTAAGTCCCAGATTTACAAGTGGGCACTGGCTCCTAAAGAATTAACGTTTCATCCACATCCTCAAATCTTCTTGATGTTTGATTTTTGCATCAGGACTTTATTATATAATCCCATATAATAAAGTACATGGCTATAGATAAATCAAAACTTGGTTTAGTTCTACTATAAAACTACTAGGGTTAAATACCCTATATATATGCAAGTATGATTATAGTATAGAAAACTGTTCTTAATGTGTGAGTAGTGTATGCAGTAAGAACCCATTTTTACTTCCTTTTAAAATACAGACACAGAAGGAACTGGAAAAGTAGAACCAAAAAGTTAACCGTGGTTATTCTCAGTGGTTGCATTATGAATGATTTTATTTTTATTTTCTTCACATCTATATTTTCCAGATGAACAATTTTTGATACAAGAAAAAAACATTAAATATTTGTAAAATAAAAAAGACAACTTTCTAGTATTGTGTCAATACCTGGCGGGCTTGAGAAAAAACTGTGCCCCCAAGTTGTCTGTCCCATGGAAACTGGAGTGAGGCACTCACACTTTCATCCTCACAGCTGGTTTTTGATAGATGTTTAGCTAGCTAAAAAACATCACATAGCTCAATGCTTGCTTAAACAGTGCAGTGCACATGGTTTAAACTCTTTTTATAGACACAGCATCATTTTCATGATTAGCCAACACCTTGGAGTGAATAAGACCCACAGAGCTGTTTACACACTAGGCGCAGTCAGCCAATTTCTGTCCACACAGAGAGCTGCAGGCCTTTTCCAGTGTTCCAGCAGCTGGAGCAGTGAGTGGTTGTTCCTAATTTCTACCACCCCATCCACTTCTCTGCATTGCTTTTTCTTGATATTTCTGTCTCCTTTCTTTAGGCTTCTGAAGCCATGGGCTTTTACAATACTGCAACTTGGCTTCCATTCTCTTCTGTAGCTGGTGGAATATTCCTTTGTCTTCATCTGTGAATCACCCCACACTGGTGTCATCTGCCTCCTGATTATTGCCATTAACATCGCCTGCTCAGAAGGCACATCTGCAGGCCCAGTATCCTTTCCTTTACTCCTTTGGTCTGGGTACCAAAGGCTGGCTGGTCATTTGGATGACTTAGGTGCCAACAATTAGGAACTAATTCAAAATCATTTCCTGATTTTATATTGGAAAAAGATGGCTCAAAGCTATCATGTAGCTTAAACAGCAAAATTATTTTAAACCTCAATTAGAACTATATCGAAAATTAATTTGAGCAGCCAGATCTCCCATTTTAACAACAGTTTTATGGAAAATCTATTTCTGCCCCATTCAGTCAGAATTTCAAACAACTGAATCTACTGGAAATAAATAACTAGAGGAGCTAAACGTTTGCCAACTTTATCTCAAATCTTCTTAGAATTGCGATCTTTCCAAGACATGGAGTAAAATATTTTTAAAACAGAATTATTTCTTAGATAAGACTGCCTGTTTCCAAATCCTACATCTTCCATCTTGCCTGACTCTGGTTTCATTTAACATTAGTAATGAATGGAATGGGTGTGGTGGCTCACACCAGTAATCCCAGTACTCTGAGAGACTGAGGTGGGAGGATCACTTGAGGTCAGGAGTTCGAGGCTGTGATGAGCTATGTTTGCACCATTGCACTCCAGCCTGGGCAACATAGTGAGACCCCATCTCTACAAAAAATAAGAAAAATTAGCCAGGCATGGTGGTATGTGCCTGTAGTCCCAGCTACTCAGGAGGCTGAGGCAGGAGGATCGCTTCAGCCCAGGAGTTCAAGGCTGTTGAGAGCTGTGTTTGTGCCACTGCACTCCAGCCTGGGCAATAGAGTGAGACCCTGTCTCTAAAAAAATAAGTAAATAAATAAGATCAGTAATGAAAGCAACATCTCAAACAATGCCCTTAAGATGCACAAATCATTTAAGAAAATCTCCACATTAAACTCCTAGGACTGAAGTTTCCCAGACCTGAGCTTAAAGGCCTCCCACTTGGGATGGAGAGAATATGCCACTGAGGCTGTGAGCCTAGGGCTTGCTGACTCCTGGCTCACAACACTATAACACGTGTGTCGACTTGTCAACTTGCAGTGGGAGGAAGACAATGTCAAGTTATCACCTGGGATCTTTCCCATTAAGGGTAGAAAACAACGCCACCACCAAAATTCAACAAAGTTAACTGCAATGTTAAACATCAGTAACAATGACCTGAAATCGCCACCATCACAATTTTTCTGTCTGTGCAATTTTATAGGAAAAATTAGTGAAGAGACTTGAAATATACACAGGAGGTGTAGTGGATACTGTCAGACATCTATGCACACAGCAACCTTTCTCCCATTTCTCCTCCTTAACTAATAGAACCTCCATGTTGTCGAGTAGCCACCTCTCTGCCAGGAGTCTTGGTGTGTACCCACTCCTAGAGGGGGAAGCTGATAAGCCAATGACACCACCTAGCCACCAAATCCACCTATGAGGGACCCCGCCTCACCTCCAGAGGCCTCTGTTATGTGACAATGAATTTCCTTATTGTCTACGCCTGTGGGATTTAGTTTTCTCTGTTACAGGTGAAATCATCCAAAATGATAGAATAGGTTTTTTTGTTTTGTTTTGTTTTGTTTTTTGAGACAGAGTCTCACTCTGTTGCCCCGGCTAGAGTGCCGTGGCATCAGCCTCGCTCACAGCAACCTCAAACTCCTGGGCTCAGGCGATCCTTCTGCCTCAGCCTCCCGAGTAGCTGGGACTACAGGCATGCGCCACCATGCCCGGCTAATTTTTTCTATATTTTAGTTGGCCAATTAATTTCTTTCTATTTTTTTAGTAGAGATGGGGTCTCGCTCTTGCTCAGGCTGGTTTCAAACTCCTGACCTTGAGCGATCCGCCCACCTCGGCCTCCCAGAGAGCTAGGATTACAGGCGTGAGCCACCGCGCCCGGCCTAGAATAGGTTTTACTTCTATTGATCCCATTCATGTTACCTTTGCTATGGTCTCTATGAAATTCCAGGACTGAGACTGGGCACACTGGTAATCCTAGCACTTTAGAAGGCTGAGGTGGGAGGATGGCTTGAGGCCAGGAGTTTGAGATCAGGCTGGGCAATATAGCAAAACCCCGTCTCTAAAAAAAATAGAAAAATTAGCCGGCCATGATGGCATGCCTATATTCCCAGCTACTTGGGAGGCTGAGGTGGGAAGCTCACTTGAGCCCAGAAGTTTGAGGTTGCAGTGAACTATGATGATGCCACTGCACTCTAGCCTGGGTGACAGAGCAAGACCCTGTCTTGAAAAACAAAACAAAACGAAACAAAAATTCTAAGACTGGGATGAGGGAAAAGCCCACTCAAGTACCTAAGACAATGAATACATTTTATCTTCAAATGTTAAGGAGAGTTGCGAACACTGGCATCACTTTTAATAATATAATTCAATTTATAAATGAAATTCTCAGTTCCTTCTATCTGCCAGTAAGTCTAACAGAACCATTTACAGAGTCCTCCAGATCCCATTTTTAACAGCATGCACTCCATAACATTTAGAAAAAGAAATATCTTCCTCTATTAAGACAAGTCTCCAATCTCAAGGTTTACGAGAAAGACCAGACTTTCAGCTCTGAAGCTTTCTTCTCTCTTGAAGAGTTGTGTGGGCAGAGCTATTAAATAGTTTAGAGTCTGCTTAGCATATAATACAGCTTCAGATGATATAATAACAAGGTTACAGCTTAGCTGGGCCACAGCAATGTAAATTATTAAACTTTGCTATTATAGGGTGCCTTTCACATTTATTTCATCTATTCTCATAAAATAGCTGTGAAGGTGAGATGACGCTTATGTTTCCTTGCCCATTTTATAAATTAAAAGACAGTATGTAGTGACTTGATTGACATTATGCCATCATTCATAGAGGGATTTGTGTCTAAAATTGGGGCTCCTGTAGGTCAGCTGCCCAAGATCCTTTAATCAGACAAGCTTTCCCCACATAAGAAGGAAAGGTCCTCCAGCTCCCCAAGGCCCATCGCCCAACAAGTGAACTTTACTTATGTATTTGCACTCAAAATGCTGCAAACCCCAGTACTTATTCTGGATTTCAATTGTATGGGTTATTCAAAAAGAGAAACATGTGTCTGTGTGCCTGTCCCTGTCTATCTCATGTACAGGCTTCCTCTGAGCTATGGGAATCTAACATCACCCCAGGGAGATGACACGCTTTAAAAGACCAGCAGTCCTACTCCAAAGACATGCTGTAGGGCAGGTTGCTCCTTAGGACTGGGTGTCTGCCTCCAGGGAACAGAGCTGTTGGGAGTTGCTCAAGGAAGTCAAGAAGGACTCTGGGAGAAAGGCCGGCAAGCCCCAACAGATTCCAGGGTGACAGGAGAGGCATACATATAAACAACTACGGCCAGCAAAGGGAAGGTGATTTTTTTTTTCAAAAGACCAAAAAACAAAACAAAACAAAACATCAAATAAGGCCACTTGGGGGTGATCTGCAGAAATACAACATGCCACCAAATTCTAACCGATTATTTTCTCTCCAGGACAGACTAGGGGATTATTTCTCAGGAAACACGCATCTTCTGCTACAACCTTCAAGATTGAGGCTTGTCGAGTAATACTCGTTTAAAATGCTACCTGATCCATTTCTCTCCTGCCTGCTCCAACACGCTTGTGTGAAGGAAAACAAAAGACTGAATGGAATGCCCGTAGCCCTTCTCCTAACCAAGAGAGCAGATGAGAAACCCTTCAACAGAGTACCAATGGAAGACAGTCTTTGTGGGACGGGCTTGGAGCTTCAGAAAGAATGTTGGCAGGACTGCTGGCTGATAAGGTCAAGCTTTACCACCACCTAACCCAAGAATTCCGGATGGGCCGGCACATTCTCACCAGATAAGGCTGACCCTTTTTCCCAGCCACCCAAAGAGACTTTCAGTATAGACTTTGGGTAGCTCCTAAGAGCCAGATAACAATGTCTTATGTCTGAGGCTATCAGGGCCATTCTCAGTTAATCTAGACCAGTGGATCTTAACCCTGGGAATCACTTGGGGAGCTTAAAAAAACAAAAACCATGCCTGGCCCCACCCAAGGCCTATTATATCAAAAATCTTTTGGGGTGGGGCCCAACCAGCAGTTTTTAAAAGGCCTCCAGGAGATTTTAACTTGCAGCTAGGGTTGAGAACCACTGCTACAGACCAGAGGTTGGCTAACTTTTTCTGTAATAGGACAGATAGCAAATATTTTTGGCTCTGTGGACCATACAGTCTGTCTCAAATACTTAATTCTGCTGTTGCAGCTGCCATAGACAAAGGTAAGTGAATGGGCATGGTTGTGTTCCAATAAAACTTCATTTACAAACACTCACAATGGACAGGAGTCAGCCTGTGGGCCTAACATAGTTTGCAGACCTGTGGTTTAAACTATAATTCTATCCCATGCAAGAATTTCTTCCAAAAGATCCTATAAATGGTCATATAGTTCATCTGAATGCATCTGGGGATAGAGTTTCTCAGGAAGGATGAAAGAGTAACTCCAGAAAAAAATGAATGTATCCAGTGTTAAAAGGAAGGCAAATAGAATAACATGTTGCAAGGAAGAAAGCAGGAGAAAACTCTACAAAATGGAGCTGTAGAAAAAGTACAGGGTGTATCTCAGAATGAGTCCATTGTCGAGCTGTTTCACCCCAGCAGTGTATAAAGCATAATAATAAGAGGACTGGGCACCAGGCAGCTAGCTCAGAAGCTCACAGAATTAAGCAGAGTTGGGTTCCTAGGCTCATGGAGACACGGGTGCTTGAATTCAGCAAAGCATCTGAATTTGCTTTGGACAGGGACAAAAAGGTCAAGACCTGGATATTCTTAGATACCAGATGGCCCAATATTGACACAAAATCTTTCCTCTCCAATGAATGGAGTTTTATTCGGTGATTTCCATAGTTCAGGGGGAAATGTGTGAAGGGTGTGGGCACTTCCCCTCCTCCGGTCCTCCCCCACACCCTTCGCCAACATAAGAAATGGCTGTTCTAGTTAGTTCCTTCTTTTACCATTACTGCCTCATTTTTCCCTTTCATCAGCCATTAGAGATAAGTTATGTCCCCAACACTTAGTATATACCAACAGCAGGTGCTAAATAAATATCTGTGGAAAAGTAAGTGAATAGTGACCCTATCTGGGCCACAGGAAAGTCAAGAAATAGAAAGCGGTCTGCCTTCCACCGGCCCCCATTATTACTGCAAAATTTCCAGACAACTTGTCAATTTATAACTGGTCTTGATTTTTAGATAACCTAAAAATTGAGGGGGAGGGTAGGGCAAGGGGTTCTAAAGATATGATCAGCTCTTCTGAGCTGCCTCTTCCACGTATAGGATATAGTACAGAGTACTGAAGGCCAGCAACACAAATAGATCTGGGTTCAAATCCAAATTCTATCATTTACTGGGTATGTAACCTTGAAGAATATTATTTAGCCTCTCCAATATTTGATTTCTCATGTGAACAATGAAGAGAACAGCACATGCTTGACAATGTGGTGATCATAACAATTCATATAAACCAAGAGCTCATTGAATACTGGTACCTTTCACTTCAAGCCATTACCAATGAAGGAAATAGTGGGAAATAAGTCCAGATGTTGTTCTCTTCCCAGTACCAGAAAAAGGAGACACCTCCCTGCGTTAGATGACTAGCACTGAGAGAGATCTGGGTGGGGCAAGACCCATGTGGCTGAGTGAGGCTCAGGTGTGCTATGGATACTGCCACCAGCAGCTCCCAGCATGGGCCCAGCCCCTCTGGTGTGACTGTACAAGCCATCTGTTAGATCACGGTGGCTCAAGCCAACAGGATCACTGTATTAAACTTTATCCTGTGGCCAGAAAGAATTCATCTGAGTCAATTCTAGCACGGTTTTCCTCAGTGTAATTAGTAGTTCAGGATAAATAGCAGATTGAAAGAGCTTGGTGGAAGCCCCAGGGACAGCAGCAAGTTGATAAACCACTTGGATAGACTCCTAGATTCCATTCATAGTTGGCTTTTTGCCTGATGAGCTGATAGGCCCTGGGAATATCCACTGGCATGTCCAGTCCTTTTGTGAAAACAGGCCCAATTCTAGCCTTGAAGGCAACCCTCACAAGTGAAAGAAGAGACTGTATCTACACAGAGACTTCTAGCAGGGCAGGAAATGGAATCTGGTGAGCACGTTAGAATCTTACGTCAACACCACAGTCATCCCCTTCCCTCTACTGAAGAAATAGACACCACTTCAAAGAGAGCATCTTGAGTATTTCTTTTTAATGGGCATTAATCAAATTCCATGGGGCACAGGAAGGAATGTAATTGAGTAGAATTCCCTATTTTCCCAAATGTTGAAGGAGTGAAAAGCCCATGGAAATATAAAACCTGATCCCATGGGATGTCCCAGCTCCAAAGGACTTCAAGTACCAAATACCTTTAATTCACAGGCTTGGCACTGGATTGGGGTTCCCCCCTTGCTCACCCTCAGGGTGGGTGTGGAATTGGACAAGATGTTCTAAGGAATCCCTATGTATGTATCCTCAAGAACATACAGTCCAGAGTCCCCATGGTTATAGCAACTGAAGTCCTGGTTGCATTGTTAGCAACCAGTACATAATACACACTTTCTCTAGACTTGATTTTTCTTTTCAATCACTGGCAAGAAACTTCCTGCCAAGTTTTTCTGATATGTACTTCTTCCATTTCATTATTTGGAAGACTGATTTGAGAACCTCTTTGGAGACCTACCCAAACCCAAGCATGTAACAGATAAAGCACCTCAAGGCTACTGGAAAGAAACACACTATTAGGTCGAATCATAACAAACTTCCAGGCACTGGGGCAACAGAGGGGTAAAAAAATAAAATAAAATAACAAACTGCCAATATTCAGACCTTTTTTAGCTATAAAAATGACAACTTTATATGGGTCAACCTAGCTTCCTCAAGGAGCTTTCTGAAAGATTTAAACTTGCTGACTAATATGATCTCAGAACCAGTTATAAGCCAATGCTTCAGCTAGGGGTGACCTGGAGGCATCAAACCTATAGACTTCCAGTCCTATGAGATCATCAAGAAAGACCATATTATGAGCCATCAAAGGCATCTCAATAGACTTCAAAAGATTGAAATTTTACAAAATATAGTCTCTAACCACAATGGAACTAAATTAAAGATCAATAACAACATGATATCTTTTAAAATCCCCAGTAACTTACTTCTATAGAATCCATGGGTCAAAAAATAAACCACAAAGGAAATGAAAAAATATTTTGAACTGAATGAAAATGAAAATAGAGCAAACTAAAATTTGTGGGATGCAGTTAAAGTAGTACCTAGAGGTGAATCCATACCTTTAACGGCTGTATGAGAAAGTAAGAAAAGTCCAAAATCAGTGATCTAAGTTTATACTTTAGGAAGCTAGAAAAGGAAGAACAAATTAAAGCCAAACTAAGTAGAAGGAAGGAAATAATAAAGAAGAGAAACCAATAAAACAGAAAACAAATAAGAAATCGGTGGGGGGGGGGCAAAAGTCAGTTTTGTTGATAAATAAAATCAATAAAAGTTTACCTATAATGATTAAGAAAAAAAGAGAAAAGACACAAATTATTAATATCAGGAATTAAAGAGAGGATACCACCTCAGAGCCTACAGGTATTAAAAGGATAATAAGAATTCTACGAAGAACTTTATAGACATGACAACTTAGATCACAGGTTGGCAAACTCCCTATGGGCCAAATCTAGCTTGTTACCTGTTTTTATGCTTTTATTGGAACACAGCCACACACATTTGTCTACATATTGTCTCTGACTGCTTTTATGTGATAACCACAAGGTTGAATAGCTGTGACTGAGATCGTAGGGCCTACAAAGTCTAAAGTATTTACTAGCTGCCCCTTTATAGAAAAGTTTGCCAAATTTAAGATTAGAGGAAATAGACAAATTCTTTGAAATATATAAATACCCAAACTGATCCAAGAAGAAATAAAACATCTGACTAGCTCTGTATCTATGAAAGGTACTGAATTTGTAGTTAAAGACATTCCCACAGAGAACTCCAGGTCCAGGTGGCTTTTCTGGTGAATTCTATCAAGCAGTTAAGAATGCATTAATACTATTAATAATCCTACATAAACGCTTTCAGAAAAGAGAAGAGTAGGGAACACTTCCCAATTCATTCCATGAGGCCAGTATTACCCTGATACCTAAACCAAAGACAGTACAAGAAAACTATGGAGATAAGATACTAGCCTCTAAATATCAGCACTGAGCTGACCTATCACATTCTGATGGAAAGTTAAAAAAAAAAAAAAAGAAGAACTAGTATGTACCCACATCTGAAGAATAAGAGATAAGATGACTTACAAGCAACACACCATGAAACCTGAGTCCCCCCTTCCCTTAAGGCACATGGTAATAGAAATATCTTAAATTCCTATTGCAGAGACTAACCCCCACCCCTGTCTACAGCTTCTACGGCTTCTTCATCTTCAACAGTAGCTGCAGTAAGACAGAGCACAAGACGTATGGCCCCTTGGCCATAACTACATTCTGACTCGCAACACAGAACAAAGCTATGGCTATGTCTTTAATGTCTGCCCTGGTAACATGGCAGTAATGTCACAGGAAAGTTCCCCCATGGCTCTAATAGACTTACATTTTCATTTTTGTTTTGTTTTGTTTTTTAAGACAGAGTCTTACTCTGCTGCCCAGGCTAGAGTGCCGTGGCATCAACCTAACTCACAGCAACCTCCAACTCCTGGGCTCAAGTGATCCTCCTGCCTCAGCCTTCCGAGTAGCTGGGACTACAAGCGTGTGCCACCACACCCGACTGATTTTTTTATTATTATTTTTTTTTTTTAGTAGAGAAGGGGTCTCACTCTTGCCCAGGCTGGTCTCGAACTCCTGAGTTCCAGCAATTCTCCCGCCTCGGCCTGTCAGAGTGCTAGGATTACAGGCGTGAGCCACTGCGCCAGGCCTAGACTTAGGTTTTTATAAAGTACAACCTAGTCATACCAACTTCATACATTTCCTTCAAGCTTACTAGCACCCAGGCCAGTGGTGGCCATGCACACCTGTGATGGGCTATCAAGTGTGACAGCTCTGCTGGGAAAGAACTGGCTCAAGCAGTGGCTGGCTGTGTCTGTAGCAAAATGCTTTGACTTCTGAGACCAGACCTGGTTCCTTTAATACCTGAGCATTTGATGAGTACTAATGAAATGGAAGCCCACTCTGGCAGCCTCCAAAACTAAGGAAGGGTCCCTGTGGAAAAGAGCAGTAGACAGTCATCTTACTTGAAGGGCATAAAGAGAGGCCCCCAACTGTTTGGGTTATACTGCATTCCTCCTTCAGGGTACTGCCCAATAAAGCCTAACGCCCAAGAAAGGTCTCTACAAAGAGACTGGTACTCGACAAGATTGAAGGTTCCTGAGTTTCTCCACCCAGGATTCATGAAACCACTGTGTGGATTTCCCAAGAGATCATCCCAGACGAGCAGCAGTAACTGCAGAGGATCTCCAATGGAAGCCCTCTTCAAAACTGACAAACTTGAGACAGGAGGTTGCTTAATGTCACTACCTGCAAATTTATTTGTAGGCTTGCTTATTTTTTTACCTTCCCTACCTGAATGTGAGCTCCATGAGGCCAGGGACCTTTCCTTTCTTAGTCACCATCATATCCCAGTGCCTGGGCACAAAGTAGGCACTTGATTAAATCTTTGCTACAGGAGTGGCTACCGGATGCCCATCTGACTCTGGTACAGAATACTGATTACCTAACAGTACGCCATTAGAACCTTTGTGAAGCTGTCCAGCCCAAGGAAAGTTCAGCATTTGCAGACAGCCTACCAAAGAGATGGCTTTTAAAGTCACACGCTAACTGAAGGAAACAAGTCAACTCACAGCTGGCGTAGGAGCGGCTGTCATCCTCGCACATTTTGTGCAGCTGCTGGTATTCCTCCTGAGCCAGCTCGAACCGCTGCTGCTTGATCTGGTAGATTTCTTTCTTGGCATTGAGAGCCTCCTGGGCTACAATTAAATATTCCTTCAACATACGCTCCTGCTCTCGCCTCCATTGCTCTCGGGGGTCCTCAATCTGGGTAAGCTCTGAAATTAAAAGGGCAAGAACACAAGTGACTTAAAAGTAAAATCTTTAGGTTGACCAATAGTCATGCATATCAGCCAATATGAAAATTAATTAATTACCAGGATGCACATTAGGGAAGATTCTACATCATGAACCTTTCCAAAGTATGGAACACCTTCTATTTATATATCTACAGTTTGAGAAGAAAACTCTACAGAGATGAAATAGTCCACTGGAAGAGAGAAGACAACACATGACTATTTTGTCACCAATAAAGACCACACTTTAAGTGTTGGAGGAGATGAACCCAAATGAGCTCGGAACCGTCACACCAATAGCTACTTACAGCCATCGTCTCACTGACTCCATGCACGTGGCGGGCTATGAACTCACTTGCCGCCTCCCTGTTGGGCCACCTCCCCTGCCAGGCCGTGCAGTCTTTGCTCACTGCTCACTGACGTCCTCTCCTCCCACCTGGCTTCCCCATGTCCTGCTCCTGCTTTCTCCCTCTCCAGCTCTCTTGCCTACCTCCAGCTCCAACCTTTCTCCCAGCCCCAGCCCAGCAGGCCTTCTAGAAGGTTGTGTATGAAGATGCCTGTGCTGTTCAGTAAGCATCCCTACCACCTGGCCCTGGGAAGGATGAAGCCTGGTGGTGACGCCATGGTGCAGATGTGCCCAGGCCCATAATGCAGCAGCCCTGAGCAGCAAGTGGCTCTCATGTGTCCAGAGCTGCCCCCAAGGCCATTAGCTGGGAAGCCAAGCCCCAGATGGCCGCGCTTGCCCAAACATACTGATGCAAGGTGCTGGGCCAGCAAAGGGCCACCTGGTGAACTGGAGTCCCTCGGCTTCTCTTCTGCCAGGCACCCACCCTGTCCAGTGGGTGGGGGATCCACCTTGAAGCTCTCCTGCCCCTTGGATACCTGCCTGGGAGGGCAGCGGGCCAGGACGGTACTCATGCCCCGTCTCCAATCACCACCACCTAGTCTTTGGCTAACAGCTGTAATCGCACCCAAGGCTGGGGGCAGGCATCAGAAATCCCACTGCCCTGAGATCTGAGGCAGGAAGACTCAAAAACTCGAAAGGTTGCCGGCAACTGACAAAGCAGGAATCAGCCCTGAAGATACCAACCTAGGTCACTTACACTAAGGGGACACAAGGAGCCACAGGACCAGCACATAGAAAGAGCTTCAAAACCACTCAGGTGGGGAGTATCATGCCTCTTCAGACTCCCAGCCTCCCCATGCTTAATATATCGAAGGGCAGAGAGTAAGCCAAGGGGAGCCATGCTTTATGTCCCTAGTCGTTAAATGACAATGACAAAAACACTGAGGGAAGCTAGAATGAAAACAGGAGAGAGTGAGAAATGGATCCCTGGCTGAGACCCGATCCAGGAAGGCTGAGGAAGAGGCAGAAAGCCAAGAGTAAGGGGCGGAGAACACATCTAGAATAAAACTGGGCCTCAGAATCAGGAGTCCCCCACCTCAGCACTACTGACACTTGGGGTCAGCTCACTCGCTGTTGGGGAGGAGGGGGCTGTCCTGTGCCATGCGGGATGTTTAGCAGCACCCCTGGCTGCCACACACTGGATGCCAATAGCACATCTCCCAGGCATGGCCATCAAAGAAATAGTCTCCAGACATTATCAAGTGACCCTGAGGGGTAAAATCACCCCAGGTTGAGAACCACTGCTCCAGACAGTCCTACAAAGGGAGCTGGCATGGTCAAATATCCATTATTTTAGCTATAATCTTTATACCATTTCCTCCCTTCACACACACACACACACACAAAAGACCAAAAATGTTTGATGTATTAAAGTTACATGTACAAGAAAAAATGAAGTTAAGGTAACCACTTGGGCACTTATTGTTCCAAGAATGTGTAAGTTCCATTTGCAATAAACAACTTTTTCATTATGAGAGGTATTTCTATTTCAACTACCAGAGGAATTTATTCATTATATTAGATATTAAAAACCCTTCATCAAACATATTACATGCAGTCCTCAGCAAGAAATAAGCAAAGCACAGCTCCATAACTGCTTCACTAAAGAACTCAGCTAATGAAAACTTGAGATTACATTTATAAACCCCAGTTTAATGCTGCATTGACCATTAATGACTGTTTTACTCTACACAAAGCTTTTAGTATCTTTGAGATTCAACACGAAAACTCATTCACATATAATGCCACAAATTTGGCACTCTACTTACTATTTATGTGGTCCATGTAATAAATTCCAATTTGTTTATCATACACAGTTTCCCATCCTAAAGGAAGTTCGTCCCCAACACAATCGGCAAAGGTCAATGGCTTTGTTATCCTGCAAAATAAAATTATGAAAACAAATTTGAAAGTCAGGTCAGTATAAGTTTGCTGACTCTAGAATTAGGTTTTAATAAAAGAGTATACATTATCTTATCTAATTGACTGCTTTTGCCCCAATTATTTGGTTGGAAAATTAATTCACCAGCTTTGCCTAAATAATAATCAATATTAGTACACTCAAAATTAAAAGCATTGCTATCTCCAAGTGCAAATTTAAATACCAGCCAAAATAGATATTCACAGTTACTAACAAAACAGGTAAAACAAGCATCTTCTTCCAAGCAGTCCGTTTAATGAGGTGATGACAATGGAATGCAGCTCTTCCAGAACAATGGGAGAGCACCTGTGCTCTGTTCTTCCCTGAGAAACATCCCCCACTGGAACTTTCAGTTTCCACACATTACACATGAACACCAGCTTAAATCCATATAAAATGCATTTATAATATTTTCATCTACCAGTGGTCACAAGTTAAAGAATTAAACATCTACCATTGACCAAATGCAAAGAGCCATGCAAGGAAACAATACAATGAGATCCCTACTAAATACTTCCTGCATTCCTTACACAGTAGGAACCAGAGATTTCAAAGGGTCCTTATTTGGTTTTCGGGAGAACAACAACAAAAGCACTTTGTCTACAGGTGGCTCTCCTTGAAGCAAATCTGATTAAGGAAACCTGGGCTCCACAGGAGAGTGAAAGTAAAGGGTTTTCAGATTCTGTAAGTAGTACTCCCCTCCCCCACCCCACCATCACACTGATGACAAGACAGTGTCAGGACAGCAGCTGGTGTATAAAATGGGACACGCCTATAATTGTCTGAGTCTGGGCAGCTATCTCCTGGGTTGCCCCTATAAATGCACACTGACTGGTATGCATGGGAATCTGATAACCCAAATTTGACTAACTCAATCCTCCCACTTCTGTTCAAGTCCCCGGCCCCAAGAAAGTGAGACACAACCACAACCAAGCCCCATGAGACCAGTATGAATTCTGAACATGTGATTTCCCCAAACTGGTTGGACAACAAGGCTGTCTCTGCCAGTAGCAGTTAGAAACTGGTAAACACCACCAGAATGACACTGATTTTACTCTTCTTCATTTAATCTTCATTTTAAACATATGGTTTTAAGAAGTTAGAGCCAATATGAAAACAGAAATATGTAGAAGGTGAAATGTGCTGCAGATATCCTTCCAGACATAATGCACTCAAAAAATCACAACACAAGATGAACCTATTACACACTGTCTCATGCCACAACACTGATCTCTGCAGTGCGACTCCTTTACCAGTAGAGAATGGTATGCCCATGGCATGGTTCCAAGTCAAGCAGGTAAAGGCAGGGTGTTTTGCATAACTGAAGGCCTGAATGGGACCAAACCAAAAACAACCCTACTTTGACACAAATTAAGTCCTGAGCATAAAACACTGATATTTTAGTATAACAAGAAAAATAAATAAGCCTAGAGAAAAATGCCCAAATGCAGGCACATTCTAAGCACATTTACATACATGATCTCATTCAATCAACAAATATAGGTGGGAAACCCATTCTTATAGCAATACTGAGCCCAATCCACTTATTTTACAATTCAGAACTGTTATAAAATTATTAAACGTTCACATTTTTCCATTTTCTCTCTAAAAAGTAACCCAGGTTATCTTAATAACACTTCTATACTACTTCCTCGAAAAATAAACTGACTGATACTTCTACCATTTTGGTGAGTTTTACTTTAGTTTTATGTAGAATCCATATGCCTCATGATTCCACTTCCTTTCTGAACAAAACATGGAGTTTCTGGGATCATGCACAGAAATGAGTGCCTCAAAGCAAGGCAAGGAGGAATCACACTTCTCAGAGGCCAGTTAACTCCAAGAGCAAAGTCTCTACAACTGTAAAGAAGTGATCAAGTTCTTGCAGTTGGTCTCAGAAGTCCACAGGGCCCACCTGTTCTCTTGGACCACTGGCTCTGGGGAGAAACCAGTAGCCACGTCGCAAGAACATTCAAGCAGCCCTGTGGAGAGGCCCATATGGAGAAGCACTGAGGTGTCCTGCCGACAGCCAGCACCAATTTGCCAGCCGTGTGAGGGAGCCACCATGGACATGGATTCTCCAATCCTCATCAAGCCTTCAGATCACTGCAGCCCTGGCCAGCATCTTGACCACAACCTTATGAGACCCCAAGCAAGAACGGCCCACCTAAACCACTCCCAAATTTCTGCACCACAGAAATCATGTCAGATAATGCTTACTGTCATTTGAAGCCACTAAATTTCTAAGTAATTTATCATGCAGCAACAGATAACTAATGCCTAAGCCCTGACATCCATTCACAGATGATCAGACACTGTAGCAAACATCTGTGGCGATGATCCAGGGTGTCCTCTAGTGAAATGCATAGAATATGTTTTGGTCCTATTTAAGAACATTAAAATAAACATCCATGCCACTCTTTTGATTTATCCATCCACCTATGAGGATGATGCATTCTCAAGATGGTCAGATAGTTGCAGCTTCGTATACAGACAAATTATGCCATGATTTTCAACAACAGCATTGAGAATGTCTAGATTTATTTTCCTAATTTTCATTCCAAAATATTTATGGACCAGGGACTTCGTGATTTCTTCTTGCACAGCACATATTATCTACCGCGAATATTCTATACTGTATCAATATCAAATGATGCTTTTCTCCCAAGAAAGCTGTTGGTAGGTAACATGACCACAGCAATGAGTAAATCACTTCAGAGGAGTTATTCAGTTTCAGAATTTCTTTGGCCACATCTCTACAATGAGGAGAGCTGAGCAAATCTTAGCTCCTCTTTTATTGACAGAAGGGCAATACTGGCGGTTGAACACTGGAGTTCTTTTGGTGTTAACTTTTCAGCAAGGAGTGTTTTTTGGCTGCTATTGGCTAAAAAGCATGGTTCCTGCATGTCAGGGTGAGGCCAGAGCCACCAGGGAGAGATCTCAGACTCAGCTGGGGGACAGTCAGCACCTCGGCAAGGTGGCAGGCTTCATCCTGCCAACGATCATTCCCCCATTTGTGTGGAGACTCTAATGTCCGAAGACTCTTCTTCAAGCACAGCAGCTCTCTGTGCAAAAGTTCACAGCACTGAGTTTGCCAGGGCAAACCCCCTGGGCTGGTGTTAAAAGTCCTCCCCAAGCCAAGCGCACACAAAGCTTCTGGCTCTTTATGCCTCGACTCCCTACCGCCACCACTGCCACCACCCAATCTCTTTTCCAGGCAGATAGGTCTGTTCACCTGCCTCCGGAAACATCATACCCATTCCAGATAAGGCGGAACTGGAGTGTTTAAATATTTTTCAGTTCTCTAGGCAAGGAGCCCATTCCTCCCCTCTTCCCCCAATGCGTTTAAGTCTTTCAGCTTCCCCACATTTGTTCACATATTATACAAAAGCAGGGGAATAGCAATATTACAGCTTATTCCCCTTACAACAAACCAGAGGGGAAAAGTGGAAAAGGGGCACATTATTACAAGCAGCAGCATAGAGAAAACAGTGGCTTATTAATAAATGGAAGGATACAGGAAAACTACAAACAACAAAACATAAGAGCTCAAACCACCAAACTGGTCATCAAATGAGGCCATTTAGTTTAAAGTAAAAAAGACCTCGATGTCTCAGCATCTCCTCAACACTCCTATTACAGCACTATCCAATGGTTCATACTCTGAAAGACCAGCATGAATTTATTTATGCCTAATTTTAATTCCCCAAGCTATTTTTGCACCTACCAAAGATATGGGACCTGTAATTCTGTGATTAAATTATCACTAGGGGAAATATTTCTTATTTTTGTAAATATAGTTAATTTTCATTATATTTACTTTTACTGGTTCAAATGCTGAACATACAATTACTTAATAAAAGTAGAGCTAAAAAGGAAAAGCACTCTGTTCTAAGATCCTGTTTCTTCGACCATGGTACCCTCAACTCCCAACTTCTAGTTAGTTCCAACTGTGATGGGTTTCCCACATTGACAGTCCAAAAGTAGAGTGTTCTGGAATAGTGAGGGCCAGTAGATCAGCTGATTAGAGTAATTTCTCATTTCTGATCTTAGAATCTTTTTTAATACATGGAAATAAGAATAGATAATACAATTTGAGCAAATAAATTAGCAATTCAATTTTGTCTTCTTACAAAAGCATCATTAGGCTTTTAATAAATTTGATGAACCATTTTCTTCTGAAAATATTAAAAATCCAACACCAGGCACAGTCAAAAATCCACGTATAACTTGACTCCCCCAAAACTTAACTACTAATAGCCTACTGTTGACTGGAAGCCTTACCAATAACATAAACAGTTGATTAAAACATATTTTATATGTTATACATATTATATACTGTATTCTTACAATAAAGTAAGCCAGAAAAAAGAAAATTTATTAAGAAAATCATAAGGAAGAGAAAATATATTTACTATTCATTAAGTGGAAGTAGATCATCATAAAGGTCTTCATCCTCATCTGAGTAGGCTGAGGAGGAGGAAGAAGAGGAGTTGGTCTTGCTGTCGCAGGGGTGGCAAAGGTGGAAGAATAAGTGGACCTATGCAGTTCAAACCTGTGATTTTTCAAGGGTCAACTGTACTGATACATGCTACAACACAGATGAACCTTGAAGTCACTGTGCTGAGTGAAAGAAGCTAGACACAGAGGCCACATGTTGTGAGGTTTTATCTATAGGAAATGTCCAGAATAGGCAAATCCATAGAGACAGAAAGCAGATCAATGGTTGCCAGGGACTGGCAGAAAGAGGGGATGGGGAGTGACTGCTAATGGGCACAGGGTTTCCTTTTGGGGGGATGAAAACGTTCTGGAATTAGATAGTAGTAATGGTGATAGCATACTTAGTTGCGAATATAGTAAAAACCAATGATCTGTAGACTTTAAAATAGTATTATGGCATATGTGAATTGTATCTCAATTTTTAAAAAATAATAATGATCTCCCTTTCTCCTACTATCTCCCTCTCTCCAGAAAAAAAAATGATGAAAGGAATATCTGTGTGTATAAAACTCACATACTATATTTTTGAAAAAATTCCTAGAAGTAAATTTCAAGGCCAAAGGACATGAAGCTTTCCCCCTCACATCTTAAATTCAATGTAAAAAAATTCAGATTTTGAAGTCTAAAAACCAGGGACTAAAACTACTTATGATCTGGAAGCCCTGGATTCACATTTTAGCATATTTTGTACCCTTCTTTTTCTTACAGTTTTCCATAACTGATATAATTTCAAATACTGATTGTTTTTTCAGTTGGGCATTTCCTCATGTGTTTTAGCTCTGTCAGCATGACTTTCTACAATGCTTGAATCTTCCAGCATGTGCAGTAGACCACAATTTATTTACCAGGCACCTGGGGTCATCTATTTTGGTATGTTCCAATTTTCTGCTCTTTATTATAAGTAATAGATATGAGCTTACAGTAAATGTTTAATATATATCACCAAAGTGCTTTACCACCACCCTATACTCCCACCCATGAAGTAAGGGGTGATATCTTTACTGCATTCATTCTCAGGCTCAGGATGAATCCGCACACTTGGCCTTCAGGAACAAGCTGGCAGGGGGTACAGCGTAAGTCAATAGCATTTTCAGAAGGTGGGAGACTGGGAGCAAACTGAGCAGCACAGCACCCAGGCCAGCAGCCACCGTCTGCTCACACCACCACCAGCAGCATCAGCCACCACCAGAGAGCTGCCCAGTGCAGATTCTTCCCTCAACAAGTCCCGTTTCTTGGCCTTGGCAGAGCAAATGAATACATTTTTCTTACAAAGTAGGGCCAGAGAGCAGAGAGGATGATGGACGGCACAGATGCAGGCTTCTTCTTGTCCCCTTTCACCTTATCACATCCTACTGCACTCTTAAAAGGTGGTACTGTGTCATCTCAGCACCAGTTCAGTGAAAGCCATTTACTGCCATGAAACCTCAGGCGAGTCATTCCATCACTCTCTGGGCTTCAGTTTCCTAATTGTTAAAATGGAGATAATCAGGGCTCCCGGTGTCACAGTGCCTGGATGTGGCCTCTTCAATGCAGCATGGAGACCTACTCCCTTTCGCTCCCCTCTGCCACCTCTCACTTCTCCACTAGACTGGCCATGCTGGTTTCCTGTGGCTGCTGCATAAATTACCACAAATTTGGTGGCTTTAAACAACACAGATTTCTTTTCTTATAGTTCTGGAGGTCAGAAGTCTAAAATGGGTGCACAGGCCTGCCTTCCGTCCAGAGGATCTAGGGCAGAAGCTCCGGTGAGAGGCTGCCCGCAGTCCCCAGCTCATGGCTCCTTGCTTCACTGCCAGAGCCAGCCGAGGCCAGCCGAGGCCAGCCGAGTCTTCCTCAGGATGCCATGTCTCTGGTCTTTCCTGCATCCCTCTTCCACTTATAAGGACTCTTGTAATGACATTGGGCCCACCTGGATCATCCAGGAGGATCCTGTGCCTATTGCAAGATCCTTAACTGAATCCCATCTGCAAAGTCCCTTTTGCCACACAAGGCAACACATTCACAGGTTCCAGGGCTTAGGATGTGGACATCTTGGGGACCATTATTCCACCGACCATAAGACAGCAACCAGGGAGACTGCAGGGCCAGAGAGGATGGGCAGAGCAGTCAGTGGCAGTCCTGTGCCTCAAAGCCCATGCCCTCCTTCCCCGACACCAACTAGACCTAATTGTAGGAAAGTAGAGGTGGGTAGCAAAGGACAAGTAGAAACGCCGATTCCTCACACATTCTCTTCATCTAAAGGAGGCCAGGGTAATCCTTTGGTGCTTGCGCTACACTTTCCAGTCCCCAAGAACAAGATAATCTTTATATTTCCAATTCATGCTTGTTTTTAATATGCTATTCAGAGAGGATACTATTAATGTCGGTTTCAGTTCCAAACCAATCCTCAGGAAATTATAACGACTTCCTTCACCTTTTCTAAGCTACCTGGCTCACAGTGAGTTTCAAAGCCCGCCAGAACTTGGACATCAGCCTGCTTGTGGTTACTTATGTGGTGAATTCGACCATGTTTGCTGTGCCAGTTGCTTCTCCAAGCTTTTGGTAGCATGACAATTACACTCCAGAGCCAGGGTTCTCACTTAGCAGTGAGCAGGTTCCTGAACTCCCTGAAATGGTACAGCAATGTTGATAAGCACAGTCGATGGCATTGAGCAGATTCCTGGGGATGCTCATCATCCCAAAAATGAAGTTGAGAAGCTCTTTTGGACGATTCCTCATTTCTCTGTCAAAGCTTAAATTGGTAGTGAATGTACCACAAACCTGCCACCCTAATCCTGAAAAACCATTTGGAAAAATCACTTAAAATTTGTGTTTTTGCCCCAGATATTTATTTAGAATATACATAGGAACTAAACTGGCTCTTGTCATCAAGTCCCAATTCTAGAAACTAAGGTAAAGAATAATCACACCTAAAACTCGGCCTAAACATCGCCTCAACGTATTAACATAACCTGAGTGCCCCAATTGTCAGTGATAGTCACAGAACCAGTCATTCTTAAATAATGTTTGTGATGTCCATGTGAAAATGTTGTTTTCCTGAGAATCAAAACAAAAAAATTATACATTGTCAGTCTTTTCATTGTCTCTAACACAAAACTATCACAGTTCATGAATAAACTCTCAAACTAATACAAAAAGCAAACAGCTCCTGAAACTTATCTCAAGGAAAAAGGATGTTTAGAGGTTTTTCTGAATGGCAATAAATTCCTAAGACAAATGACCACAGAGAATTGGGTGCAGGTAAACCCCTTTGCCTGAATAGCACAAAACCACATCTGCAGGAGACCTCTGGTCTCAAAGTCTTCAATCTGAAAAACGAAAGGCACACCACCAAGATCTATCTCACTGCCTCAGTGGTGACAAGTTGTAGCACTGTCCTTTAGCCCTCACCCAGGTACATCTTTTTTTTTTTTTTTTTTTTGAGACAGAGTCTCACTTTGTTGCCCAGGCTAGAGTGAGTGCCGTGGCGTCAGCCTAGCTCACAGCAACCTCAAACTCCTGGGCTCAAGCAATCCTTCTGCCTCAGCCTCCCGAGTAGCTGGGACTACAGGCATGTGCCACCATGCCCGGCTAATTTTTTCTGTATATATTTTTAGTTGGTCAATTAATTTCTTTCTATTTTTAGTAGAGACGGGGTCTCGCTCAGGCTGGTTTCGAACTCCTGACCTTGAGCGATCCGCCCGCCTCGGCCTCCCAGAGTGCTAGGATTACAGGCGTGAGCCACCACGCCCGGCTCACCCAGGTACATCTTACTAAGACTTTTCCAAATTACCATATCTCTCTTAGGAACACAACTCCTTATAGGGGTACATACATCTTCCTGAACCTCCACCTGCAAAGCCAGGTGCTAGCATGTTCTGCAGGGCAGAGCTTTTCACGGTGGAGCAATGGGCCCGCCAACCTGAGGGATCTGGGGGAACCTGTTCACAGTCAACTGACCTGAGTTCGAAAGTCAGTGTTATTGATATCCCAGCAGGAGTACCACTCAGGTCACAAAACCCCAGTGAGAAACATGCCACATGCCTCTTTCAATAGTCACAATAAAAATGGTACTGCTCTATCAATTGAGCCAATATTCAAAGGCTACCTCCTGTAAGTTGGCATTTGTTACTCAAAACAAAGGAGTAGCAGCAGTGCTCCGTGTTCCCCAAACCCTTGCTTCATTTTCTTCTTGGGCCCACACAAAGATCACACTTCCCAGCCTCCCTTGCAGCTGGGTGGGGCCATGTGACTACACGCTAGCCAATGGAATGTAGGCAGAAGAAACGTGCACCCCATCCAAGCTTGTCCCATAAGCTTCTGGCTGGATCCTCCAGGACTTCTCTCTTTCCTTGCCTGTTGGTCCAAAGCAGAGGACACAGTGGAGGATGGCAAAGCCTCAAAAGATGGGTGAGCCACACCATGCAAGAAGCCTGGGACCCTGAATGCCAGTGTGGATCAGAAGGTCTTGGAAGCCTCTGCCCCACCCATACTGAACTGACATGAGCAAGAAACTTTTATTCTACCAAGCACCAGAGACATTGGAGCTGTTAGTCAGAGCAGATGGCTGGCTAACATAACTGGAGATCTGGACAAAGGAGGGAAATAATAGGAATTTGTGAAAAGTCTAAATATTTAATCTCATTTAATGATGTGAGCATCTTTAATGATTCACAAAAAAGTCAGCCAAGTATAGACATGTTTGGAGAGGACTGGTTTGTCTCTTCCCACTACAGAGTCTTAGGGGGAAGGGGTAAGAAGGGCCACGGCCCATATTCCTATTACACACAGTGCTTCTCGCTTTGTAGCATAATCATTATTTGACATGGCTACCTCTTCCACTAGTCTGTGAGTTCCTTGAAATAAAGGATGTTGTTCCTCTAATTTACCTTTCTAAACCAGAGCCTTGAAGCACAACAGGCCTTCATTGAAGTGTTTGATAAATTAATCCAGCCAATTTCAGAAACTGATAACACAGAAAAACCAGAATGCAGCCAATTAACAGTCAAGAAAAAATTGGAAGGGGATAGGAAAAAAGGGCATTTTGAATTTGATTGAGATCACAAGGCCTAGATTATAAGAAATGCAGAGCTCAGTAGACCAGCACACGACAGGGTCATTCCTCACTCAGACAGCTCTTTTTTTAGACAGATCTATCCTTGGAAGAAAGTCGATTCATCAGGCTACCAGATGAATGATGGAACATCGCTGAAGATCTCCCTATCCTTTCGTTCTGTTCTCTACTGACCTATTATACGGTTTCCTGAATGTACATCTGTCTTCCAGAGATGACAAAGAGACAAGAGCGAGATGTTCCACCCTCCAGCAAAGAATAAACTGTCCTATGACAAATCAGCCCAGGAGGTATTCAGGAAGACCAGAGAACCTGCCCAGGCTCTGCTCCCCACAAGCCTGTCCTAGCGGTTCTCAGGCACACTGGGGCACTGGTGACTGACTGCCATTGCACCAGCAGCTAGTGACTGAATAAATGTAAGATCCCTCAGTATATATTTTGTTGAAATATAGACATAGATGGCAATAATTACTTAAAACTTTAAGAGGAAAACATTTTAAACTGAGGAAACTATACTTGAAGCACTTCCTAGTAAGGACAAGCCTGGGCAAATGATTCAGTCTCCCTGTGCCTCAGTTTCCTCATGTTTACTATGGAGTGGTAAGGCAGAAAGCCTGGGACTAACGTCAAGGTTTCTGGAATTTATAACATAACTCCAATGATGTCTGTTTTCCTTCCATGTTATTTTTCCCCCCTCTAAAATCTGGTAGAATGTCGTTATCCTGATTTAGCAGCATAATACTGTAGGAAGGGAACATAATTTAAAAGTGAGCTGACCTCGGGCCAAGATGCAAGTCTACCAGCCAAAGGAAACCACACCCAGAGGGGTGTCCAATCGCAGCCATCATCTGAGCACACCACCCAGCCAGGGTCCCTCTGACGCAAAACAACAGAGAAAAGGAATTTCTCAGCAAGCCCATCAAAGCCACACTCGTTTGCTGACATGAAAACACTTTGTTCACCTCCATATATAAGATCGAGTGATATGATTTAGAGTAAAATGAAGACAAACTTTAGCCTAGCTGGTAAATAGAATTTTCTAGGGTAGCACTGTCCAATGGCAACACAATGAGAGCTATACACTTAATTCAAAAATTTCTAGTACCCACACTTAAAGGACTAAAAAGAAACCAGTGAAATTAATTTTAAAAACATATTTTATTTAATCCAATATATTGAAAATACTATCATTACTATCATTATTTAACATGTAACTACTACAAAAATTATAAATGGGATGTATTACATTCTTATTTTGTACAGTCTTTGAAATCCAGTGTGGAGCCCATCTCATTTGGGGCTCACCACGATTCAAGTGCTTAGTCGCATATGCTGTGGCTACTGCATTGGACACCACAACTCTAGAGCCTCCTCTAAGTTCTACCATAATCTGACTCTACCAATGATCACAGCGAAATCCAACCCTGTTGAGACTGAGATCACTTAAGACAGACCTGGCCTGAGACACCATCCTCCACAGGCCCCCACGGGGATTCTGAAGGAACCAGGCTTCTAAGACCACAAACCCTCATGCAGGGAGCCCTTGGCCTCCCTTGGGCCCTCGGCATCCATCCGAATTCCCAGCAACCCGCAGGAGCTGCTACCCCCAAACTTGGATTGTTCTTTCTCTTTGCCATGCCTCCCTCCCACCCCCTTCCCATTCAAATCCTGATGCTTCATCTAATACCCCCTGTCCAGACTCATCCCAGCTCAGTGGGAAGCGAGTTGCCCTTTCTTTGGCTAGCCCCAGAACTTGATCTTTTGTGTGGCATTTATCAAAACTGTACGTGTAGAATGTGGTTATTTACTCATATCACATCTCCTCAAGTACTTTAGTTCCTTCGGGTAAGACTGGCATCTCCCCCAATTCTGACCTAACCCCCACAGGGCTCCAGGGCATGCCCAGTAGGTGCTCCACTGTGTAAACAGGATGAGTCAGATTTACAGATCAATGCTGACTGGGTCTGCCACTCAAATACACATCACCTATGGCAGCAGCTCTAGAGCGATTTGTAGATGGTGCTGGTCTCAACAGAATATGCTCATGAGCAGGTGGGCAGAACTGAGGCTTGAGAGACTGGATTGGAGGGAGAGTGGTCTGCAGTGTGACGGATGCACCGCTTCCTCTCTGGGGACCGGGCAGAGCAAGTGCTTGGGAGCTGTTTAGCAGAGTGTAATCAGAAACTCGGGCTTGTCGAGTTAGGAACAGTATCTGGATGCACAGTGATAACAGGAGGAGCCATGCAGGTTGTAGGGACCCACAGGAGGCCCCCAAGTCAGCTCTGAGCCTTCATGAGCCCACCCCACGCACGCATAGGGCAGCCCTCAGTACCCAGCCCACTCCAGATGGACCTGAATGGGGTCCCTTCACTGGGCTCCAGACCCGGCTGACTGGCCACCAGGGACAACCCCAGCTACTGCATGTCATTCATCAGGGAGGGCAGAGGAATGACAACACCCAGAAGGGTCTAACTTCTGAGACATGCCTTTCTCCAAGAGGAACCAGAAAAATGGATCAGTGGTAGTCTGGGGCTAAAGCAGGGCTGGGGAGAGCAGAGGACAACAGGAATGTTCTAAAACCTAATTGTGGTGATGGTCGCATAGCTGTATAAATTGATCAAAACTCATGGAACTATACTAAAATGGGTGCATTTTATGGTAGGTAAATTACACCTCACTAAAGCTATTTTTAAAATATACACACACGTTGAGATTCCTATTGAATACTTCATTTACAGTGGGAAGAAAGAATTTCAGGATTCCAAGTCATATGAAACACTTGGGAGAAGAAAAAAAAAATCAGAGGGCTTGGATGCTATTGCTGGCTTCACTGTCATCTCACTCAAAAGCTATCAGACGCATCTGGTGAGTTTTATCCATAAACTCCAAGTCATGGCTGATAGATGTTCCAGAACATCTTCCAAATATCTGGACAAGTGTTGAAATATTCTCTAAACTAATTATTTCCAATCCCCCGTATTCATTCATCACAATACTCTCTGTATCAGGGCTCTCATACTATAGTCACAACCCATTAGTGAGCAGTAAAATCAAATGAATAGGTCCCCAGCAGTGTTTTACTTTAAAAATAAAATGCTAAAGCACACCACACTTCCTAAGGGTAGTACAGTACACGTATGTCATGTATTTTTGTTTTGGTTGTATGTATGATATAAAATAGTCTCCTTACTTTTGGTAACAGTCAGCAGTACTTGGAAAGGCAATGCTCCAGGACATATGTATACAAAGACGTACCCAGTTGTATAGGCACTAATGCACCTAGTGCGCAGGGCCGCTGCATATGGCCCTGCCGGGTTTGCAGACACAGCTACATGGTACAGCCACACTCGCCAGCCCTGCAGCAAAGCCCAGCATTGTGCTCAGCCAAACAGGGAGAATCTCATTTAAGCATGACAACAATTTTAAGAGGTGGATCCATTTTCACCACTCCCATTTTACCCAGAAGGAAAGTGAGCTCAGGGACACACACTTAAGAAGTGGTGGGACCCGGATGTGACAAGGGCAGTCAAGGATTCGGAGGCCTGTGCGTGGGACCAGCCAGAGCCCTGCACTTCTACACTGGGCTCGGGGAAGGGATTCCAAGCAAAAGTAAAGGGTTTCAAGAGCCCTATATAAGAATAAGCATGATATGCACTGCATTCTGCCTTTAAATAATTTTTTGTCTCCCTTACACTCTTGATAAATTTCAAATGATGATTACTCTGGTGAGAGTATAGTTAGTCAATGACCAGCTTTTTATTTTATTTCATTTTATTTTTTTGAGACAGGGTCGCACTATGTTGCCCAGGTTGGTCTTGAACTCCTGGGCTCAAACGATCGTCCCACCTCAGCCTTCTGAGTAGCTGGGATTACAGGCACACCAACATGCCCAGCAGCTTTTTATTTTTAATACAGCCAAAATTGCTACGTGAGAATCTTAACATAGTCCTGTGAAAATAAAATACAATATTATATATAATATTTTGGTTCTTAATTTACTACCGAATATAAGAAACAGGAAGGGATATTTAAAAATTAAAAGGGAGGTTTTAAGGAAGGATTGGGGGGAAAAAACAAATAGTAACAATGGGCGGAAGAAGTAAATACAACTGAAATGGGCGAGGAAAACCACACCGGCCAAGGAGAGCAAAGGGGCTGAACAATAACATTCTTTAGAAATAGCATCACAGGGGAGGCGACCCAGGACGGGTCTCAGCCATCCATGCAGACAAGAGGCACACAGGGGCAGAGACATCACAGTCCTTTGGGCTCTGTAATCTCAATTTAAACTTTTCAAATACTGCCAAGATCAAGTTCTCCTCCCCTTTGTACAGGAGTCCCGTTGCAGAAAGTCCTGTACTAGGCTTCTAAGAATAAGAGCAAAAGGATTTAAACTAACCTGCCTTTTTTTGCATTAACTATAACCCCTCCCCCCCCCAAAGTGCAACTTTTCAGCAGTCACTAAACCTATTTTCTTTGGGGCATGAGAATTCCACTAATTATAGATGTGTCCTTGCATATATCACCAACTGAATCCATGAACAAAAGCACAGGGGAGAAATGCCAAACATCTATGCCCTCCAGTCATCCAAGAAGCACATTAACCACAGGCCAGGAAAGGATGCAGAGTAACCTCCCAGGGACAGCAGTTTGTTTTAAGCCTTGGATCTCTTTGGGAATCTGAGACAAGTCATCAATCTCCTCCCTAGAAAAATGTGCCCACACTACACCCAAGATGCTGCCCTCATACATACACAAAATGCTGCCAATCCGGGAACTCCAGTTTCAGGAACGCTGTTCCCAAAGATGGGTGGCAGGAGAAGAGCCAACCAGGTAAACAAGTACAGCTCGATGCGGGATGCGGGAAGGGCTGGTTTCAGCAGCGGTGGGCCCAAGAGAAGCACCAAGGCTGCTTCTGACCTGCTTGGAGAGGGCAGGGGAAGGGGAGGGGGTGGTGCTTGAGCCTCGATGGGCCAGCCCCAGATGGACTGGGGACCTGCCCTAACCCTGTCCTGGTGGGGCAAGGGCGAGTGTGGCAATAAAGAAAGCAAACTGGGATGTGCAGGTGGCAGGGTGCCACTGGGAACCTAAAGCAGGGCGTGTCATCAGCATATCTGCTTTGTCGAACTTAGGCTGCAGGGAAAGTGGACAGCAGGGAGAGGCTGAGGTGTTGGCACGAGGGAGCCCACTGACTGAGCAGGGCCAGGGATGTGGAGGCCTGAGCTAGCGCTAGGCCCAAGGAACAGCCATGGGAGTGGGGGCATTCACCAGGACCTTGACCAAGAGTGGGTCAGCAGTACACCATGGCAAGAGTAACAGCAATGCTAGTGCTTACTCTGAAACCATTTCTGCTCCATCAAGAAGACACTGGGTGCGAGGTCTTTTGCAGTGTAACTGCACTAGTGCATGCCCATCGAAGTGATAACTTGTGATCAGTGTAAAGATTTCTACAATGCTAGGCCCCCTCCACGAAGGCAGGAACAGGGTCACTGCTGCCTTTACCACAGACCCCTAGCAGGGGCCAGACACTCAGTGTGTCAGATGAATGGGTGAAGCAGTCCAGGGGTTACCAGGTTGGACCCAGGATGTCATAGTGGGCACTAGAGCAGGGACTCTGCCATTTTGCTCAATATCGAGTCACAAGAATCATTTTTTTAAATCCTCAGAGCAGGACCGCGGACAACAATACCTGATTCAAAACACCTGGAGGCCAGACCCATCAATAGCCCCATGAGGTGGCTTAGTAGAGAGCCCCAAATTCTCCTTTAGAACCGAAAAGAAGCTGAAGTTCCCCACCTGGAAAAGCATAGTAAATATTCCACATCATAACAACTATTCCAAGCTCTATACTATGTAGAACCAAACCAGCATACATCACCATATGCTCCTGACACTCTGGCAGAAATTTCTGGACCCTAAAGAGTCTGGAAGGCCATTAACATCCACACTGAGCCTCTCAGGTACCAGCACTGAAACATGCATGCAGCCTCAGAGAGCTTGGCAAATCCTTGGCCTGGCCCACATGCACTGGGCAAGTCCACCCGAGGCTGGCTGTGCGTGCTGGATTAGAGTGAGTCCCCTCACAGGACACACTCTGGGCCCTCCCCCAAGGCTTCCTCCTGTCTTTCAACCACCACTAGGAAGCCTGGGAATCATCCATCAACCATGCAAACAGGGAGGCCCTGTGGCTGTGCCCTGAGTTCCTTCTCTCCGCTGATGCACATGGCCATGAGGCAGGAATGGAAGTCAAACAAACCTCGAGCCCTGGCCAGGACTGCTGTCTGGTCAAAGCAAAACCACAACACCCAGAACTGAAAGCAACACTTAGAACAAGTAACCTACCATTTTTCTGAAATACATACGCTCTCTCGAACGTGTCAACGCACATCCCAAGACCCAGCCTGAGGCAGCACTTGGAGCCTGAGGCCGTCTGAGCAGGGTTCCACACTGTCATCAGAGAGAACCGGGCAGGTAAATCGGGGCTGCTCCATTAGGTGCAGAACTGCCTGGCCGCCAGGAACATTGCAACAGTGCTTATCAGCACTCCACAGCGAGTTCCTTTTGCTGACGCACACCTCCTGTGCCCGAGGTCCGCTTCGTGACAGCAGAGGGAACATCACAGAAGTAAGGAGCAATCCCCAGGTACAGAGACCAAGGAAGGCCAGCCTGGCTTTCAGACTTATGGCCTGGCAACCCAATCGCAGGGAACAATACTGCAAGGACACAAGCCTTTTGTCTTTACATCCTGCAGAAACCGGCCCAGTGCTCTAAACCCAGAAATGACCCTAACTCACGCTATCCTCACTCCAGGCTTCCACAGCCCCCTTGTCCTGGAGAGGCTACCTCACCACATGCCCAGGCCATCCTGACCCCAAGACTCTGCTCAGCTCTGAATCTTCACTGAAGGGCAAGTGTCTTCAGATGTCCCGATAGACTCTGCATACCACAAGGTCAAGGATCAGAGAGGTCTTGTCCCCCCAGGACCTAGCACAGACCCTGGAATGCACTGTGCTCAGATGAATGGAAGGATAGAGGGAGAAAAGGAAAGAGGGATGAATGGCTGGAGAAATGAACAGATGGAGGGATGCCAGAACTGAGGGAGCTTGCTCCAGAGAAAACACCAAGGGTGTGGCTACACAATCACTCCATAAGGAGGTTACCCATGATGTTAATCAGCCATCTCAGCAGAAGCCAGGAATAGAGATGGGACTGTGCCAGCAGAGAGACTGCCAGAGTGAATTACAGGGGACAGAGAAATCAGATGGAATTAAAGAAGGCTGTTGGACTTCTTGGATTCTACAGGATACAACCATAGATATTGAGATGAGAACGTGCATTATTCTTCAAGAAAATCAAAGAGTGACCCTGAAGGTGATTCAGAGACCATCAGGGCTGCCACTCCCACCACAGGCCAGGGGACAAGGCTGTTTCCTTCTTGGTTTCAGGTGATGGGGCCCTTGCAGAGACAAGTGGGGAGTACCCCTACAGAGCCATGGGGGTGATGCTGCCACCCCAACAACAGACCTGGAAAGTGGGACATCCAGCCAAAGACGATTATTCTCAAGCCTTAAGACATAACAGAATTTGCCTTGCTAGGTTGTATACTTGCTTGGGATCCATAACCCCTTCCTTTTTTCCTACTACCTTTTGGAATAGGAATGTCGATCCCATGCTTCTCCCAACACTGTATTTTGGAAGCACATAACTTGTCTGGTTTTACAGGTTCACAGCTGGAAAGGAACTTTGCCTCAGGATGAATCAACCTCAAGTCTCACCTAAATCTGATTTTGATGGTATTTAGATGAGGCTTTGTACTTTAAAGTTGAGGTTGGAAGGAGTTAAGACTTTGGGGGCTGCTGGGATCAAGAGAATGCATTTTGTATGTGAGAAAGACATGAGTTTTAGGGGGCTCGGGGTGGAATGCTACAGACTGAATTGTATCACTCCAAAATTCATATGTTGAAACTGTAACCCCCAAAGTATTTGGAGATGAGGCCTGTGAGGAGTTAATAAAGGTTAAATGAGGTCATAAGTGTGGGGCCCTAATCCAATGGGGCTGGTGCACTTATAAGAAGAGGAAGAGACACCAGAGCTTGCTCTCTCTACATTGTGAGGACACTGTGAGAAGGCCATCTGCAAGCCAGGAAGAGAGTCCATACCAGAAACCAACTCTGCCAGAACTTGATCTAGGACTTCTAGCATTCAGAACTGTGAGAAAATAAATGTCTGTTGTTGAAGCCCCCCAGCCTGTGGTATTCTGTTAGGGAAGCCCACACACATACACATAGACTGTACTGCTCCAGAGAGTCAAGGGCAGTGGGAGGACTTGAGCCCTCGGGGGAAGGAGAGTAGCTGAAACAAAGGAGTAGACTGAGGCCGTGAACAATAGTTCACTGGAATATTTTCCCTAAACAGCATATATTTTAAGGTCCAAAATCTTAAAAGACATTGACATTCTTCAGTTCACAAATCGTACTAGCCCAGCAATTCTCAGCCAGGGTCCATTTTGCCTCCCAGGAGACACTTGACAATGTCTAGAGACACTTTTGGTTGTCCTAACTGCAGGGGAAAAGTGCTCCTGGCATCTAGTGGGTGGAGCCTGGGATGCTGCCCAGCACCCTTCAATGCACAGGACAGTCCTCACAGCAGAGCATGGTCCAGCCCCAAATGCCAACAGTACCAGCGATGATCATTATCAAAAATACGTCAAGAGCTTGATGTACAAAGAGGTGCATCACAGTACTATTTACAATAGCAGGAAAAGGAAACAATCCAAATGTCCAACAATCGGAATGTGATCCAACAAATTATTGCATACCGACAATCGTGGATAGTTATGTCTTGAATAGCTGCTACATGGGAGGCTCTGCTTGGGTGCTGTGGATGGAGCAGAAACCAAAACAGAATTCCTGGCCTTGGGAGGCCTACCTGGGATAAATTTTAAGGTATGCTTAATAAGATACTGTGGTAACTTGGAAGTGCTTTGGCTAAATAGTCAGGGAGAAAAGATAGCTATAAAATTACTTGATATATGATCACATTTTTGGTTCCTTTGTTTACAAAAAAAAAAAAAAAAAAAACTAAAGAAGACACCCAAACACAGCTGTAATCTTCATTAGGGGAGTGGATAGGATTGTGGTGTGTGTATAAAAATAAAAGAAGCCATTTTTTAAGAGGAAGAGTTTACCCAGAATCTAACGTGGCCTCTTCCTCCCACAATCCCCAAGGATAAGTGGGGCCCATCACTGAATTCTTTCCAAGTTCTCCTTCTCTCTGCCTCAGAGAGGGGCAAGCCAGGTGGCAAGAGCTGGAGCCACTTTGCCTACAGAAGTGTTCTGTCCGGCTTGCTATGCTGGCCCTCGGGGTGCTCTACCAACACCTCAACAGGTTATCAACATTAAAGACTCGTTTCAAAATCTGGAATGGATGTTTCTTCTGAAAATCAGAAGAGCTGGCACACAGGGA
Organism: Cheirogaleus medius; assembly: GCA_008086735.1. NCBI lineage: Eukaryota > Metazoa > Chordata > Mammalia > Primates > Cheirogaleidae > Cheirogaleus > Cheirogaleus medius. The sequence continues at coordinate 13,628,126 of VBSM01003185.1, forward strand.
GTACAGTCCCCAAAGACAGAAACTGGCTAACACTGACCAGGGCAGTCCTTGTAGAAGGGGCTGCTTGCTAGCTAGCCACAGTCCCCACCACTCCCTGTTACCTCTGACATCTGGCCATCTGGTTGTGGGCCCAGCCCTGGTGGGCATTTGTCTGTAATGACCACACCAAGGCGCAAAAGTGGGAAAATTCTTCCTGGGGAACAGCCCAGCAAGTAGTTGATATGCACAGAGAGCTCCTACTAGGCAAGGCACGCATGAAGCTTGGTCTAAATCATGCTCACAAGCCTCAGGCATGCAACCTTGGCTAAGGATGAGAGAGCTTGGGGACCCCACCCTCGGAAAAGCTCTATGAAAACTGCAAAGTGCTATTCATTCGTTTAAATATTCACTGCAGGAAAGCTACGTGAGATGCTCAGTGCCAGGAGTTAACCTCAAGGAATTCAGCTCACCCAGGGAGCAAATAAATAACAAATCGCCACTACCCGACAGGTTCACTCAATAGTAGGGGACACAGACAGAGAGCTACGGGAGCTGAGAGGAGGAAGCTGTTCAAAACAAACAAATTACTTCATGGTCAGCAGAACATCAACCCTTATCTCCATCCTCATTCCCCAGCCGCACTCCACAGAAATAATACTATGCCATTTACAGCTATCCACCTTTCTTTCCCCTTTACACACCCTGTTTCTAGTTTCCAAGGTCAAGGCTTACCTGCTAAAGCTTCAAGAAGGGGTCAAAATTATCAACAAAAATTCACTGGTTATTGTGAGCAAGATGGAGTCCCACAGCCCCGGATCTCCACCCTGGCTGGGGACGTTTCGATTTGGATTTAACTGGTCTGTGGTGGAGCAAGGGCAATGGCGTTCCCAAAATGCTCTTTAGAGAATTCCAATTTCAAGTCCAGGTTGAGAAGCATAAGTGACACACACAGCTAAATATTCATCTCTCCTGCATGCTAGGTGTCTAAATGCACAGGGAAGATTCCGGGTAAGCAGGGTCAGGAAGTGTGATATTGTGGTATAGGATGAAATATATATTTGGTTTCTGCCCCAGGGTCCTAGCACAGAGTTCCTAAAACTCTTGGGATTTCCTGAGCAATAGGGGTGCTAAGCACACCTTTTGTTCTGATATTTGGTCTTTGACCCTGGTTCCTGACACAGAGCTCCTAATCCCTTGGGATTTCCTAGGTGATAGGAGCCTCTTTTGTTCTAAAGAGGCCTCTCTTGGATGGGGGCTGGTCACCAGAAAGACCAAACCATGATTAGAAGATTGGAGAGGGGCTAGAGATTGAGTTAATAATCAATCATGCCTACGTGATGAAGCCTCCATAACAATCTCAAAAGTACAGGGTTCAGACAGCTCCTGGGTTGGTAAACACATCCATGTACACCCGGCCCCATAGGGGCAGAAGCTCCTGTGCTCAGGACCCTTCCAGACCTTGCCCTATGTATCTCTGGCTTTTTGTCTGTATCCTTTATCATATTTTTTACTAATATAACAAACTGGTGAACGTGTTTTCCTGTGATTTGTAAGCAGTTCTAGCAAATTAATCAAAACCAAGGAGAGGGCTGTGGGAACTCCGATTTATAGCTGGTCAGTCAGAAATAGGGGTGACAATCTATACTTGTGACTGGCATCTGAAGTACGGGGCAGTCTTGTGGGACTGAGCCCTTAACCTGTGGGATCTGACTCTAACTATAGGTAGATAGTGTCAGAATTGACTTGAATTATGGGACACCCAGCTGATATCCACTGGAAAACTACTTGGTGTATAGGGAAAAATCCCCACACATTTTGGTGACCAGAGGTAAAGTATTTATTCTGTGTTGAGTGTGAATGCAGAAACAAAACAGTTTGTTTTTTCCTATACTATACACAGGAACCATTTTAACCAGCATCTGTTCTTCAAACTGAGAATTCCACCTTGAATATATAAAATATCTTCAGAAATGTAAAAAAAAAAAAAAAAATAAGTATTTATTCATCCACCCAGCGGTGAGAGACTGGGCTTTGTCACTTGCTAAGTGCAGGAAAAGCTCTGAGAAACAAGACAAGCAAGGGCAACCCCCAACAGCACAGTCTGGCAGAGAGGATAGAAAAGGAAAAAGCCAGCCAAATAAATACACGAGCTAAATACATTTTCCCGTGATATGCTTCTGTATGCAGTAAACAGTAAGATGCAACAATTACACCAGTCAGCCTCTCCTTTTTCAAAGGGAGGTGATGGTTTTCAAATAGCAATCAATTTTTAAAACTGATATAGGACACATGAGATGTATGGCTGACCAAGAGGTTATTCGAAACATTTTTTTTTGCCTTCTTCTCTATAACACTGAATATGATGTACATAAGATAATCCTATAGAAAACACACAGCAAAAAAATACCTTTTACCCTAAAAAACAAAAACAAATACTTTTTGCCCTAACATGGAATGTAATAAAAGACATGCACTTCTATGGAATTGAAGCCTTCTAAGGTGATGTTTTTCTCCTTTCGCACGCATCAATATCTGATCTTAAGAATCCCTATGTTGTTCCCAAAGCCTGTCCGGAAGTAAATCACTTTAGCCCAGCAGGAGCCATGGGTGGGGAAAGGGAAGTCCAGATCGTGGACTGGAGCAGAAGGCCACAGGAAACAAGAACGACTCACATGGACTATGACAGGCTCTCCAGCACCTATAGATCCAGGGGCCAGAGGGAACCACCAGGGTGACAAAACACGCTGTGGGAAAATGGATGCTACATCTGTGGATGGGGTTTGCTCTTAAGAGATTCCCATGAAACAAAAAACATTGGGGACCCTGTCCCTCCTGCCCCCAGGCCCAGCTTCCTGTCAAATAAGAACTTCTTTTATTACAAAGCTCCACCAACAGCCCCGGAACCATGCCATTCTCAGTGTTGAGCCAAGCCCTCAGCCAACCTTTGGAATTAAGGGTGCTCAAGGTGGGAGCAAAGCAGGCTAAAGATACTGTTCTTCATAAAGGAAAACCTCAATATTCCACATTAACATGATTAAAGTATCATTTCAAGCAAGCACCAATAGTGCTCTCCCGATCAGAAGAAACCCAAAAGAGATAATAATTGCACAGTTCAAGGTCTTACACATGAATGCTAAGGTGCCCTTCAGGTGGACAAAATGTTACCTTCTGAGAGGTCTGACAACATGACAAGTCTTGATGGTACTCTAGTGGGGTTGGGCAATCATGACAAAGGGCAGCCTACTACACATTTACCAAATGGCCTACACAGAACATTCTGGGGCAGGGGGAGTAGGGAGCTGATGCACGATGATTCTCTATGGAACCACCAGATTCTCTGTTTTGATGACACCAACAGGTCAACACATTCAGTTAGGTCATCAGTCACCTTTGTTAAAAATTGCTTTGCCATGTAGTTTTATGTTCATTCCCTTTTAGGGGTGGCACTGTGTTGTCTGAATCACCTGGGTGGCTTAAGGGAAAGGGATTTTTGTTTTTGTATTTTTTTAAGAAAACTTCCCAGGTGTTTTGTAAGATGCCCCAGGGAATCAATCACTGGCCCAGATCAGTAATTCTTGAGCCTGGTTGCTAGTGGGCTAGGAGCATGTTTAAAAAAAAAGGATACCAGTTGAAAATCATTTATCTCATAAGGGTCTAGTCATATTTTAGTAATATTTATATATTCTAGTCTGAATATATAAAGAACTCTGAAAACTCAAAAACAAAAAGGCAACCCAAATTTAAAATGGGCAAAGGACTTGAATAGATATTTCACCAAAGATATGTTAATACAAATGGCCAACAAGCACATGAACAGATGTCCAACGTCATTAATCACTGAGAAATGCACATTAAAACCACAATGAGATACCACTTCACATTCACTAGGTTAGCCGTTTTAAAATAAAAAAAACAAAACAAAAATACTAAGTAAGTGTTCGCAAGGATGTAAAGAAAATGGAACCCTCCTACATTGCTAGTGGGAACGTAAAACAGTGCAGCCGCTGTGGAAAACAGCTTGGCAATTCCTCAGAAAGTTAAGACATAGAATTACCATATGACCCAGCAATCCCACTCCTAGGTGTATACACTAAAAAACTGAAAGCAGGGACACAAAAAAATACTTGGCCATGTATATTCACAGTAGCGCTACTGACAACAGCCAAAAGATGGAAACAATCCAAATGTCCATCAGTAGATGAGTGGATGAACAAAATGTACTCTATCCATACAACAGAACATTACTCAACCATAAAAAGGAATGAAGTACAGGTACATGCTACAATGCGGAGGAATTCTTGAACACGTCGTGCTAAGTGAAAGAAGTCAGACACAAAAAGGCATGTACTTTATGATTCTCTTTCTATGAAATGTCCACAGTAGGCAAACCCAGAGAGACAGAAAGTCTGAGGGTGCCTGAGGCTGGGGATAGGGAGGAATGGGGAGTGACTGCTTAACCGGTACAGGGTTTTCTTTGGGGGATAAACACAGTGGTTGCACAACACTGTGAATATACTAAATGCCACCAAATTGTACACTTCAAAATGGTCAGTGATTAATTTTATACGAATTTTACCTCAATTTTTTTAAATGGGGGAAAATAAATATCAGGGGGCTTCCTGGGCCCTGCAGATCAGAATCTCCTGGGGTGGGGCTGTGTGTGTGTGTGTGTGTGTGTACAAGAACAAATATATACAAATATATAGCTCCCAGGTTAATCTTACATGCAGCTAGGATCGAAAAGCACCAGGTTATGATGTTGTATATACATATACACAACCTTCAATTAATATAAAAATGGAGCACTTCTGTGGCTAAGACCTCAGGGTTTTACCTGACACTACGCTCATAATGGACAGAGTATGATATTTCTGACTCCTCCCTCTCCCTGAAAAAAAATATATATGCATTTTAAAATAATGAAAGCAAATGTAAAACATTCAGAAAAGGAAGGTAATGGCAAAATCACAGCTATGAAGCACTCAAGAGCAACTTATCCAGAACAGCGAGTGGATTTGAAATCAAGCCCCCAGGTGATGGAAGGGCCTACAGACAGCTTAGTCTGCACAGATGAACGCTTCAAACAAACTGAAGAACTATCATCAAAAACCAGCGGACCACTGTGTGCTGATTATGAACACCAAATAAGGGCAAATATTAATGGGCTCAGGAGAACCAACAAGGACCAAATAAAGCTTTGTGGTCAGTTCAACAAAAGAAAGAACGGTCTAACTTGAAGCTGGCTTACCACCTTCGGTCAGAGATGTGGCTCCGTAGGAAGGACCTGGCCACGTGACTGCTGATGGGCCAATGCTTTGATGTGTGCAGGAAATCTGAGGAACAAGACTGACCTCAAAACAGAAATGATGCCAGTGGCTTCCAGCCTACAATGTTCCAACTCTGTTCATTGCAGAAAGTTCTTACAGGTTATTTCAGAAACCGGGTATTATAATAGTAATATTGATCAGAGATGGTGAGACATTGTTTTACTAAACAATTCCACTGGAGTAGAGGTAGCTACTATGAAGGATCGCTGTACATAGCATTCATTTGCTCCTTTGTAAACAAACTGTGCTGCAACTGACCCCTTTCTCCAGTACCTTCTCCTTCCTGCTTCTGGAGATTTCTTACTTTGATCCCATCTTTTCAGTAAGCATAAGATCTAATTAGTAACAGAATGATGGCCTAACAGTCACATTTCTGTTTCATCTTTACTTTCACAGCAAGTCATGGGAGGAAAAAAGAACTTAAGGACATCGGTTTCTTCAAAACCCATTAATTAATACAAGAACTATAACTTTAATGTAGGGCTGGCTGTCTTTTTGGTGAGAGAAAAACCCGACCACTTCTTATACCTCCCAGCTTTGCAAATATTACCAGCCAACCACTCCTCAAAACCAATTCCGGTAACTCCTATGCTTGAGGTACAATTACATCATTGGTTTGCTTCATGGAAAATTTCCTGATTTTCGTTTATTTCTGTAGTTTGGAATATGCCAAGGCATCTTCTTTAACTCGGAGTGGAGAGGTCAAACAATCCAACACCAATGAGACATACAAAAGACAATGGAAAAGAGAGGAAAGACACAGAGGCATGCTGGATTTTTTTCTGTTACACAATCAATGAAGATCTCACCATTGACAATGAAGAGCTCCTAAGGAATCCCAGTTGTCTGTGAACTACCCATGGGTTTGGACAGCATTCATCCACAAACTAATCTCGTAGGTCATGGAGGTGAAAAAAACAGCTTACCTCTCTGGCTCTCCACCAACTGGTTGGGATTAATCCACATGGTTTTATAACTTCAAAAATGAGATAAAACTAGTGCTTGTGCCTGAAGTAAAATGCTAGGGTGTTATTTTCACTGATGCAGAAAAGGGATGACCACTCCAACAAATGAAATAGTAGCTATTAAAATACTAACCATTCCTAAATAGGTGGAAAATAAGTGATATGTTTCTCTACTTCATATAACAAGAGAAAAATTAGCCCATCTGAAGGAAATGCAGACTTTGGATTCCATCAAATATTTACTGAGCTGGCACTAGGTTTGGAGCTGAGACACTGACAATGACTCAGGAAAAATAAGTATTTTATCAGTCACATGTTTTTGTGAAACTTTAGTGTCATTTACATTTTTAAAGGAGCTGTGTGATAAGTAGCATAACAAAAACAATTCTACTAATAATCTTAAAAGCAATAAGTACATGTGTTCTTATTTAAAAATTGAAAGTAAGTAAGTCTAAAGCCACAAGGTAAAGCTAAGCATTGGGAGTTGTTCAAACAGGAATTGTTGGTTCTGGCCACTGCAGTGGAACTTAAAATGCAAAAGCTACTCTATCCTTCTCTTGTAACTACATGTGAATGTAAGAAGCTATTCTTGGTAATCCTTGACATTTTTGTCAATATGCCATGTACATGGTGACATTTTGGAGGTTTATGATATGGGGTGGGAGTGTTGGTTTCTGGTGTCTTGGCTTTTAATATTGAGATTAACAAGATGACAATCTTGGGTTAACCTGGGCCAGGTCAATCACAGAATGATTTATCTCGGATGCCTTTTGAATCAGTATATCTACAGTAAACAAAACAGTGCCACAGTACTTCTGAAAAAAATTCACGTTCTCCCGGGGGGGGGGGGGGGGGGGGGGGGAATGTGAAAAGCTCTGTAGAGTTGGCCACCATGAACTTGAGCTCTATCATTTTAGATTTCAAACTGCCCTGGTCATTAGAAAGCAGCTGATCTAAAAGCAACTGATTTTTAAAATGTTGCCATTTTTTAAAACAATAATAAAATATCAGTTTCTAAACACAATAATTTATTATATGGGCCTGCAAAAAGCACATATAAATCTTCTCTAAAGACACTGTCTTTAAGTACACAGCCCAACTGCTAAAATAACAAATACATAATGCATGTACTACACAGCATTTCCTGTTCCACGGAATTCCTTACAGCACTAGCAGCAAAGCTGAGAAACAGTCCAGGAAAAAAATTCAGCTCCTCCATGCAGATCCAAGAGTGACAGCCTTGATATCCACTTTGGCAGAACCCTTTATTCCTCACGCCAGCAAGGATTCTGAGTGAGGGCCCCAAGAGTAGGAGTGAATCAGACAGGGGACAAATGGCAGGTTCCAGGTCCTTAGGAAACCACACCTAGGTCTGGGAGTATCCTCACAGCCTCCTCCTCGGCCTGCGCCACCATCGCTTGGCCCTGAGGACAGCCTCCTTTTCCTAACCAGTCTTCTTGCCTCAGCTCCTGCCCCCCTAACCCCCCACAGCAGTCAGAGATAAAATAAAATGTTAAGTCCTCCCAACAGAATGGCTCCCCTGCTTGCTCAGAGTCACAAGCAGAGTCCCTGCAATGGCCCGCAAGGCACTTCAAGAGCTGCACCATCCCAACCACCCTCCTGCCAAGCCCATGGCTCTCGCCTCAGCACCTGCAGTTCCATCTCCCTGAAAGCCTCTGTCCCCAGACACCTCAGGCTCCCTTCTCACCTGCTGCAGGCACTGGCTCAAGGGGCACCTGAGTGACCAGGCCTCCCCTAATGCCCTCCATGAAATGGCCATGCACACCTAGCTACACACTCCCACCAACTTCACCCTGCCAGCTTTCATCCTATAACATAGTGACACACTCAGTTATTGCTATTTGCCATCATTGTGATGGAAGCCCCGCAAAGGCAGGGGCTGTCCACGAATGGCTCGCTGTTGGAGTCCTAGAGAAGCTTCTCAGCCTCAGCACTGCTGACACTGCGCCAGCTCATTCTCTGCGGAGGGGACCGTCCTATGCCCCATAGGATGTTGAGCAGCAACCTTGGGCTCCACCCACTAGATGTTAGAAGCATACACTTCACCTCCGCCCCCAAGTTGGGACAGCCAAAAATGTTTCCAGACATTGCCAAATGAACCCTCGGGGGCTAACTCACCTCTGGCTGAGAACCACCACTATTTCAGTGGAATTAGTGAACCCAAGGGTGGGAAGATCTTCTACAGCTTCAGGCACATGCTGCTAAGAAAATATCTAAGCTAATGTTGATGTTAACTGTTAACTGTTCTCCGCTGCTCTCTAACCCTGTTTCATCTGCTTTCCCATCTCCCACAACTGGCCTATGAGCCCCATAAGAGCAAGAACTTTCTCTGTGCTCTGAGAGCTTCCTTCCAAGACCCAAACAGCACAGTGATCTGGGCAAACTTCATTTTATCCCCAAAGTTTACCTGCACTTATAAATGTATATCCAAAGCTGTTGATACACATATGAAAACTGCCTCATACACATCGTACAAGAACACTGAGAAGATGTGGCTGAAGATCTTGACCTTGAATCAGCTTCTCCTATAACATCTGCCCAGTACTAAGTGACTATTAGTTATGGAACAAGGTTTAATCATATAATATGAATGTTTTTAAAGCCTCTAACATCACTGAGTGCTACAAATTCCAAGTTCTGGAACATGATGACATCCACACCTAGAAATCAATAATTCTGTATATATTCAGGGTATTTTCAGATTTGTAGCCAAGCTAATGCAACAATAATGAAAGTTTATGACACAAAAGCATTGGTTGTACAGTCAAGTGTCACTTAATGACTGGGACACATTCTGAGAAATGTGCCATTAAGTGATTTTGTCATTGTGCGAACATCCTAGAGTGTACTTACACAAACCTAGACTGTATAGCCCACTATACACCTAGTCTATGTGCTGTAGCTTACTGCTTCTAGGCTACACACCTGTACAGCAGATTACTGTACCGAATACTGTAGGCAACCGTAACACAATGGTGAGTATTTGTGGATCTAAACATAGAAAAGGTACAGTAAAAATATGGTATAATCTTATGGGACCATCATTGTATATGCAATCCGTCACTGCAGGACTGTATCAACATGGTAAACAAACAAGCATGACCTTGATCATGGGGTGGCAAACTGCCCTCAGGCCAAATCCAGCCTGCCTCCTGTCTTTGTAAATAAAATTTTATTGAAACATTGGCAGGCCCACATTGTTACGGCTGCTTCTGCACTACAGCAGCAGAGTTGAGCAGTTGCAACAGAATCCTATGGCCTGCAAAGCCTGAGATATTTACTATCTGGCTGTTGACAGAAAAATCTGGATGGCTCTGCTCTAATCTGTTGTATCTCTGTAGTAACATTTCATTTTCAGCAACTTTACTTCCCCAGCCACAAAACCAAGAGAATACAAAGAACAGCTGCAAGCAGAGAGGAAAATTAATTATGAATTCTGAGCACTTACTTGTCTTTACACTGATGAGCCTCCAGTGCAACCTAACTAAGAGGAAACTAACAAAGCAACTCAGCAGAAGTAACATAATGGAGGGAGAAAATTTTAAAAGGCAGAAGGGTAAAGACACTGGAGAATGCCAAAGGTGAATGACTGTTTAATATGACAAGAACAAGTAACATGTGAGTGCTTGTTCTACACTAGACACTGACCTAAGTGCTTTACTTAATCTTACTGAATCTTCGAAACAACCTCCAAGACAAACACTTTGTCCCCATTTTATTGAAGAGGAAACTGAGGCTCAGAGAGCCCAAATAACCTGCCTTAGGGGACACAGCAAATGGCAGTGCCAGGAGTCATACTCAAGGCTGTCCATTTCTGAAATCAGGACTACCGACACTTGGGTGGTCCCTGTAGTTAGTGGTACAGTAAGTCCTCACTTAACATCGTCAGTGGGTTCCTAGAAACTGTAACTTTAAGAGAAATGATGTATTTAAAAAGCCAGTTTTACCATAGGCTAATTGATATAAACAAGAGTTAAGTTCCTACAGCATATTTCTGCTCACAAAAACATCACCAAACTTCTAAATAAAGACCAAAACATTTCTAATATTAAATATTGAAATAAATGTGAGCTATCTATACGTTTAAGAAAGATTGATAAAAACAAGTAAGATAATGATTTCCCCAATTTTTGGTGAATCAGTGAGTGACAGAGGTCATAGCGGTGATGGATTAAATCAAGGAATAAATGTTTGCAAAGCAAAACTGTTAGGAGTACCTCCTACCACCGCGCAGTTCAAAAACAATCACAGGACGGGCACGGTGGCTCACGCCTGTAATCCTAGCGCTCTGGCAGGCCAAGGTGGGAGGATCCCTTGAGGACAAGAGTTCAAGACCAGCCTGAGCAAGAGCGAGACCCTGTCTCTACAAAAAATAGAAAAATTAGCTAGGCATGGTGGCATGCGCCTATAGTCACAGCTACTCGAGAGGCTGAGACAGGAGGATCACTTGAGCCCAGGAGTCCAAGGTTGTAGTAAGCTGTGATGAGGCTACTGCACTCCAGCCTGGGTGACAGTCTAAGACTCTGTCTCAGAAACAATCACAAATGTGGTAGCTTCCTGGAGCCCTTTCATGTCACATCGTTTATTGTCCTGCACTTGTGTGATGATCATAGACTTCATGAATTTTTATTTGACAATAACTTGTATTCATTCATTCATTCATTTTCCAACCCACTTATTTCAGTTCAGGGTCATGGGTGGCTGGAGCCTATCTGCCCCGGCAACTCAGGGCACAAGGTGGGAACCTGCCCTGGCCAGGACACCATACCATCACAAAGCGTGCTTACACACACCCAGACTCACTCACACTGGGACCATGAGACCATGTAAATACACCAGTTCACATAACGTGCACATCTTTGGGGTGTGGGAGGAAACCAGAGTACCTGGAGAAAACCCACACAGACATGAGGAGAACATGCATACTCAACAGAGACAGTGGCCCTGGCTGGGAATCAATTTCTTTTTTTCTCATCAGGGTCATAGCAAAACAACATTATTCAAGGACTTGTTGTAAATTCCAGGACATATCAACTTCGATGTTCATCTGTACAAACATAATCAAGAAAATGTCACATAATCTTAATATATCTAATAAAAAACAAAAAGTATGTAATAGAATTTTAAGAGGTTCTTCCAAAAATGTGTGAAAGAAAAAAAAGTTGATATTTAAAGGCCCAAGTATCAATTGGTCCTTTATCCACAAAATTCATTTGACTTCAAATACTGCCAGGTAACCAGATATCGCTTTGACTTTATTAAAACAGTGATACTAATGAGTCATCCTATAGGATAAATGCCTCTGAAGGAAAAAATTAGTTGCCTTACTGAAAACCAACTATATTCTTAATCTAGTAATAATTATCAGGTTGTTACATGGTAATATTTATTCTCCCCTTACAGTTGGCAAAACTCCTGGGCAATGTTAACATGTGGCTTCTTGGCAAGCTTCCCTGGCAATTGTGTGGATGTTTCGAGAAGCCCAAAAAAGCTTTTAGCATCATTACAGGCTGCCAAGTCTGATCTACATAGTCTGGTCTCTCTAACCAAATCAAGGTAACCACCTAAATTTAAAAGCAAGTTTGCTTTAACTTTTGTTTGTAAACAACTTTACTGAGGTATAATCTGCATACCATAAACCCTTCTCATTTTACATGTACAATTCATTGATTTGTAGTAAATTTACTGAGTTGTGCAACACACAATCCAGGCTTAGTACATTTCCATCACTCCAATAAAATCCCTTAGGCCAGCGGTCCCCAACCTTTTTGGCACCAGAGATCGTTTACATGGAAGACAATTTTTCTACAGACCGAGGAGGGGAGGGGTGGTTTTGGGATGATTCAAGTGCATTACATTTATTGTGTACTTTATTTCTATTATTATTAAATTGTAATATATAATGAAATAATTACACAACTTACCATAGGTTGGGGACCCCTTCCTTAGGCCCATCTGCAGTCACCACTGCTTCCCACCCTCTGCCCTAGGCAACCACTAATCCACTTCCCATCTCTATAAATTTGCCTCTTCTGGACACCTTGTAGAAATCAAATCGTACAATTATGTTGTCTTTGCATCTGCTTCTTTCACTTAGCATCACATTTTTGAGGTTCATCACATAGCTCCCTTTTTCATACAAAACCTATCTAGTACTTAGGGATTGTATGTAGTGGCTGCACACCACAGTTTAAAGCGGGATTGGGTGTGAGGCCAGGAAAGAGTTGGAGAAAGTATGGAAGGTTCTCCCAGAATCACTGTTGAGTGAATCCTTTATGACGTAGCCAGGCTAGTGATGGTAAATACGTGAGCATGCATTCATTCAACAATACTTACAGAGTGAGTGTGTGGCAGGCATCTCTGGGGGTGTCTGCTCATTTCGAACCAAGCTTCCACTATTTTGGGAACCACAGCTGGGCTTCCAGAGATCTATAACCCTCTTGAAAGCATATGCAAGCTTCCATGTACTAGCGCCTTTTTCTGCACAGAATCCCTACTTTGTGTCGGATTTCCCAGGGTCTATGATCCCCAAATCCTCTAGAATCCCTGCATTCTACCATGAAGCCTTGAAGCAAGTCTAGTAAGGCTGTCAATTGCATGAAAGAATACCCACAAAACAGATATAGGACAAACTTACAAATATTCGGTTGAATCATACAAATAACAATTTAATAGTTTTAGAAACCACTAGGACAGAAAAAGAACATTAGTGGGAAAAGCTGGGGAAATCCAAGTGTCTAGAGTTTGATTAACAGTAATGTATCAAGGTTGGCGCCTTAGTTTTCACAAATATACCATGGTGATATGAGATGTTAACAATGGGGAAACTGTCCAGTCTTTGCAACTTTTCTGTAACTCTAAAACATTCCAAAATAGAAATGTATTAAAACAAACAAAAAACACTAGGTTGCATTTATCCCATGCCTAGAACTGTCTCCTAAGGCAAACATGAAAAAAAAAATCTACAGAGAAAATAGCTGCACATAAGCAGCATTATAATTATAGTCTTATAAAATCGTAAATATCAGAGGGCAATCTAAATGGTGAGAAATAGAGGAATATTTAATAAGCAAGTGTATAGCTGCTCAGTGGCAGCCTACGCCCCCAACAAGAATGCCAATGATAAAATCTATGGGGCAACAAGGGATGGAAAACACATGAGTGAGAAAGCCTTAGCTGGCTTCAAAAAAACAGAAACTCTGATTCAGCCGGCTTTAAAGGATAAGGAGATGCTGTTATCTCACATTTCACATGAGAAAAGGTACTGAGGGCAGAGAGCTCCAGAAGCTTAATTCATCCATCCACCCACCCTATCAAAAATGCGGTCTTTCCACTCCACCACCCTCAGCTTCTCAGCCAGCTCCCTCCTGGGTTTTGTGGCAGCAACAAGGGCCGCCTAGCTCCAGGTTTACACGGAGACAGGGCAGCAATTAGCAGGGGTTCCCTCCACGTAGGTCTGTGGGGACAAGAAGCCTTCTCCCCAGCCATGCCTCCCACACGTCCCCTCACAGCTCACTGGACAGGTCTGGGTCATGTGCTCCGGCCTCAGCCAATTGCAGGCCTAGATGCCGTATGGCTGGCTTAGAGCCCTCTCAGGCACTATTGATATTTGAGGCTGGATCATTCCTTGTTGTGGTGGGGACTGACCTGTGCTTTGTAGGACATTTAGCAGCATCCTTGACCTCTGCCCACTAGATGCCAGTAGAATTCACCCCCAGTTAATAACAACCAAAAATGTCTCTAAATGTTGCCAAATGCCCCTGTGGTGGGAGGGAGGGGATCCTCCTCAGTAAAGACCCACTGGCTTAGAGCAATCAGGACTTCTTTGGGAGCTGCAGAGAGAGTCACATCCCTAGAGTCAAGACAAGGAGTGGCCACCCTAACAAAATGGGGGTTCTGACAGCTTGCAAGGAGAGACTGCTCTTGAGAACTCTAGAATGCTGTACATGAGAAAAACTTAGTGAAATACAGTATACAAAATGATCATTATAAATAAAACCTATCTCTACATGCATAATTACATTCAACAAACATGTATTGAGGACCTACTACATGCTAAGTACTATATAGACAAAGCAGAATAAAACTGAAATGAGTTAAAAGAAAGGGGATGATTCAAAGGTTTATTTTTTTAACTGTAAACAAGTGGATCTCTGCTTGGTTCCTTCATTCTCCAATTTATTTTTTAAACTTTTTATTTTGAAATAATTAGATTCACAGGAAGGTGTAAAGAAATACACAGGGAAGTCCCTGTGAAATGTCCAGAACAGGCAACTCTATAGAGATGGAAAGCAGATTCATGGTTGCCAGAAGCTTGGGAGCATGGGGAGTGACTGCTAATGAACACAGGGTTTCTTTTTGGGGTGATAAGAATTAGATAGTGGTGATAGTTGCACAACTTTATAAATATGCCAAAACCCAATAAATTGTAACTTTTATAGTATGTGAATATCTCAATGTTTTTAAAACAGAGATAATTTTCAGAGCAAATCCAATTGACCCCACACTCTGAGGCCTCCCCCACACTAGGGACAGGCACCTGTCCACGGAACAGAGCTCTAAGTGACAGAAAGAGTCTCCTGCAGTGGCTATGTGGTTTCCTGGCCGAACTCCAGGCAGCCTGGAAATGGCGCCCTGGAATGGAAATGCTCACTCAGGTTGGTGGGTGCTCTCTCCCCAGGTAAGATCCACCCACTGACACTGCAGAGCAAGTAGCCTGGGGGTTGGTGCAGTCAGCTCCCCGTACTCTCTCTCAACATCATCATTCCTCCCTCATCCCCACTCTCTCCCTCAGCCCTTTCTGCTTTAAAAAAATAAAGGGAACCCTCCAGATGGAAAATGCTGGAGATTCCATAGCTCCATAAGCAGCCTTTAGAAACGTCCTTGTTCTGTATGTCTAGATCTTCTGAGCAAAGACAGAAGCACTCCTTTCACCCCTCCTTCAACCACAGAAGGGGGCAATGAACAGCTCAGGGCATCTTAGGAGCCTGATCCCCATCCACACCCCACAGACCGGCACATGGGCACCCGCGCACATACACACATTCAAAAGGCCAGGCCAGCTCTCTAGGTTGCTACAGAACATTGAAGTGTAAACAGATTCATTTTCTTCTGTTGCACTGCATACATGTATACTCTTGACAGTCAGTAAATGCCTATCAATTTAAAGTATTCTAAGAATTAAGAATACACGCATATTAATATGTTCCCAGTTTCGTATACTGGTTTTTCATATAAATGTATTTAACATCCGTTCTTCATGGAATCACAGAAATCAGGCATTTGTGTAGCATCTCCGAAATAACAATCTTCTTGAAACAAATTCAGCTGCTAAAGATGAATCATTGTAACCAGGTAGATAGAGGTAGCTCAGGTTCTCAAGCAGGAGATATTGTTCCCCAGGGGACATCTCATCTGATGTGAGTCCCAACGTGATGAGTCTCTATGCTTGGTCCACAGGAAATGAGGACCCACTAGGAGCATTATGAAGAACCAAGGAGAGAAAATGCATGTAAAATGCTTGGCACAGGACCTGCCTAAGCATGTAATAAATGTCAGCTGTTGTGGTTGTTATCAAAGACACCAAGCTGTCCAGATGCTTCCATTCTCACTGGGAAAACACAGTGTGTTAGTTTCCTACTGATGCCGAAACAAATTGCCACAAACCAAATGGCTGAAAATAAAACAAATTTATTATCTTACAGTTCTGGAGGTCAGAAGTCCAAAATCAGTTTCATTCAGCTAAAATAAAGGTGTCAGCAGGGCTGCCTCCCATTTGCAGGCTCCAGGGAAGAATCCATTTCCTCGCCTTTTCCAGCTTCTAGAAACCGCCTGCATTCCTTGGCCCATGGCCACCTGACTCCAACCTCTGCTTCCGCTGTCACATCTCTGTCTCTGACTCTGACCTCACCCTCCTGCCTCTCTCCTAGTAAGGCCCCCTCTGATTACACTGGCCCACCCAGATAATCCAGGTTCATCTCCCTAGCTCAGGATCCTTAACTTAATCACATCTGCACAGTCTCTTTTGCCATGGAAGGTAATTTAGCAACAGGTTTCAGGGACTAGAACGTGGACATCTTTGAGGGACCATTATACCACAGGATATGAACACAAGATAAAAATAACTGGTGGGGAAGGGGAGAGGGAGGGGAAAAAAAGAATATGAATGTATTTATTACCACTGATCTGTACACTTAAAAATGGTAAGGATGATAAATTATGTATGTATATTTTACCTCAATAAAAAAAAAAAATTTAAAAACCTAACCAGTGAGTGTAACAAGGTGCAAGGGGCACACGGTTACCTAGGAAGGGAGGGGCCAGCACAGGCAGGGGACCAGGGCTCAACTCTGGAGTCAAACAGATGCTGTCCCTCATTGGCTGTGGGCAGTGAGGCCACTAAGTCAACCTCCCTTGGCCTGGGTTCCATCACCGGTCCGCCTACACCTGAAGCAGCCATTTTGGACTTTCCATGAAAACATCCACGCAAATGTAGAGCACTCACATATGTCGGTCACAATCACAGAGCCACAGGATCCCAGCTGAGAGAGACCCGTAGGCAGGGACAGCACAGTGAGGCCTCATGGAAAAGGACACGAGCACAGGGTAGCACCATGGAGGCAAGGGCCTGTCTGGTGCTGCTCACCACTGGACTCCTGAATCCTGGAAGAGTCCCTTAGACCAGCGGTCCCCAACCTTTTTGGCACCAGGGACCGTTTTCAAGATGGAAGACAATTTTTCCACTGGTGGGGGGTGGGGTGGGGATGACGACGACGACGATACGGTTTCAGGATGATTCAAGTGCATTACATTTATTGTGCACTTTATTTCTATTTCTTTCTATTATTATTACATTGTAATATATAATGAAATAATTATACAATTCACCATAGGTTGGGGACCCCTGCCTTAGACTGAGAGGCTAGGCCACAAAGAGTTGTTGAATAAATGAATGGAGGAATGAATGAACAAATTAACAGAGGCATGATGCTTAAAAATGAGTGGGGATCGGGCAGTTAGGTAGCATATTGGAAAGAGCACTGGATCGGGGGTCAGAGGACCCCAGTTAAAGTCCCTACCCTTCTAACACTACTGGCAAACACACCCCTTGGTTGTGGCTCTCAGGTGGGAAAGAAGAGTTTGAACGCATGATCCTAGCTCTTCCAACCCCAAAGCTGTGGGATTCTGAGCTACATGGTATTGCTCACCACTGTTATGTGAAAACCTTGGGTCACACTGCCAACTCCCTCACTGACTGCAAACACACCCATCACCTCCTCACCCCCAGCACTTTTCTCCTGTTCCCCTTTATCCAGGGAGATGAATGGACAAGGAGAAAAAACACCCCAGGTTCAAGTGAGCCCTCCCTCCTCTGCTTTTAAGTGATCACCACCTGAGGAATTGAATTAATCCTGGGATGCCTTGTGACTATTACTGTCTCCATTTTATATGTCTGTCTCCTGCCTCCCAGAGAAACTTGGTCTTCACATACCGTCCTGGCACACAAGAGGCCAAGAATCTCCATAAATATTTCTTCACTTTTTTAGATTTAAATGAGGATAAATGAACTCAGTAGAATTTAACTTAGATTATATTCCATCAGATTAATTTTACTGAATTTATTGGAAAGACAGCCAACATTAGCAAAAAGGATCCAGGCTAGAAGTAAAAAAGCCCACCCTAGGCTCACCAAGTGACCTTGAACACGTCACTTGACTCACAGGCTCCTGAAGTAGAACCTAGCAGAGAGGGTGGTACATGTTATTTCCACTTCCCAAATCAGAGTGAAAGGAAAGAGAAGGAAACTTGGAGATTTCCAAACATCCAGGAGCTATTTTTGGAAATGACTTTTCCATTCACTTTTCTTAAAAAAAAAAAAAAAAGGTAAGGAAAAGAAAGATATTAGGCCAACAAGTGGGTGTTGATGATTTAAATGGAAGCAAGAGAAGATTCTTCTAGGGGCTGACCCTTATGGTTTTAAAACCAAGATGCTCCTCCATGTTCACACAATGCTACCTATAATCTAAAAAATGAAAAAATGGAGAAATGATTACTTGTTTTTCAAAAAGCTCCACCAGGACAATTTATATAATCAAGAAATAGACTCTGTGGGATAAATATAGTAAACCTCCTATTAGTTAATACTAAATAAAGGTTCCAAGAAGGCAGCAATGATGTTATCTGGCTCTGTTAAATGGGGCTCCGACCTGGCAAATTCCAGAGTCATGGATTGTTTTCTCCTTAAAGCAAAAGCCTGTTCAGAAGACTTTTAAGATACCACAGAATTCCTCCATGTCAAAACCCACCTGGTGAACAATTGGGCCCCCGAAAGTTTATATCATGATTTAATCTTGGGCTTCCACCATCATCATGATTATTTACACTCTGCTTTGGTCTCAAATGTGATATTTTCCACCATTCTTAAGCTGCCAGCAGCTGGCATTTTCAGTACTGTACAACTCCAACTGAGTTATAGGAAACAGAACATTAAGTTTCAGCCACTCAGCCTGTCTATAGGATAATATCCAAACAACCTAGCAGGAAGCACAAATATACACAACTGTCGAAGGCACTGCAAAAATGTTCTTCTCGTATTTTCTGCCCAAATGGCAAATACCTTTTTATAAGGTGGTCATTGTACTCTGAGTCAATATATGCAGAATACATATGTGCCACTCCTGTAAACCACACAAGACTCATGAAGGAAACTACCAACCATAGAAATGGCAAGTTAACTTTATATTTGTTAACAAAGTTTTTGGGTATGATTCCCAATACACTATGAAAATCATATGCACAGTACTGATACATAGAAATAGTGAATTTAACCCTGAGGTAGGTTCATAATCAAACTAAAAAATTCTGTTTTTAAAATACTGAGATTTTTTACACATCTGTAGCCACATCTATAAAGATGTTTCCTTAACCTTATGTCTCCTTTGTGGTAACTTTAAAAAGTAGAGTTACAATTATTCACCAACATGCTCTGAGCTGGCAATATCAAATGTTGTTAAACACAGCACTGAATAGAATTACTATAAAACTCTAGAAGAGATTTTGTATACAACTCTTGGCCCTCAGTTACTTTGCTTACAGCAGCATATTTTATGCTCCACAGTTTTTATTAAATTATATATAAAATGATGTTTAACATCAACAACTTTCACCTAACCTACTATATGCATTTATTTATTCCTGCATAATTGCATTTTCTTTTTTAAAACTCCTATTTATTTGCCTCTCTCCTGTCAGTTCTGTATTTGGAAGCTGTTTGGTGAAAGTCCTCATTTCTTGAACAACATTTTCTGGTTGGACTTAAAAAGGGTTTTAACTGTCAGATACACATGGAGAAAACACTGCACTCTGACATACAGTTCTTTGCATATAATAAAAGTTAATTACAACTTTAAAGGATAACAGGTCACCTATAAAAATCGGCAAATGTTCTGTTTTGAAAGAGTAAGAAGAATGACTATTACAGCCTTTGGCAGACTCCACTTAAATGTTTGTGGCTTGCTGAACATTCCATACATATTTCGGGCAAGGTATTATGGGAGCTGAAGTTCACGCTGTCCCCTGCTGAATTTTCACTCACTATAAAAACAATGTCTCATAAAAGTACACACATGTTTTTACTTTACAAAAAACGTAAAATATTCACTTTTGTTCACTCAATCGACACTTTTAGCATTTGAAACAGGACTTTGTAAAAATCTGTAACATAAGTGATGTCTGAAAAGAGTCAAAAAATGTTATTCAGTAACAAACAGATTTCTGGAAAAAGAAACATAGGAAATGTGTATGAAAGACATGGAAACAAAGATTCTACAAGCTGACTTCTGTAGGGTCTGCTCAACTATGTCGCAGGTTATACCATTCAAACAAAAATACTTACATTTTTATCTTTCAGCATGAATTTACACACATACACACAACTGTTTTATATCACCTTCAGAAAATGAGCCTTAGCCTTTTCTAAGCAAAACACTATTTTTAATTGGTTCCTTTTCCAGTTGTTTGGGATTTTAACAGACATATGGTATAAAAGGACTGCATTCCAAGCAGTTCTACCAATTCCAGAACCTTCCAAGGCTTGATCAAACAGCTGGGGCTCTAGCCTTGGGTTAAAATTATAATATGATCTCACCTGATTTTCGAAATAACTAAGCATCTTTTTAACCTATGAAACTGGCTTAGGATTTATATAAGTTTCTGAGTCCAGAGGTTTGCAATGGTCAGGGAGAAAGTTAGGGAACCATGATCCTTTTGTTTTGTTTTTCCCTATCTGAACTCAGAGAAATCTTCAAACACTTCAGCAGCTTCTCTCCTCAAAAGTTTATTTTCAAACGCCAGTGCTATGCAGGCTGCCTTTCCTGTGTAGGTAGGAGGAAGCAGGCACAATGTCACCACACTGGGCCTTTTCAAGTCTTGAAATCATTGGGAAGCCTCCGGTATTTCCTTTTTGGCACTCAGGCCCTGGACGGAGAGAAATTGCTCTAGAGAGGACAAGATATCAGATAACCAGTGGAAACACTTGGTTTCCACAGAATTCCCAATTCCACAAAAAATACTCTCTCTTTAAGCAGCTGAACCATTGAAGCCAGTAGACAATCAAGCAAAAAGTTAAGGAAAAGTTTCACTACATGAAACTAACTAAATGAAATCTGGTAGTGCTTTTAGAAGAATCCATTTTTATTTGATCGGATTTTTATACGTGAATAAGACAGCTTTGTACCCCATGCATATCTTGCACAAAAAGGAAATTTAAAATACAGCTCTTGTTTTTCGTTTATTCCAAAAGCATATGGGACTAATCATATTCCATGCTGGCTGCAGTACAGAAGGCTATTTCAAACAGAACTTTAACTCGCTTGATTTTTAAGGCACTAAAGAGCAACCAACAAGAGTTTGGAAATAGATTTGCCCAACTCCAAAAGGGTTGGGAATCCCTCAAGAGCCTGTCTGGCATCAGGCTTTGGATGAAAACCAGGCTGAGCCCGCCAGGCAGGGAACCTGCGCCCCTAAGGTGGGGCGCACGTTTGTGATCCAAGGTGACAGCCTCATCTTGCCACCGCGGGGCCCGAACGCCTGCGGAGCCAAAGCCCCGGTGGTGGGCCGCAGAGGCCCTAGGCAGGGATGGGCGAGGCTGCAGCAAAAAAAGGAAAAGAGGGCCATCTGTCATCCCCAAGAGAGGAAATTCCAGGCGCCCAGCTCCTAGGCGCCGGACAGCGGGTGACGTGAGGGAACCAAGTCAGAGTGTCCGCCCCGCGGTGGGGGACCGGGAGGAGGCCTGACCTCCGCGCTCTGGGGCCTCGAGGCCCAGAGAGGGGGCACCGTGATCCTCGGTCAGAGCCCTGGGA
>VBSM01003186.1:28084-41122 GCA_008086735.1 Cheirogaleus medius
GCTGAGTAGAACTCCATGGTATACATATATCACATTTTATTAATCCACTCATGTTATTGATGGGCATTTGGGTTGTTTCCACATCTTTGCAAATGTGAATTGTGCTGCCATATGTCTTTTTTATAGAATGTCTTTTGTTCCTTTGGGTAGATGCCTAGTAATGGGATTGCTGGATCAAATGGTAGTTCTACTTGTATCTCTTTGCGGTATCTCCATATTGCTTTAATAAATGTTGGCATGGATGCAGAGAGATAGGAACACTCATACACTGCTGGTGAGACTGCAAACTAATTTCCCTCAATAAGATTTTACAGTTTTCTTCATATAGGTCCCATACCTTTCAGATGTTTATAAATATATGCATGTGTGTTTGCTATGGTGCCTGAGATTTTTTTTCAATTTATGTTGTTTCAAATGAAAACTATAGGTTTTATATATCTATTTTTTATTCATACTTCTTAGCAAATTCTTTTTCTAGTTCTTATGGGTTTTATTAGGTCTCTAGGGTTTCTATGTACATAGTCATAGAACATATAATATTATATATTATTTTAGTATTTATAACAATTATTTCATTGTTATATCATATTGCATTAATTAAAGTTTTATATAAATAAAAATAATGGTGGTAACAGTAGACATTCCTGTACTTTGCTACTTAAATGACTTTATCATTTTAATGTTTATTGTAACAGTTCCTGGTTTTAGAAACTTTATATTGTGTTAGTTTTTATTTTCATAAAAATAGCTACAAGTACTTATGAAATCCCCTTTTAACATCATTTGTGTGTATATTTGCTTTTTCTCCTTTTATTTATTGATGTAAAATTATAGAGGGATTTCCTAATGTTGAACCATCTTTGTTTTACTCATTCTCATTACTTTTCTCTTTTTTCTAAGGCTTTTAAATAATCCCTAGCTGCAAGTTTTATTTCATCTTTGACATAACAGAATGTGCACTGTTTTGTTTTCTAAAATCTCTAAGTAATGTATTTTCTTTAACATTCAATGTGTTTAGCTTCTACTGATTGTAACTTAGGACTTTTCTTGTGACCAAGATTATGCTCGTATTGATATATATTTCAAAGATATTGAAAAAAACATGTTTTCTGTTTTTAAGTCACAAGATTAAATAATAAGTCATTTTTAATTCATCCAGAGCCTATATATTTTGTGTATGTAAAGAGTCCAAAACTAGAGGTGAATTGTTTTTCAATGCCCATAAAATATTATCCCATTACTTGTTTCCTGACTTTTGATTTGACGTTGATGAAACACCCTTGCTTTGTGTGTTGTTCGCAGTCGCATACCTTAACTTGCCTATCTTTACTTTTAACGAATTTTGTGTCACTTTGTTTTACTTGTATTTTTAGTTGGATTCTATGCCTTTCAATTTCATCATTTTTTCTCGTGTATTTAGTGTTATAAATAATCTTTTGTGCCTTTTAAACATTGTACCTTTTATTATTTTTTTTACCATCAAAGATCAAGAGTAGGTAAAAAATTTTATCTTTTATAACTCATTTTTTTCTTCTATCTCTCTAAAACTGCAAACTATGTTATATGCTTTTTATTTTTCAGTGTTTCATAAGGCTTTAGAGAGTCTGATTTTACTCAATTAGTTGTTACTTTCAACTTTTCAAATTCATTCTTTAATCCATATTTCTGTAGTGGTCATAGTTGAATTGGAAAATATTCTGTCCAACCATGTAGTTTTCATGCTTGAAACAAATCATTTAACTCACATTTCCCTTTACCAGTCAACTCAACAATGGGAGTTTGTTTATATAATTTGAAGCTTTACATTCAAATAGTTACCATTTGGAATTTTTCTCCCGTGCCTACGACATCTGTTTCTCTTATGGTAACTTTTTTTCTCTTTTCAATATTATTCTTTCTAATATTGGAATATTTCCTTAAATGTCTCTTGATTTGTGGTTATCTGTTCCTACTTAAGAGGAGGCTCTGTAGGTCAACCAATGTGATTTACCAACAATAAAAATGAAAAATAATATGAATATCTCAGTAATTACACTAGATAAAATTCAACATGTGTCCATGATAAAATCCTAAGCAAACTAGGAATAGGTGGGAACTACCTTAATCTGTTTCAGAATATATATTTATGCATATGCCATGTTTTCCCAAAAATAAGACAGGGTCTTATATTTATTTTTCCTCAAGAAGACACCTTAGGGCTTATTTTCAGGGGATGTGTTATTTTTTTTTTTTCAAGTGCAGTACAACAATCTACATTTATTCAAATATAGTTAAGTCGTCTTCTTCTGGAACATCATCATAACTCTCCAAACCCCAAATTCCATCCTGAATTTCTTGCGATTCTATTTCCTTTAGAACCACTGGCCCCAATCTCTCAGGTTGCAGGATCCACCTTGGCTTAGCAGCACGTGCCAGTGGGAGGCAATGTCTCTTATAACTACAGCTCCACAGGCATAGCTTTCGGGGACCACACAATGGGTACACTGAGTTACAAGAGTTACCACATTGAAGAAAGGCCAAAGTTATGGCTTCCTATCAGGTATTTGTAGTTCATATTTAATCTTTCCCCATCTGCCACTTGTGAGTCCATTATAAGCCCAGTGTTTGCCTAGTAACAGAGCAAAAAGGCCACAATATTCAGAGTAATGAACAAGGAGATTAACCACAGACCAAATGTGCCTTTGATAAAAGAGAAGTGGGATTTTTTACCCTTTATCCACAAGGAGTGAAACAACATCAGCCAAATAATCACAAAACTGATTGCTCTGCCAGCGACTATTTTTGGTGCTATGCAAAACTAACGGTTTGATTCTTGACTGTTTCCTGAGAAGGCATATTTTAGTGTTTTATTGGGACACAGTAAAGAGGATGCCCTCCATTTGTGCTTCTACTTGCCTAGAAAACTTTTTGTTGCAACACAGTTTGGTCTCAACCCTGTCCTCCAGCTAAGGCTAGAGACATCATAAGAAAAGTGGACACATGCCCTGAGCAGGGTGGATGCTGTGGAAACAGGAATATAAATGTAAGAGCATATCTGCAAAACAGAACAAATTGGATGTGGCCAAATCCAGGACTGCAAAGCAGTGTGGAAGCTGATTCAAGAGAGATAAGGTGGAGAAAGATTTAGAAGGGTCTGGCAATAAAAGCTAAGGAATCTGAAGTTTATTTAAGAGGCAATAAAGAGATATTAGAGGTTTATAAGGAAGGAAAAAATTTTAAGCAGGTATATATGGCTTGTTGATTTGTGTCAATAGTAACCTTATCTAGTTAAGAATAAAATTATTTCTTTAGCAAGTCATTCAAA
The DNA here is from genome assembly GCA_008086735.1 of Cheirogaleus medius. Classification (NCBI taxonomy): domain Eukaryota; kingdom Metazoa; phylum Chordata; class Mammalia; order Primates; family Cheirogaleidae; genus Cheirogaleus; species Cheirogaleus medius. The sequence goes on from VBSM01003186.1 coordinate 31,389, forward strand.
TCAGAAGAGGAAATTAAAGGAAACCAAATACGTGGGGACAAATTTCAAGTTAATATTGTATTTGTAACCAGGATGTCCCCAGGATGTGGATGCCAAGGGAATGGTGTTACCTTTACTGCTCACATATCAGGGGCTCTGATCCTCTCTGTGGACTACAGGGTGCCCCCTCCCTAGCCCCAGAGCAGCTCCCTGTGCTTGGGTGATGGGCACTGAGGGTAACTACTGTCCAGGGCACTGCCCACCCCCTCACCCACCTCAGTCGCCCCATTGCCTCAGGGAGACGCTGCCTAGTCCTGGACTCTGAAGTCCATGCAAGCTGCCCCCTTGTCCTCTGTTATGTTTCTTTGGGAATTGCTCCTCCTCCCTGACCCAATTAAGCCAAAACCTTCCTCTTTTGTAGCCCCATTACTAAAGCTGTCAGAGTTTTCTCTTTTGTAATCAGCTCTCTAGGACCCAAGACCTTCTCCCCAAAAATCCCCATTTTTCCTTAGTTTGAACAGGTCAGAAAGCACAATTCACTTTTATTAGTTATTGTGAAATGTGCTTTCCTTGCCATCTGAAAACTTTTTTAGGCGATTAACATGGCTCGCAATGTTTCACTTCTTTAGCCTTAAATATTCAGTGTCTCTTTTCTTGGTGGGAAAAGAAGTCTTCCTTGACAGAGTATTCTCTTTTCTGTCCCAGGGGATGATGGAAGAATGTTTAGTCATGTGGGACCCACTGAGCTCTGAGTGATGCAAGAGCTGGAAATTCCTAAATGTATCATTTCCAGATGTTGTTGCTCTTCTCTGCCAGAGATAACTGTCTTCTCTCTCCCACTGACTGTGTCTCCGGCACTTCAGTGCTCCCAGACAAATCATATTTTCAAGAAATTGATGAAGAAGGGAGAGAGGAGGGGCCCAGCGGCCAACTAAGCCTTGAACAAGGTAATAACAACAGGACAGAACGTTCTCAGCTACTAAGAGGAAGAGGGGCCCGAGGTGCTGAGTGGAGATTGTGAATCGGGGAAGAATGAGAAAGGGCATGGGGATGGCAGGGAGGGGAGTCTGTCTGAGCTCCCACCCAGGTGTGGGGTCCTGGAGGAGCAGCCATCACAAGGCACTGCTGGCCCAGTAACCAGGATGAAGGGACCAGAGTGAGTGTGTCAGTAGCCAGATGGAGAGACACCAACAGCCTGGAAGTGATGGTGATGTAGTGAGGTCCCTGCAGGAGAAGATCCCTATGAACCTGTGAAGGGCTAAGAACTATGGCCCATGGTCAATACTAAAGAGAAGACTCTGGGTGAAAGAAAAACACCCGTCTTAGTTATCTGAGCCTCACACTCACAGCACTTCTGAAAGCACATGTGCGGGCATTTTCCCTACACCAAACAGTTCTCCAGTTCTCTGCAGATGCCAAGTGTCCTCTGATTTAATTCAGTTCTAACAGAGTTAGTGTAGACTGTGCATGTTAAGGGCTCAGTCTCACAAGACTGTCCCTCACTTCAGATGCCAGTCACAGGTCTCAGGTTCTGACCTGTGCTCCTTTCCAACTGGCTATAAATCATGGTTCCCATGAGCTCCTCTTTGGGTTTGATACTTGGCTAGCACAGCTCACAGAACTCAGGGAAACATTTACACATGTTTGCCAATTTATTATAGAAAGTACAACTCAAGGGGAAGGAAATAGCAGAGGACATAAACAGGTGGAAGACCATACCATGCTTTTGGGTCGGCAGAATCAACATTGTTAAAATGTCTCTACTACCCAAAGTGATCTATAGAGTCAATGCAATCCCTATTAAAATACCATCATCATTTCTCACAGATATAGAAACAATAATTTTACGCTTCGTATGGAAACAGAGAAGACCCCATATAGCAAAGGTAATCCTAGGCAATAAAAACAAAATGGGAGCTATCAATTTACCAGACTTCAAACTATACTACAAGGCTATAGTAATTAATGGGACTGGCACAAGATCAGGGACATTGACCAGTTGAACAGAACAGAGAACCCAGATATAAAACCATCCTCATAAAGCCATCTAAACTTTGACAAAGCAGACAAAAACATACACTGGGGAAAATAAATGGTGCTGGGAAAACTGGATAGCCACATGTAGAAGACTGAAACAGGACCCACACCTTTCACCTCTCACAAATATCAACTCACGCTGGGTAACAGACTTAAACCTAAGGTGTGAAACTATTAGAATTTTAGAGGAAAACATTGGAAATACTCTTCTAGACATTGGCCTAGGCAAAGAATTTATGAAGAAGACCCCAAAGGCAATCACAGCAACAATAAAAATAAATAAATGGGACCTGATCAAATTAAAAAGCTTCTGCACAGCCAAAGAAACTGTCACAACTACAAACAGACAATCTACAGAATGGGAGAAAATTTTTGCAAGCTACACATCCAATAAAGGGCTGATAACTAGAATCTATTTAGAACTCAGGAAAATCAGCAAGAAAAAATTAAACAACCCTATCAAAAAGTGGTCAAAGGACATGAACAGAAACTTTCCAAAGGAAGACAGAATAATGGTCAACAAACATATGAAAAAATGCTCAACATCTCTAATCAGGGAAATGCAAATCAAAACCACAATGAGATATAACTTATCTCCAGGGAGAATGGCCTTTATTAACAAGTCCCAGAACAATAAATGTTGGCTTGGATATAGAGAGATAGGAATACTCCTACATTGCTGGTGGAAATGCAAACTAGTTCAACCCCTGTGGAAAGCAATATGGAGATACCTTAAAGCGATACAAGTAGACCTACCATTGATCCAGCAATTTCATTACTGGGCATCTACCCAAAAGAACAAAAGACACTGTATAAAAAAGACACCTGCACTCGAATGTTTATAGCAGCACAGTTCACAATTGCAATGATGTGGAAACAACCGAAGTGCCCATCAATACATGAGTGGATTAATAAAATGTGGTATATGTATACCATGGAGTACTGTTCAGCTATGAGAAACAGTGGTGATATAGCACCTCTTGTATTTTCCTGGATAGAGCTGGAACCTCTTCTACTAAGTGAAGTATCCCAAGAATGGAAAAAGAAGCATCATCACATGTACTCACCAGAAAATTGGTATTAACTAATCAACACCTAAGTGGATATATAGGAATAACATTTATTGGGTATCGGGCAGGTGAGAGGGGGGAGGAGGGGTTGGGTATATACATACATAATGAGTGCGATGCATACTGTCTGGGGGATGGACAAGCTTGAAGCTCTGACCCAAGGGGGGGGCAAGGGCAATATACGTAACTTAAACATTTGTGCCCCCATAATATGCTGAAATTTTTAAAAAGTACAACTCAAGAACAGCCAAATTAAAGAGATGCATAGGGCAACATATGGGGAAGGGGCACACAGCTTCCGTACCCTCTCTGGGTGCACCACCCTCCCAGCACTGCCATTTGTTTACTAACCCAGAAGCACTCTGAATCCAGTCATCTAGGGTGGTTATAGAAATTCCATTATATAGTTATGATTAATCAAATGATTGGCTGTAGATGATTAAGTCAACCTCCATCACCACTTTCCCCTCCCTGGAGGCCAGGGGAAGGGCTGAAAGTCCTATCCTCTAACCATGTATTTAGTTCCCCCCCACAACCAGCCCCCCATCCTTAGGAGTTTTCCAAAAGTCACCTCATTAGCATAACCTCAGGTGTGGTTGAAAGGGGCTTGTTATGAATGACAAAAGATGTTCTTTTGACCCTTAATTCTTAGGATATTACAAGGGTTGGGTTTTAGGAACTCTGGCCAGGAGCAGGGGAAAACCAAAACCTACATTTCTTATGACATCAAAATATCACACTTGGTGATGGAAGAAGAAACAACTGATTTAAATTTGGGGGATATTGTTCAAGAGAACAAATATTCACAGAGAAATATTGCCCAGAATTTTCAGTCTTTGCATTCGCAGTGTTTTCAAATTCAGGATTTAAATAACAGGTCTTTGTCCTCCATGTTACCTGCGGGGGTTTCTTCTTCCCATACCCCTTGGACACACCTGCTGCCAGTTCCTGCTGGCTCTGGGCCTGGGTGTTTTACTCATGTGCCTGCTTCACACTATTCTACCTGTGTCTGCTTGACTGTGGCTATAGCCTTAGTGCTTCGACCTTCATCCAATGGTGGCCCATGCTGTGGTAGCTGGAAGGGACAAGGAGTCATGAGCAGCAGGGGCAAATAAAATATCTATAAAATCAAAACATGGTTTAGGTACAACCCCACTTGAGAGTGGAGTCTTGGAGCACCTCTGTGAAACAGAACAGGCAAACACAAGGAGAAATTATACAACCAGAGACAAAAATGATGCACTAGGAGGCCAACAAGCAAATCAACAATGTGCTCAAAAGCCTGAGACAACAGGTAAGACTGACTGACTGGGTTTGCATAAGTGTGGAGGGGCCAGGGGAGCCCTGGCTGAGGGCAGGGAGTGGACTAATGCATGAGGCAGGGAGACAGTTATTTAACAAAGGGGAAAATCACACAGACGCAGAGGACAGGAATAGAGCCTGATATCCTGATATCCTAATGAGACAGACCAGGAAGAAGAAAGAAAGGAAAACTGAGAGACAAGGGGGAAAGAGTTGCAGAGCCTCACCAGGAAAGAGAAACAGAAACAAAACAGAAAAGGAGGCATTAGAGAGAGGCTGCCCGTGGACTCAGTGAAGCACAGACACCTTCACAGGGTGTAGACAGCAATAGATGCAGACAGTTCTGCATCTATTGAGTATGTGAGGTAATGTAGAAACTTGAGAAGGAAAGAGAAGTAGGGTGAGGTATAGCAGAATGGAAATAGGACAGAGCAAGGCTGTATTGTTTCTCAGCTGTGGTCTCTATTGTCTTCAGAGTCCTGTGGACCGATAGTGACTAATGGAGATGCAAGAAAGGAGACACCCAGCCCATTGCCCTGTGATGAACAAAGTAATTATTACTTACCTATAAATTTTAGAGTTTTTTCAGATGCTCTATACTTTTTTGACTGTTTACTTTTTACCTTCTTAACCATTTCTTTAAATTGAAAAATAAAAAATTGTATACATTTACCATGTGGGATGTTGTTCTGAAATACATATACATTGTGAAAAGGCCAAATACAGCTAATTAATATATACATTACCTCACATACTATCATTTTTGTGGTGAGAACACTTAAAGTCTATTATCTTAGTAATTTTCAAGAATACCATACATTATTAACTATACTCACCATGTTGTAAAATAGATCTCTTGAACTTATTTTTCCTATCTAACTGAAACTTTGTATCATTTGGTCAACATCTACCCAATCCCCTTCTCCCACCAACCCCTGCCCCTTTACCGCCACATACGCTCAACTTCTATGAGTTCCACTTTTCTACACTCTGTGTATAAGTGTCATATGCTATATTTGTCTTCTGTGTTTGGCTTATTTCAGTTAACACAGTGTCCTCCAGGTTCATCCATGTTATTGCAAATGGCAGGATTTCCTTCTTTGTGAGGCTGAATAGCATTCCCCTGTGTATATATGTATTACATTTCTTAATCCATTCATCCTTGATGGATACTTAAGTTGATTCCAAATCTAGGCTGTTGTGAATAATGCTGCAATGAACATAGGAGTGCAGACATCTCAATATGCAGACAGTCCCTGACTTATGATGGTTCAACTTAGGATTTTTCAATTTCATGATGGTTTTATCGATGTATTACATGTATTATTTGACTTATAATATTTTGACAGTATTTACAATGGATTTATGGAAATGTAGCCCTATCATAAGTCTAGAAGCATATGTACTAATTTCATATCCTTTGGATATATACACAGTAAGGGGATTGCTGGATCATATGGTAGTTCTATTTTTAATTTTCGAGGAAACTCCATACTGTTTTCCATAATGGTTGAACTAATTTACATTCCCACTAACAACGTACAAGGGTTCCCCTTTTTCCATATACTTGCAATGTTTTTTATCTTTAGTCTTTGACAACAGCCATTCCAACAGGTGTGAGTTTTCTCATTGTGGTTTTAATTTGCATTTTCTTGATGATTAGAGACACCGAGCATTTTGTTGCTATTGACCATTTGTTTGTGTTCCTTTGAGAAATGTCTATTCAGATCCTTTGCCCATTTTAAATTTGTGTGTTTGTCTTTTTACTATTAGGTGTTTGAGTTTCTTATATACTTTGGATATTAACTCCTTATCAGATGTATGGTTTACCAATATTTTCTCCCATTCTGTAGGCTGCCTTTTTACTATGTGATATAGCCCCACTTGTTTGTTTTTGTTTTGTTTATTGTGTTTTTGGTGTTATAACTGAAAAATCATTGCTCAGACCAATGTCATTGAGGTTTCCCTCTGTTTCTGTCTAGTAGTTTTACAGTTTCAGGTCTTACATTTAAATCTTTAATCAATTTTGAGTTGATTTTTTATAGGATATGAGATAAGGGTCTAATTTCATTCTTCTGCATGTGGATATCTAGTTGTCCTGATATTATTTATTAAAGTACTGTCATTTCCCCATTGTGTGTGCTTGGCATCTTTGTTAAAAATCAATTGACCATAATGCATGGATATGAGCATCTCTCTAATTTTTGGTCCATTTGTCTATTTCTCTATTTTTATGCCAGTACTGTCCTTTTCAATTACTACAGCTTCTTCATATACTTTGAAGTCAGGTAATGTGATGCTTTCAGCTTTGTTCTTTTTGATTAAAATTGCTTTCGCTATTCAGGGTCTTTGTGCTTTCACACAAACTTTAGATTTACTTTTTATATTTCTGTGAAAAACACCACAGAATAGTATGAACATTTTAACAATATTAATTCTTCCAATCCATGAACATGGGATAACTTTCCATTTCTTTGTTTCTTCCTCAATTTCATAAATGTCTTAGAGTTTTCTATGTACAAATATTGCACCTTTGTGGTTAAATTTGTTCTTAAGTATTTTTATAGTTATTGTAAATTGGATTGTTCTCCTGATTTCTTTTTCAGATATGTTACCATTAGTTTATAAAAATGCAACTGATTTTGTATGTTGATTTTGAATTTTCCCCTTTTACTGAATTTGTTTATTAGTTCTAGCAGTTTTTTGGTGAAGTATTCAGGGATTTCTATATATAAGATCATGTCATCTGCAAATAGGGACAATGTGACCTCTCCCTTTCCAATTTAGATACCTTTTATTTCTTTTTCTTGACTGATTGCTCTGGCTAGGACTTGTATTACTATATTGAGTAGGAGTGGTGAAGAGAGGGCATCTTTATCTTATTCCTGATCTTAGAGGGAAAGCTTTTGACTTTTTACCATTGAGTATGATGCTACCTTTGGGCTTGTCATATATGACCTTTTATTGTGTTGTGGTACATTTCTTCTATAGCTAATTTGATGAGAGTTTTTATTATGTTGAGAGTTTCTATCATAAAGGAATGTTGAATCTTGTCAAATGCTTTTTCTGCATGTATTCAGATGATTATATGGTTTTTGTCTTTCATTTTATTAATACAGTGTGTGACCTTTATAGAGTTGTGTATGTTAAACCATTGTTGCATACAGGGAGAAATCCCACTTCATCCTAGTGAATATCTCTTTAATGTGCTATTGAATGTGATTTGCTAGTGTTTTATTGAGGATTTTTCATTTATGAGGGATATGGGCTTATAATTTTCTTTTCTTGTAGTGTTCTTGTCTGGTTTTGGTATCCTGGTAATACTGGCCTCATAAAATGAGTTTGGAAGTATCCCCTCTTCTACAATTTTTTAGAAGAGTTTGAGAAGAATTGGTATCAATTCTTTAAATATATGGTGGGATACAGCAGTGAAACTTTCTGGTCTTGGGCTTTGGTTTGATGGGAGGTATTGATTATAGTTTAAATCTCCTTACTTGTTATGGTTCTGTTCAGATTTTTCTGTTTCTTTGTGGTTCATTCTCGGTAGGTTATATGTATCTAGGAATTTATCCATGTCTTCTAGGTTATCTAATTGGTTGGTGTATAATTGTTCATAGTAGCCTCTTCTTATTCTTTGCATTTCTGTAATATGAGTTGTATTGTCTCCCCTTTTATTTCTGATTTTATTCATTTGAGTCTTCTCTCTTTATTCTTATTCTATCTAAAGGTTTATAAATTTTGCTTATATTTTCAAAAAACAACTCTTTATTTTGTTGACTTTTTGTTGTTCTAGCCTCTATCTTATTTATCTCTGACCTGATATTTATTATTTCTTTCTTTCTGCTAATTTTGGGCTTAGTTTTTCTTCCTTATCTAGGTCTTGAGGTGTAACATTAGATTATTTGAAATCTTCTCTCTTTCTTGATGTAGGTGTTTATTGCTATAAACTTTCCCTATTAGAACTGCTCTTGCTGAATTCCACAAGTTTCGTATGTTGTATTTCCATTTTCTTTTGTCTTAAGATATTTTTAAATTTCCCCTCAGGATCATATTTTTTAATTTCTACCTGTTTGTAAATTTTCCAAAATTCCTCCTATTAATGATTTCTAGTTTTATATCATTGTGGTCAGAAAGATACTTGACATAAATTCAAACTCTTTTGTTTTTAAGATTTGTTTTATGGCCTATCATATAATCTTTCCTGCAGAATATTTTATGTACAATTAAGAAGAGTGTGCATTCTACCGCTGTTGGATAGACTGTTCTGTATATGCCTGTTAAGTCCATTTGGTCTAAAGTATGGTTTAAGTTCAGCGTTTCTTCTTGATTTGCTATCTGGATGATCTGTCCATTCTGAAAGTAGCGTGTTGAATTGCCCTACTATAATTGTATTACAGTCTATATTTCCTTCAGATCTATTAATATTTACTTTATGTATGTAGTTGCTTTGGTGATGGTTTCATTTACATTTATAATTGTTATATTGTATTGATAAATTGACCCCTTCATCATTATATAATGATATTTTTTGTCTTCATTTACAGTGAATGATTTAAAGTTTATTTTACCTGATATAAGTATAGCTACTGCTTCCTTCTGTGGTTTCCATTTGCATGGAATATCTTTTTCCCTCTTTTCACTTTCAGGGTATATTTGTCCTTAAAGATCAAGTGAGTCTCTTGTCAGCTGCATATATTTGGGTAAATTTTTTTGTCTGTTGATTGAAGAATTAACCCATTTAAATTTAGGGTAATTATTGATAGATAAGTAGTTACTATTGCCATTTTGTTGATTATTTTCTGGTTGTTTTGTAGATTCTTATTCCTTTCTTCCTCTCTTGCTATCTTCCTTTGTGTTTAGGTGATTTTTCTCCAGTGTTAAGTTTTGATTTCTTTTTATCTTATGTATATTTACTATGAGTTAGTTTGTGATTACTATGAACCTTATAAAAAAAACATCTTATAGTTACAACAGGTTATTTTTCACTAATAACTTAAAGTTGATCACATACAAAAAATCTGCTATTTTACTCTAATTCCTCATTTTAAATTTTTAATGTCACAATTTATATATATTTATATTGTATATCCCTTAACAAATTATTGTAGCTATTATTTTCAATTTTTATCTTTTAACATTCATACTCAAGATATAATTTATTTATATACCACCATTACTATTAGAGTACTCCATATTTTGACTGTGAACTTATTTTACCAGTGAGTTTTATACTTTCTTATGCTTTTATATTATTAATTAGCAACCTTTTCTTTCAGCTTGAAGAACTCCTTTTAGCATGTCTATAAGACAAGTCTGGTGGTGATGAATTACCTCAGCTTTTTTTTT
>VBSM01003186.1:41132-60522 GCA_008086735.1 Cheirogaleus medius
TTTTTTTTGTCTGGGAAAGTCTATGTCTGCTTCATTTCTAAAGGACAGCTTTGCCAAGTACAGTATTCTTGATTTGCAGTTTGTTTTTTTTCCTATATCACTTTGAACATGTCATCCCATTCTCTTTTGTTTTGTAAGGTTTCTACTGAGAAATCCACTATTACCCTAATTGAAACTCCATTATATATTATTTGCTTCTTTTCTCTTGCTGTTTTCAGGATCCTCTTTATCCTTGATTTTTGAAAGTTTGATTATCATATGTTTTAGTGTACTTTTGTTTGGATTGAATCTGATTGGAGATCTTCCACCTTCCTGTATCTGGAAATTTATGTCTTTCCCCAGATATAGAACATTTTCTTATACAATTTCCTTAAATAATCTTTCTACTCTTTTGTCTTTCTCTTCTCCTTTATGAATTCTTATGACTGAAATATTTGCTGTTTTGATGTGTCTCACAAATCCTATAAGCATTCTTTATTCCTTTTTATTCTTTTTTCTTCTCTGACTGTATATTTGCTTTTTTGACGTGTCTCACAAATCCTGTGTGTTTTCTTCATTCTTTTTCATTCTTCTTTCTTCTCTGACTGTATATTGTCAAATAATCTGTCTTTGAGTTCACCAGTTCTTTCTTTTGCATGATCAGTTCTGCAGTTGATGCTCTCTGCCACATTTTTCATTTCATTCATTGTGTTTTTTCACCTCCAGAACTTCATTTTTTTATAATTTCAATATGTCTGTTAAATTTATCATTTTGGTATTTATTATCTTCCTGATTTCAGTGAATCATTTCTTCGTATCTTCTTGATGTTTGCTGACCTTCCTTAAAACAATTATTTTGAATTCTTTGTGAGATAATTTGTTATTTCCATTGCTTTGGGGTCAACTACCAAGAGATAATTGTGTTCTTTTGGTGGTGTTAAATCTCTTTGATTTTTCATATTTCTTATTGCCTTACATTTATATGTGCATTTGAGGAAGTAAGGACTTATTCCAGTCTTTGCAGACTGGCTTGGTCTGGAAAAGCCTTTTGCCCCATCCAGAGATTTTGGGAAGTCCATCTAGCATGATCCAATGGCATGCTTCCTACAAGAGTCCTCAGGCAGGCTAGCCTGGTGCCTAGGACACCTAATGAGCAGGCCTGTGCTGGGGTAGGCCTTGTGCCAGATTCTGCAGAGCTCTGCTTCATCCCCTCAGTTTTAGTATTGTTTGTTCCAACACAAACATTTTCTAACTGTGACCCGGTCTATGGGAGCCATAGGGGGGAGGTGGGTCCTGGTGGATATGTATGACCCCTTAGCCTGGACATTCTGGGTGGGCTGCCTTCTGGAGAGAGGGTCAGAGATGATCAGAGTGCTAGCTTTCTTCTATTAAGATTCTGTTTCTCTCCTTCCTCTACTCCACCCATGGCTGCTAAGAGATGATTGAGCCAGGGCTTACAGGAACTGCTTTTCTCTCTGTTTGTATATCTGCCACACCCAGACTTCCACAGAGTGTGGGACTCAAACCTTTCCAGATTCTTGTTCTCCCTTTCCCCTCCCCCTGCTCCATGGCTGCCGAGCTTGGCAATTAAGCCACCATGCTGAGGCTTCCACAGAGTGGGGCTCAGACCATTCCTCTATAAGTCCTGCAGTGGACTAAGGGGTGCTCAGACTATGCGCTCCCTGCCCACCACCATCCCTGGGGCTGCTTACCCAATGACGCTATCAGTGTGGGGCATGCACGAAGGTAGAGGGACATTGAACTTCCTTGGGCACCCCATGGGCAACAGAACCAGTGTGTCCCTCCTTGGCATGGTCATGGATTGATCTTTTGGGACCCAGGGACAGGCCCACAGGCCAGATCTCATAGCCCCAGGTCTGCATTGCATTGCTTGGGGGAAAGGAGGGAAGATATGTGAATTAGTCTCCAGAGGCAAGGGTGCCCATATGGGAAGAATAGTGGGTGAGAATGCAGTGTGGGTCCTAGCTGCAGTGGGCTTGTGCAGTACCCCTGCCCCCCACAGTAGGGCTGCACTCTCAGCTCGGGCCAGGAACCTGGGCAGACAATCTCCTGGCCCACATCACACTTGTGGTGGAGATTGCCTGGCTTGAGCTACTGTCTGCTAGAAGACAACAGGAAAAATATTAGAGTAGGAGGGGAGGAGAGGTGGGAGACCTGCTTCAGACTACCAGATTGTGAATCTCAGATGGCCCCATCTCTACAAGCAGACTTTCAGGTTGTGTAAGGCCACTACAGCCCCTCCCTGGTGGGTTTGCATAGAAGATGGGAGCAGACATTTAATGCCTGCTGAAACATATACTTTGCCAGCTTTGGAAGAGCCTTAGGGCAAGCTCTCCCAACCCAGTCCTGCCCAGCTGCAATTGCCCACCAGCCTCTGCTGTGGCAGAGAATAAGAACCTACCTGGGGTAATCAAGTGCTTCTGCTGAGGGACTAGAGCCAGTCACAGGATCCAGAAACAACACTGTAGCTTGTTCCTTCTGGTAAGACCCACCTACTGACAGGGAGGTCAATTTTCACTCCCTTTAAATCATTGACTGATTCAATCATACAGAGTGTGGTTGAGCCTCATCCACAAGCACCACATATTGTCTCAGAGATTAAACTGGCATTCCATGATGGAAACAAATGAAAATCAAAAAATAAGTATCAAAACCTGCTCCAGAAGAGAAGGAATCAGCAAAAGAATCCCCAGAACCATGAAAAATGGAGTGAAAGGACACCCCCAAAAGAAAACAATAACTCCACATCAATGGAAACTAACCAAAACAAGAATATGGAAATGACTGATAAAGAATTTTGGCTGGGCATGGTGGCTCATGCCTGTAATCCTAGCACTCTTAGAGGCTGAGACAGGAGGATTGCTTGAGGTCAGAAGTTGAAGACCAGCCTAGGCAAGAGAGAGACTCCATCTCTACTCAAAATAGAAAGAAATTAGCCTGACAACTGAAAATAGAAAAAAAAAATAGCCAGGCATGGTGGCACATGCCTGTAGTCCCAGCTACTCAGGAGGCTGAGGCAGGAAGATGGCTTGAGCCTAGGAGTTTAAGGTTGCTGTGAGATAGGCTAACAACACAGCACTCTAGCCCAGGCAACAGAGCAAAGCTCTGTCTCAAAAAAATAAAAAGAATTTTGAATATGGATTGTAAGGAAGCTCAATGAAATACAAGAAAAAATAGAAACCTGACACCAAAAAAACCACAAAAACAATGCAGGAAATGAATGAAAGATTCACCAAGGAAACTGAATTATTAAAAAAAAATCAAGCAGAGCATCTGGAAATGAAAAATTCTTTCATGAGATTACAGAACACAATGGAAAGCCTTAGGAATAGGCTAGATCAGGCATCAAAAAGAATCTCAGAGCATGAAGACAACAGCATTGAATAAAACAAGTCCGTCAAAGAGAAAGAACAAAGAAATAACAGGAACAAACAAAGCAACAAGAAAATGACATTATGTAAATAGGCCTAACATAGGAATCATAAACATCCCTGAGGGTGAAGAAGAAAATACACAAGGCTTGGAAAACCTATTTGAGGAAATACTAGAGGAAAATTCCCCAGGTCTTCCTAGAAATATGTACATCCAGGTACTAAAAGCTCAATGGACTCCTGGGAAGTTCACACCAATAGGCAATCACCACAACATATAGTCACCGGACTGACAAAAATGAACACGAGAGAGGAACTCCTACAGACCATAAGATGAAAGCATGTAGCATACAAAGGAAAACCCATTAAAACTGCAGACTTCTCAACTGGGAACTTACAAGCCAGAAGGGACTGGGGCTCTTTTCTCAGTCTTCTTAAACAGAATAATGGCCAGCCTGGAATTTTATGTCCTACAAAACAAAGTTTCTTATATGAGGGATAAATAAAGACTTTCTCAGACAAGAAAACACTGAGGCAATTTGTCAAGACCAGACCTACCCTACAGGAACTACTCAGATATGCATTATACACTGATCAGCACAATTGACACCTATCAGTGTAAAACCATGCAAATGCTGAAGTTCAGAGCCCAGATTCCACAATGGCTCAAGAGGTAAATCAAAGCAGTGAAGTTCTACTCAACAGGATGAAAAGAAATCCATCACACATATCCAATCTTTCAATAAATGTGAATGGATTGAACTCCCCTCTCAAGAGATATAGGCTGGCTGAATGAGTAAAAAAAAAAAAAATACAAGCCAAGTATCTGCTATCTCTAGGAAACCCATCCAATCCACAAGAACTCATTCAGACTCAAGGTGAAGGAGTGGAAAACAATATTTCTTGCAAATGCAAACCAAACAAAAACTGGTATAGCATTCTCATCTCAAATATATAGACTTCAAAGCAAAAACAGTAAAGATTGACAGATGGTCATTATATAATGATACAGGGAACAATTGAGCAAGAAGACATAACAATTCTAAACATTTATGCAACCAACAGAGGTGTACTCACATTTATAAAGCAAACCCTACTAAATCTAAAAGTGATAAGCAGCAATAGCTGGGAACACCCCATTGACAGAACTAGATAGATCCTCCAAGCAGAAAATAAATAAATAAACATGGGACTTAAATAAGACTGTAGAGCAAATGGGCCTAACATAGACTTACAGAACATTCTACCCAAAAACTACTGAATATACATTCTTCTCAGCACACGGAACATTTTCAAAGACTGATCACATCTTAAGCAAAATGAACAAACTGGGAGGTATCAATTTACCAGACTTCAAGCTATACTGCAAGGCTATATAACCGAAATAGCATGGTACTGGCACAAGAACAGAGAGACATAGACCTGTGGATCAGAACACAGAACCCAGATATAAAACCATCCTCATATTGCCACCTGATCTTTGACAAAGCAGACAAAAACATACACTGGAGAAAAGAATTCATATTCAATAAATGGTGCTGGGAAAATTAAATAGCCACATGGAGAAGACTGAAACAGGATCTGCACCTCTCACCTCACAAAAATTGACTCATGATGGATTAACAGACTTAAATCTAAGGCATGAAATTATAAGAATTGTAGAAGAAAATGTTAGGAAAACTTGTGTAGACATCGGCCTAGGCAAAGAATTTATGAAGAAGACCCCAAAGGCAACACAGCAAAGACAAAAATTAACAAATAGGGCCTGATTAGATTCAAAAAGCTTCTGCATAGCCAAGGAAACAATCAATAGAATGAATATACAACCTATAGAAATAGAGAAAATCTTTTTATGCTATACATCCACTAAAAGACTGATAACCAAAATCTATAAAGAACTCAAGCAAATAAATAAGAAATAATCAACCCCATAAAATAGTGGGCAAAAGACATGAACAGAAGCTTTTCAAAAGAAGATAGACAAATGGCAAATAAACATATGATAAAATGCTCAACATCACTAATCATCAGGGAAATGCAAATCAAAACCAAAATGAGTTATCACCAGTGAGAATGGATTTTATCAAAAATCTGAAAACAACAGAGACTGGCATGGATGTAGAGAGAAAGGAACACTTATATACTGTTGATGGGACTGAAAACTAATACAACCTATATGAAAAGTTGTATGGACATACCTCAAAGAACTAAAAGTAGACCTAACATTTGATCCAGCAATCCCACTATTGGGTATTAACCCAAAGAAAAAAAGTCATTTTGTCAAAAAGACCAGTGCACCCTAATTTGTATTGCAGTACAATTCACAATGGCAAAGATGTGGAACCAACCCATGTGCCCATCCATACCTGAGTGTAATAATAAAATGTGAAACTTCCACGGGGGAGGGGGACAAGGGCATTATTTGAAACCTTAAAATTTGTACCCCCACAATATGCTGAAATAAAAAATTTTTTTAAAAATTGAATTTAGCAATACAGAGAAGTGAACTTAAAAGAAAAAAACTTAATAGGAAATTGTCACATTGCAGATATGGCCATTAGCAGCAAAACTTTTCCACAGTGTTGGGTTCTGATGATTTATTGATATTGTAAATTATTTTATTAAATAGTTGTAATTGTCCTCTATGAAAGAATATAACCCCTATTTGTGGTTTTAAGCAATGTTTTGTTTGCTTATGTTGAAACCATTCTTCTGGATACTGGTTTTATTTAGGCCCCAAATCCTCTTTTCTCATAAAATGTTTAGAATATTCTATGATTGTTATAATAAATTCTATAAAGGATGAATGAATCAGAAAGATCTTATAATTAGAATAATTTCATATAATTATCTTTCTTCATGATGATATTCTATGAATAAATGGTTACGATTCAAATGTAACAATAATAATAATAATAAAATGTGATATATGTATACCATGGAGTACTACTACTACTACAGCCAAAAAAAAAATGGTGAACTAATACCTTTTGTAAACAACTCAATGGAAGGCAAGCAGGTGGGAGAGGGCAGGAGGTTAGGTGTAAATTCAAAAATAACGTGTACAATATATGCTGTACAGGTGAGGGACACACTTACAACTTTAACTCAAAACGTAAAAAAGCAATTCATGTAACCAAAACATTTGTACCCCTGTAATATTCTAAATTAAAAAGAAAATCAGGACATCACTCTTTGGAGGTTCTATCAGTTACCTCTTCCTGTGTCATTTAACGAACCATCCCAAAACTTGGTGGCTTAAGACAATCATCATTTTATTTGCCATGTTGATTTATTCAAACTTTAAAATATCTCCAGCCTGTTCATTTATCTCCATCCCCAGCATGATCACCCCAGTCCAGATCCCCATCACTCTCACTAGAGTGAGAGGAACAGTCACCTGCCTGGCCTTGTCCTTCAATCTTGCTCCCCTCAAGTCCATTCTCTGCACTTCAGCTGGATGAACCATTTAAAAAATGGAAACCAGTTCATATGTCTTTCCTGTTTAAACCCAGTGCCTGCTTGTGGCCCTCGGCGTTAGGTCAACGCTGCTTGCTGTGCATGTGGAGGGACGCCTGCCGTGCACCACACACGCCCCGTCACTTGCCTCTCACCCCCTCCTGCCACGTTCCCACCACACCAGACTCCATTAGTTACTTCAATTTGCCAACTTCTCTCTCTTACATCCTGGCCATTAAATATCCTTTTGGAAAACAGTTTTGTGTAATCTTCTAAACTTGAAAATATACATGCCCTAGAACTCAACAATGAAACTCCTCACCAGAAACCCACAGAAATGTGTATTATGTTCACCAAAGCACATAGAAAAGAATTTCCATAGCAGCATTATTCATAAAAGCCAAACACTTGAAATAGCACAAATGGATAAATACTTCATGGCTTATATCTATAATGAAATATTTTACAACAGTGAAACCAATTATAGAAAACGAACATAGATGACTTTTACAAGCACGTTGAATTATATATATATATATATATATACATATATATATAAATTTGGGGGAATTTGACTTCTTTTGGGGAAATATGTATACATACATATATACAAATATATATAGTGAAAGAGAAAGAAAGACAAGGAGAGAAAGAGAAGATAGCATGATTCCATTTATATAAATTACATAATAGCCAAAATTAATTCAGGTATTGGGATATAAGATTGCTGTTGACTTTGAGCAAGGCTAGAGGGACAGTTAGTGGGAGGTATCACTAGGAGGCTTCTGAGGTGTTGGGGTAATCTTATTTCTTGACCAAAGTGATAGGCTTAATTTGTGATCATTCAAAAGCAACTTTTTTCTCTGGATGTTATTCTGCAATTATAGTTTTTATTTTAAAATATTATTTTATTTGTTTATTTAGAGGCAGGATCTTGCTCTATCACCTAAGCTGGAGTGCAATGGCACAACCATAGCTCATTGCATCCTTCAATTCCAGGGTAAAGTGATCCTGCCACCTCAGCCACACGCCTAGCTAATTTTTTGTATTTTTTGTAGATAGGGTCTCACTATGTTCTCCACGCTGGTCTTGAACTGCCCTCAAGAGATTCTATAATTATTATTTTTCAAAAAGGAAAAAATTAGTCATCAAAAGATAAGAAAAATAGGTGAAGGGAGAGGTTAAAAAACAAATACAGTCAAGAGAGCATGAAGGAAGGGATGAAGTGGAAGAATAGAAAGAAAAAGAGGGTGGGGGAGAAAAACTTTATCCCCAGCAGTGAAATTGAGGGAGAGGAAGTTATCAATGGCAGAGAAGGGCCCACTAGGGAAACAAATAAAAATGTTCCTTACAATTTGGCCCAGGGACAGAGCTATCCAGCCAAGGACTCCAAATAATTCCTTTCCTGTGTGTCTGATGGATATAAAGAAGAAGCCACTTTTTAACTCAGAAGATGAGCAGCAAGCCCAAGCAAGAACTAACCATAATCTGGCAGCTGACATAATAGGTAAGGCTGACTGGACGAATTTGTAGCTGTGAATCACAGGTTGCCAGGTAAGGGGCTCAGGCACTTCATCAGGGCCCCTTGGGGAAGTCCAGGTAGCCTGGGATGGAGATAGGAAGGGGAGGGGACCAGCAGCTCTAGCAGTGAGCACTCAGCTTAACAGAAGAAAGTCCCTAGGAATTGGGAAAATTGCAAAAGACAGAAATGGAGTTAGTAAGTGCTGATGTCAGAGAGGCATTTATAAAGGAAGAGGGGAAAGTATAGGGGAAGAGGTAAAGAAAAGGAACAAATCAGGGAACCAAGATATTCACAAGAGGAGACAGAGAAAGAAACGCAACAAGACAAGGAGAGGTATAAAGAGACACCACTGCCAAAAACAAAGGCAGAAGCAGGGGAGGTGGGCAGAACCAAGAGAAAGTGAATAAGTAAAATGAGCGTGAAAGAAAAGTAGAATGAGGGTGAGGGTGAGAACAGCGCCAGTGGATGGGCAAACCTGCCCTCCGTGTGTAAATTTTGTCAGATTCTGGTTAAAGACCTGGAACAACCTCCATGTCGCATTCACTCAAGAAATAGACCTAGGCCTTCAGTTAACTTCCCTTCCCAGGTTTTTCTTTTTTCTTTTTCATTTATTTGTATATAGAGAGAAAGAAAAACTGTGTCTCCATGTGTCACCTAGGTGGAATGCAGTAGTGGGATCACAGCTCCCTGCAACTTCAAACTCCTGGACTCAAATGATCTCCCTGTCTCAGCTTCCCGAGTAGCTAGGGCTACAGGTGTGCACGACCATGCCTTGCTAATTTTTACATTTTTATAGAGAAAGTGTCTCCCTGTGTTGCCCAAGCTGGGCATAAACTCCCTGCCTCATGGGATCTTCCGGCCTGGGCCTCCCAAAGTACTGGCATTACAGGTGTGAGCCGCTACGCCTCGCCCCTACTGCACTTGTTTTGAGAATTCCTGCTGTGTGGACCCCTTGGTCACACCACGAGGCTTTTAATGGATTTTGCTCTTTTGCACAGTCATCAAAAAGAAGGACTCTGAAGAATCCAATGATGGAGACCAGCCTGCCGGACACTCCATCTCAGCACTGGAAAGTGAGCCTGATGAGGAAGGTTGGGGGAGCAAGGCTTGGGCTGTGGGAATCTGAACTATGAGTTACTATTTCCTGCTTCACTTTATTCTGAGCCCTTTCTGTACAATGGATCCAGTTTATCCTGGAATCTCATTCTCTGCTCTTATTTAGCTTGACCTTTTTTGGGAAATGCATAGGGCAAAATATTGTCATAAATTTGTTTTCGAGGATTAGGTTTATTAATTGATGGATTCTATTAATCAATATATGTGCCCATACATTGATTATATGGTAGTAATACACAAGCAAAGTGGTGAGTTTCTATTAAAAAAACTGACTAGTTACTATGCCTCTAAACTGTTAGATTTATACCAGGATTTCTATAGAGAACAGAAAGCCAAATATTCCTTTATTGAAAGATCATATTGTCATGTGATCAGAAACTGTGAATAAAGTCAAAAGATAATTCATCCAAATATCTAGTGTTAGCAGAAAGAAAGACTTGAGATAAAGTATTCTCACATGTGAACTATTGTTCCTAAAAGAGTTTGTTAGCAAGTCATGGCATATATAGTAGTGATTTTTCAAAACACCTTTGAAAATCGTATGTTTTTTTCTTTACAATAACCTTAAAGAGTGAGCAGGATAGACACTGTCAACCTTGGTGCCTAGATAAGAAAACACAATCACATAAATGTTTCAAGGTCATCTACAAAGACTCATGGAAATTAAAGGAAAGACAAGACTACCAACCAGGATTCTCAGTTTTTTCCCTTGTAAAATGATAGAAACAATTATCAAAATGTTGCATTATCTTAATTCCGTATGCAGCACAAGTTGCCGTATGATTTATAGCTCTTTAGCATACAACTTGGTGATTTTTTTTCCTCTTTTACTTTTTAGATCCAGGAAATATTAGAAACATGCCACTTTAGGGAAAACACTAGGAAAAGACCTAAAATAAATACAAATGTTGCCTCATCTTGATGTTACAAAAGAACAATGTGTTAAATACATTCATCTAATTGCTCACTGTATCTTCCTTCAAAGTAAAATATAAATTTGCTTCATTTTCTAGACAGTGTGCAATCTAACTTTTATTTTGTGTTAGAAAACTGCTCTAAAATATAGTCTTCAAATGTGTCTATGGCTGAATCAAAAAGAAGGTGATTTCTCACCCTTGTAAACAGTTCAAGGAGACACGTGGATAGATGTGGGTACAGGAGGGTCAACACCTTCAACACAGGATATTCAAAGTCTCCTTGTGTGGAAAACAGAGGCAGAGATGAAGGAAATGTGGAATGACAGGAGAAGGGGTGAGAAGTAACAGAGAACAGTGCAGGAAAGCAAAGGTCAGCAAAGCAAAGTTGCCCCTTGTCAGTGAATTGTCTCTGCCTGTGGGGATGGGAATGGAGCATCACTCACCTACAAGGCAGGTAACTTAGAAGGGAAGACCGGCTTGGCCTGGGTGCAGTCCAGGACTTGCATGGATTTGCAAGGTTTTTCCAAGTTTTCTTATTAGGAAATTCCCTTGGTTGCACACTGGGATGCCTAAAGAATCCTATTCTTTTGTGCAGTGATCAAGGAATATGGATCTTCAGAATCAAGCAAGAGAGAGGAGACCCAAGAAGCCACTTGCTCACAACCTCAGATTGCACCAGGTAAGAATACTAGAGTTGCAGCCCCTCCTGTACAGGATATCCAAAATTCAAATCCAGAGCTCTGTTTTCCTGATGAATTGTATTCTGAACATTCTCCATATGCCTTGATTCTATAATGTCTAGGGTATCATTTTCTTCATTTAGCCTCACTGGCCCTATTGGGAAATGGAAGGTGTCAGGAAGGCCTTATAAACTATTCTTTGATTAGATGGGTCCAAATGAATCATACATTGAAAATCTAGCAAAAATATGTAAGTAAAATGACAGTCTGTTTTACTACACACTATCATGTATATCAATGCTAAAGAGCTGGAATAATGTACTTATTCTCTACCCCCACCCTTTATATCTCATGGAGCACTGTCAGCACCGTATTCCTCTATCTTTCTGTCTATCATCAGAGCATCTTTGTAGTCCAAATCCTGGCTACAATGTAAGTAGTCAGAAGGTTTATAATCCTTTTAATTATAATTTAATGGATTTATTTTCCTTCCCTTTCCAGATCCTGTGAATGTTGGAAACACATCTACTTGTTGTATACGCAAAAGGAAAAGACCACGCAGGCCCCACATTGTTCAATGCCCCAACTGCAGTACAGGTTTATTCTTCACTCACATAAACAGAATAAAAGAGTTCCTGAGGTGGGGTTGGGCGGTGGTGGTCACAAGTTTAGGAAGTCTTCAAAGAATAATTTGTGCTGGTATTTAATTATCAATGGGGGAAAAAATGACTTCAGATCAACTACACCCAAACCCATATTATAGTTAAATAGTTGGCTTACATTGTGATTTTTCATAAAAGATGAAAGATAATGTGGTATAAAGGACAGAGAGCCAAGACAAAGAAGAAATGATCCAGGGGGTGAAATTTTCTCAACCTTAGGCTCAAGTAACAGTCAGGGGTAAGAAATAAAATGAGAGTAAAGGAAAAGTAGATTAAGGGTGGGGGTGAGAATAGTGCCAGTGGATGGGCAAAGCTGCCCTCTGTGTGTAAATTTTATCAGCTTTTGGTTAAAGACCTGGAACACCTTGCAGGTCATATTCATTCAAGGAAGAGAACAGGGTCTTCAATTAACTTTGCTCCCCAGATCTTCCTAGTGATTTTTTTTTTCTTTTGAGACTGAGTCTCCCTCTATTACCAAGGCTTGAGTGCAGAGGAGATCATAGCTCACTGTAACCTCAAACTCCTGGGCTCAGATGATCCTCCCACCTCAGCCTCAACTTCCTAAGTAGCTAGAAATATAGGCATGCACCACCACACCCAGCTAATCTTTACATTTTATGCAGAGACAGGGTCTCCCTATGTTGCCCGGGCTGGTCTCAAGCTCCTGGCCTCAAGGGAGCCTCCTGCCTGGGCCTCCCAAAGTGCTGGGATTAGAAGCAAGGGCCACCACACCCAGCTGCTAGTGCTCTTATTATGGGAATTCCCACTGTGTAGACTCTTTGGTCATACTCTAAGACTCTTAATGAGTTTTGCTCCTTTGCACAGTCATCACCAATGAGGACTCTGAAGAATCCAGTGATGGAGACGAGCCCCTGGAAGCCCCCCTCTCAGCACCGGAAAGTGAGCCTGATGAGGAAGGTTGGGGGAGCAAGGCTTGGGCTGCGGGAATCTGAACTATGAGTTGCTATTTCCTGATGCACTTTATTCTGAGCCCTTTCGATACAATGGATCCAGTATATCCTGGAATCTCATTCTCTGCGCTTATTTAACTTGACCCTTTTGGGAAATGCGAAGAGGCAAAAATTTGTTATAAATTCGTTTTTGAAGATTAAGCATATTAATTGATGGATTCTATTAATCAATATATGTACCCATACATTGATTATATAGTAGAAATAGGCCAGCAAAGTGGTGAGTTAAAAAAAAAAACTGGTTAGTTACTATGCTTCTAAGGTGTTAGATTTATACCATGATTTCTATAGAGAACAAAAAGCTAAATATTCCCTTATTAGAAGATCATGTTGTCATCTGATCACAAACTGTGAATAGTGTGAAAAGACAATTCATCCAAATATCTAGTGTTAGCAAAAAGAAAGACTTGAGATAAAGTATTCTCACACGTGAAGTATTGTTCCTCTTTTAGGAACAAGTCATGGCATATATAGTAGTGATTTTTCAAAACACCTTTGCAAATAGTATATTTTCTCTTTACAATAACCTCAAAGGGTGAGCAGGATAGACAGTGTTGTCCTGGCTGCCTAGATAAGAAAACACAATCACATAAATGTTTCAAGGTCATCTACAAAGACTCATGGAAATTAAAGGAAAGGCAAGACTAGCATCCACGATTCTCAGTTTTTTCCTTGGTAAAATGAGAGAGAGAGAAATAATATCAAAATGTTGTAATCCCAATCCTATTTGCAGCATGAGTTGCCATATGATTTATACCCCATACCGCATACAAATTGGTAATTTGTTTCCCTTTTTACTTTCTAGATCCAGAGAATATTAGACCCACTTTGGGGAAAACACTAGGAAAAGACCTAAAACAAATACAAATGTTGCCTATCTTGATGTTACAAAAGAACAATGTGTTAAATACATTCATCCTAATTGCTCACTGTATCTTTCAAAGTAAAATGTAAATTTTCTTCATTTTCTAGACAGTGCACACTCTAACTGTTATCTTGGTGTAAGCAAACTGCTCTAAAATGTGGTCCTCAAATGTGTCTATGGCTCAAACACAAAAGAACATGATTTCTCAGCCTTGTAAGCAGTTCAGGGAGGCACCTGGATGGCTAGGGGTAGAAGAAGCTCAACACCTTCAACACAGGATCTTCAAGGTCTCCTTGTGTGGAAACAGAGGCAGAGATGAAGGAAATGTGGAATGACAGGAGAAGGGGTGGGAAGTAACAGAGAGCAGTGCAGGAAAGCAAAGGTCAGCAAAGCAAAGTTGCCCCTTGCCAGTGAATTGTCTCTGCCTGTGGGGATGGGATTGGAGCATCACTCACCTACTAGGCACGTAACTTGGAAAAGAAGACCACGTAGCCTGGTTGCATGCCAGCACTTGCATGGAATTTTAAGGGTTTTCCAAGTTTTCTTATTAGGGAGTGTCTTTTCACACTGTTCACACATTGAGACTTCTAAATAATCCTATTCTTTCATGCAGTGATCTATATCTACAACTTTCTCAAATCAATTGAAGGACAGGACACCCAAGAAGGAACTTGCTCAGGACCCCAGACTACACCAGGTAAAAATATTGGAGTTGCAATTCCTGGACTAAAAAGTCACATAGCTCTGTTTTCCTGATGAATTACAAACTTCTAGGGTATCATTTTCTGCATTTAACCTCACTGGTCCTATTGGGAAATGGTAGGTGTCAGGAAGGCATTACAAACCGTTGTTTAATTGGATGGACCTAATTAAGTCATATATTGATAATATAACAAAAATATTTTAGTAAAACTACAGTATTTTTTCCTGCACACTATTATATTTAATAATTCTTAAGAGTTGGAATAATGTACTTATTCTCTACCACCACACTTTATATTTGATAGAGCACTGTAACCACAGCATTCCTCTATCTGTTGCTAATATTGTCATTAGTAATAAGCTTTGAAGATCTTCAAAGAATAATTTTTGCTGCTATTTAATTATTTATGAGAAAAATGACTTCGGGTCAACTACATCAAAACCAAAATTATAGTTATTTAGCTTACCTGTGACTTTTCATAAAAGAAGAAATATTATGTGGTGTAAGAAGACAGAGAGCCAAAACAAAGTAGAGATGCACACTGGAGATGAAATTTTGACATAATTTCAAATTTCTTGACTTTTTAAAGGTTTGTTTTGTGACCTAACATATGATCTATCCTACAGAATGTTCCATGTACAATTAAGCAGAATGGGTTGGTCCAAGTCCAGTGGTGTTTACAAGTAATTGATCACAACCAGTTACAGATTCCTTTGTCCCTTTTCCACTCCCACTGCCTCACTTGACCAGCCTTTAAAAAAAAAAAAGAATGTATATTTTTCTGCTGTTGGATAAAATCTTCTGTATATGCTTATTAGGTCCATTTGGTGTCTAAAGTGTAGTTTAAGTCCAATGTTTTCTTGTTGATTTTTTGCCTGAGTGATCTGTTCCTTCTGAAAGTAAGGTGTTGAAGTTCCCTACTATAATTGTATTACAGTCTATTTTTCCTTCAGATCTATTAATATTCACTTTATATATTTAGTTACTTTGGTGTTGAATGTATTTACATTTGTAATTGTTATATCATCTTGATGAATTGACCCCTTCATCATTATATAATGACTTTTTTATTTTCATTTATACTACTTGATTTGAATTTTGTATCACCTGATGTAAGTATAGCTACTTCTTCTTTCTTTGGTTTCTGTTTGCATGTAGTATCTTTTTCCCTCTTTTCACTTTCAATCTATGTGTGTCATCAAAGGTGAAGTGAGTCTCTTGGAGGCTACATATATTTGGGTAATTATTTTTAATTCATTCAGCCATTCTACGTCTATTGATTAGAGAATTTAATCCATTTAAATTTATAGTAATTATTGTTAGATAAGTAATTACTACTGCCATTTTGTTAATTATTTTCTGGTTGTTTTGTAGGTGTTTTTTTCCTTTCTTCCTGTCTTGCTGCCTTTCTTTGTGATTAGGTGATTTTTCTCTGCTGCTAAGCCTTGATTTC
The DNA here is from genome assembly GCA_008086735.1 of Cheirogaleus medius. Taxonomy (NCBI): domain Eukaryota; kingdom Metazoa; phylum Chordata; class Mammalia; order Primates; family Cheirogaleidae; genus Cheirogaleus; species Cheirogaleus medius. The sequence goes on from VBSM01003186.1 coordinate 56,852, forward strand.
TTTGTATCTTTTGTATATTTACTATGAGTTAGTTTGTGATTACCATGAAGCTTATAAAAAACATCTTATAGTTATAACAGGCTATTTTAATCTGATAATAACTTAAATATGACCACATACAAAAATTCTGCACTTTTACTCTGCCCCTTCATTTTAAATTTTTGATGTCACAATTTACATCTTTTTATACTGCACATCCCTCATCAAATCATTGTAGCTATTTTTATTTTTAATTTTTATCTTTTAACCTTCATATTCAAAATATATGTAAGTTATATACCACCATTACTATTGAGTACTCTGTATTTTGCTTGTGCACTTATTTTACCAGTGAGTTTTATACTTTCTTATGTTTTTATATTATTAATTAGTAATCTTTTTTTTCAGCTCAAAGACCTGCTTTTAGCATTTCTTGTAAGACAGGTCTGGTGGTAATTAATTATCTCAGCTTTTGTCTGGGAAAGTCTATGTCTACTTCATTTCTAAAGGACAGCTTTGCCAAATACAGCTTTTCCTTTAGAACTTTGAGTATGTTATCCCACTCTCTCGGTCTGTAAGGTTTCTGCTGAGAAATCCAATACTAGCTTTATTGGAACTCCCTTATATGTTATTTGTTTCTTTTCTCTTGCTGTTTTCAGGATCCTCTTTGTCCTTGATTCTTGACAGTTTGATTATAGTATTTCGTAGTGTAGTTTTGTTTGGATTGAAACTGTTTGGAGATCTTTGACATTCCTGTATCTGGAAATTTATGCCTTTCCCCAGATTTGGAACATTTTCTGGTATTATTTTTTTTCTGTTGTTTGTGTATTTTTATTTTCATGTTTGCAGGGGTACAAATGTTTAGATTACATATATTCCCATTGCACTGACTGAGTCAGAGCTGAAGCATGCCCATCCCAGTGTGCACTGTACCCATTAGGTGTGCATTTATCCATCCTCTCCACCCCCTGCCACCTGCCCATCACCAGATGAATGTTACTTCTGTATGTGTACATAAGTGTTGATCAATTAGTATGTATTTGATAGTGAATACATGTGGGCTTGTTTCTCCATTCTTGTGATACTTCACTTAGAAGAATGGGCTCCAGCACTATCCAAAAAACCTTTCAATCTGTTTGTCTCTCTCTTCTCCTTTATGAATTTCTATAACTCGAATATTTGCTCTTTTGATGTGTCTCACAAATCCTGTAAGCTTTCTTTATTCCTTTTCATTCTTTTTTCTTCTTTGACTATACATTTTCAAATAACCTGTCCTTGAGTTCGCCAGTTCTTTCTTTTGCATGATTAGGTCTCCAGTTGATGCCCTCTGTTGCATTTTTCATTTGATTTATTGCATTTTTCACCTCCAGAATTTCTGTTTAATTTTTTTTGTAATTTCAGTATGGCTGTTAAGTTTCTCATTTGGTCATTTCTTGTCTTCTTGATTTCAGTGAATCATTTCTCTGTTTTTCTTGAAGTTTGCTCAGATTCCCTAAAATAATTATTTTTAATTGTTTGTGAGACAGTTTGTTATTTCCACTACTTTGAAGTCAACTACCAAGAGATTATTGTGGTCTTTTAGTGGCATTATGCCTCTTTGGTTTTTCTTGTTCCTTGTTGCCTTACATTTATATCTGTGCATTTGAGGAAGTATAGACTTATTCTAGTCTTTGTATACTGGCTTTGGGAAAGCCATTTGCCCCATCCAGAGATTTGGGGAAGGCCATGTAGCATGATCCAAGGGCATGCTTCCTACAGGGGTCCTCAGGCAGACTACCTGGTGCCTAGGACAACTGATGAACATGCCTGTGATGGATGGATTGTGCCTTGGGTCAGATTCTGCAGAGATCTTCAGCACTGGTGCAGACCCTTCAGGAAGTGGAGTGGGCCTGAAGCTCAGGGCTGCTGGGGCCAGCCTGGTGCTGGGAAAAGTCTGATCTGGCACTGGGTCTTGTTTTGCACTGTGTCCAGTCTGGACCCTGGAACCACTGAGGCTAGACTGGTAGTAGGAATAGCTGAACACTGAATCTGTAGGGCTAGCCTGGAGCTTAGGGCTGTATGGTTCATCTTTAGGCTAGGGTGGGCTTGGAGGTTCAAATTGCAATACTGGCCTGGAGTCTGAGGTCATGGGGGCCACCCTGGCACTGAGTTTTACTAAAGATTAGATGGTACTTGGATCCAGGATAAAGTCTGATGCTCACTTCCTTTTCCTTTCCCCAGGTATATGATACCTTTCTCAACACTATGCTGCCTGTGACTTCAGGAGGCTTAGCAAAGAAAATGTAAAACTATTCTTCCTGTATTTTTCAATGTGTTATTTCTTATTTTTGTGCTACACCTAGGTGCTATAATCTCTCATCTGCTTTCCTCAGCTCTTGTGAAGTTATCTTCCTCAGTTTCATGCATGGATACTTGTTCACATTGACATTTCTGCAGTGAGACAAATGCTGGAGAGTCTTATTCTGCCATCTTGCTCTGCCTATCCCCAATTTTCTTATTATATCATTATTTTCCTATAAGGACAAAATCTTTCTTTTGTTTTTTCACACAAACTGTGTACTCCCACTCGAGACATACAACCTTCGTGCACAGCCTGAGGCTGCTTTATAGCAGGATGAGATGCAAGGGAAAAAGAGAGCTGCTTTCTTTAATGGAGGGGTATCCCTGGGTAGGGAATGGAAGAAGAAAGAGTACAATAAAAAGGTCAGCTAGGGACCACTAACAAAGTACAGTTGACCCTTGTACTATGTAGGGATTAGGGGTACCAATCCCCTGTATAGTCAAAAATTTTTACATAATTTTTAGCTCCCCAAAAATGTAACTATTTATAGCCTACTGTTGACTGGAAACCTTAATGATAATATAAACAAGTCAATTGACACATATTTTGTATATCATATGTATTATGTACTGTATTCCTACAATGAAAAAAGCTCTCTTAAAGAAAACATTATTAAGAAAATCAAAAGGCAGAAAAAATATATTCACTAAGTGGAAGTAGATCATCACAAAGGTCTTCATCCTCATCGTCTTCATATTGAGTAGGCTGAAGAAGAGGAAGAAGAGGAGGGGTTGGTCATGCTTCTCATGGTTGATGAGATGAAAGATAATCTGTGTATAAGTGGACCTGTGTAGTACAAACCCATGTTGTGCAGTTCAAACACGTACTATACAGTTCAAACCTGTGTTGTTCAAAAGTCAACTGTACATGAATGAGACAGATTTTAGAGAAATTGACATGGAATCCAATCATTGCATGTTGTGGGGTTGGTGAATGGAAATAATTTGCAAGTTCCTTTTCAGAAGTTACACCATATTAAAAATGTGGAAATTATGCATGATGGTGCCGTATTTAGATTTGCAAGGAAGGAAGCCCCAGTGAAGGGCTTTTAGGAGGGAACTGCAAGCCAAGGGATTCTGATGTGGTAGATGATGGCCCTGAGGGAGACTTGTGATGACAACTGGAATGTTTGAGATGAGGAACATGAAGACAGACAAAAAGTAATATAGGAGAGTCATGCAGAGGTAACATTAATAATTAAGAAACAGGCTGTGCCCAGTGGTTCACATCTGTAATACTAGCACTCTTGGAAACTGAGGCGGGAGAATTACTTGAGCCCAAGAGTCTGAAAATACAGTGAAGTATAGTTATGCCACCGCACTCCAGCCTGGATAACAGAGACCCTGTCTAA
>VBSM01003186.1:60622-70886 GCA_008086735.1 Cheirogaleus medius
TGTCCTCTAGGCCCATGTCTCCAAGTGCCTGAAGACTGTTATTCAAAGATCAGAAGGACGTTTCTCTTGGAGGCTGTATGAGTTACCTATGGCTGTGTCATGTCACAAACCATCCCAAAACGTGGTGGCTTAAAATGATCATCATTTTATTTGCCATGTCTGTTAATTCCAACTTTAAATATCTCCCCCCTGTCCATTTCTCTGCATCCCCAGCATGATCACCCCAGTCCAGGTCCCCATCACTCTCACTGAAATCGGGGGAACCATCACCTGCCTGGCCTCATCCTGTGGTCTTGCTCCCCTCAAGTCCATTCTCTGCACTTCAGCTGGATGGACCTTTCAAAATAGAAACCGGTTCATACGGCTTTCCTGTTTAAACCCAGTGCCTGCTTGTGGCCCTCGGTGTTAGGTCAACACTCCTTGCTGTGCATGTGGAAGGACGCCTGCCGTGCACCACACACGCCCGTCACTTGCCTCTCACCCCCTCGTGACACGTTCCCACCACACCAGACTCGTTAGTCACTTGAACTTGCCAAGTTCTCTCTCTTACATCTCCCTTCACATATGCTTTTGAAAAACAGTGTTGTGTAATCTTCCAGAGTTGAAAATATGCATGTCCTAGAGCTCAACAATTAAATGCTTCAGCAGAAACCAACAGAAATGTGTATTGCCTTCATCAAAACACACAGAAAAGCATGTTCATAGCAGCGTTATCCATAAAAACAAAACACTTGAAACAGCAAAGGGGTAAATACTTCATGGCTTATTTCTATAATGGAAAACTATACACCAGTGAATATAATTATATAAAATAAATGTAGATGACTTTCACAGGTATATTAAAGAAAATATATATAATATGGGAGTTTAGCTTCCTCTGGGGACACATGTATATACATGTATATGAATAGAGAGAGACACACACACACAGATGGAGAAGACAGAGAGACAGAGAGACAGAGAGAGAAGAGAGCATGATTCCATTTATAAAAATTACATAGCAGCCAAAATTAATCCAGGTATTGGGAGATAAGATTATTGTTGATTTTGAGCAAGGCTATAGGGACAGTTAGTGGGAGGTGTCACTAGGAGGCTTCTGAGGTATTGGTGTAATCTTGTGTCTTGACCAAAGTGATATGCTTCCTTTGTGATCATTCAAAACCCACTTTTGCCCCTGGATGTTATTCTGCAATTATAATTTTTATTTTATAATATTATTTTATTTGTTTATTGAGAGACAGGGTCTTGCTCTATCACCTAGGCTGGAGTGCAGTGGCACAACCATAGCTCACTGCATCCTTGAATTCTGGGTCAAGTGATCTTTCCACCTCAGCCATACAACTAGCTAATTATTCTTATTTTTTGTAGAGATTGGGTCTCACTATGTTGCCCAGGCTGGTGCCAAACTCCTGGCCTCAAGCAATCCTACAATTCTCATTTTTTAAAAATGAAAAAAAATTAGTCAACTAAGGATGAGATGAATAGGTAAATGAAAAAGTAAAAAAAAAAAAAAGCACAGTCAAGAAAGCAGGAGGGAAAGGATGAAGTGGAGGAACAGAAAGAAAAGGAGGGGGGTATGAAGCTTTCTCCGCAGCAGTGAAATTGAGGGAGAGGAAGTTATCAATGGCGGTGAAGGGCACACTGAGGAAACAAATGAAAATGCTTTGTTCTTTACAATTTGGCCCAGGGGCAGAGCTACCCAGCCAAGGACTCCAAAGTAATTCCTATCCTGTGCACCTGATGGATAAAACGAAGAAAAAAACATCTATTAACTCAGAAGATGAGCAGCAAGCCCAAGCAAGAACTATCCATAACCAGGCCTCTGACATAATAGGTAAGGCTGACTGACGAATTTGTAGCTGTGAATCACAGGTTACCAGGTAAGGGGCTCAGGCACTTCATCAGGGCCCATCGGGGCAGTCCAGGTAGCCTGGGATGGAGACAGGAAGGGGAGGGGGCCAGCACCTCAAGCAGTGAGTCTCAGCTTAACAGAAGAAAGTCTCTAGGAATAGGGAAAATAACAAAAGACCGATATGGAGGTAATAAGTATTGATGTTGGAAAGGCTGTTTCTGAAGGAAGAGGGGAACGTATCAGGAGAAGTCAAAGAAAAGGAAAAAAGGGAGCCAAGATATTCACAAGAGAAGCTGAAGAAAGAAATGCATCAAGACAACAAGAGGTATAAAGAGACACCACTGCCAGAGGCAGAGGCAGAAGCAGGGGAGATGTGTAGAACCAAGAGAAAGTTTAGAAATAAAATGAGAATGAAAGAAAAGTAGGATGAGGGTGGGGTGAGAACAGTACCAGTGGATGGGCAAAGCTGCCCTCTGTGTGTAAATTTTATTAGCCTTTGGTTTAAGACCTGGAACAACCTTCAGGTCACATTCACTTAAGGAAGAGACCAGGGCCTTGAGTTCACTTTGCTTCCCAGGTTGTCCTAGTGATCTTTTATTTATTTTCTTATTTTGAGACTGCATCTCCTTCTATCACCCTGGAGTGCAGTGGCACAACCATACCTCACTGTAAATCGAAACTCCAGGGCTCAGACAATCTTCTTCTCTCAGCCTCCCGAGTAGCTGGGACTACAAGTGTGAACCACCATACCTGGCTAATTTTCACATTTTTTTGTAGAGGCAGGGTCTCCTTGTGTTGTCCAAGCTGGTCTGAAACTCCTGGCCTCAAGGGATCCTCCTGTCTGGGCCTGCCAAGGTGCTGGGATTATAGGTGTAAGCCATAGTACCTGGCCCCTAGTACACTTATTATGGGATTTCCCACTGTGTGGACTCCTTGGTCACACTCTGAGACTCCTAATGGATTTTGCTCTTTTGCACAGTTATCAGCACTGATGACTCTGAAGAATCCAATGATGAAGAGAAGCCCCCCAGAGCCTCCATCTCAGCACTGGAAAGTGAGCCTGATGAGGAAGGTTGGGGGAGCAAGGTTGGGCTGCAGGAATCTGAACTATCAGTTACTATTTCCTGATGCACTTTATCCTGACCCTTTCTGTACAATGGATCCACTTTATCCTGGAATCTCATTCTCTGCACTTATTTAACTTGATATTTTTAGAAAATGCAAGGAGACAAAAAAATGTTATACATTTGTTTTTGAGGATTAGACTTATTAATGATGGATTGTGTTAATCAATATATGTACCCATACATTGATTATATAGTAGAAATAGGTGATAAAAGTGATGTGCTTGTTTTCAAAATTGACTAATTACTGTGTCTATAAAGTGTTAGACTTATACCATGAATTCTACAGAGAACAGAAAGCTAAATATTCCTTTGTTGGAAGATGATATTGTTCTCTGATCACTGTTAATAATGTGAAAAGACAACTCATCCAAATATCTGGTGTTAGCAGAAAGAAAGATTTGAGATAAAGTATTCTGAAACCCGAAGTATTGTTTTGGACAGAGTTCTTCAGCAAGTCATGGCCATATATAGTGATTTTTTAAAAAGACTTTTGCAAATAGTGTTTTTTTCTTTACAATAATCTCAAAGGGTAAGCAGCATAGATAATGTCATTCTTGTTGCCTAGATAAGAAAACACAATCACATAAATGATTCTGGATCATCTACAAAGACTCAAGGGAAATTAAAGGAAAGTCAAGACTAGCATCCTGGATTCTGAGTTTTTCCTTTTGTAAAATGAGAGATAGAATCAATTATCAAAATGTTGTATTATCTCAATCCTATTTGCAGCATGAGTTGTCATATGATTTATAACCCTTTAGTGTAAAAATTGTAACCCTTTAGTGTAAAAATTGGCGATTTGTTTTCCCCCTTTACTTTCCAAATCCAGGCAATATTAGAAACATGCCACTTTAGGGAAATCACACTAGGAAAAGACTTAAGAACAACTATAAATGTTGCCTCATCTTGATGTTACAAAAGAACAATGTGCTAAATACATTCATTCTAATTGCTCATTGTATCTTTCAAAGTAAACTGTAAATTTGCTTCATTTTTTGACAGTATACACTCTAACTTTTGTCTTAGTCTAAGCAAACCGCACTAAAATATAGTCCACAAATGTGTCTATGGCTCAAACAAAAAAGAAGATGATTTCTCAGCCTTTCCCCTCCAACAGTTCAAGGAGGCACCAGTAAACAAACAAAAGAAAATCCAAAAGTAAGAAGCAACAGCTTCTCCAGATAAGAAGGAATCAGTGAAAGAACTACAAAACTATGAAGAAAAGTGAAGGATAGCCCCAAAAGGCAACACTGGCACTCTATCAATGATTACCAACCAAAAGCAGAATATTAAAATGACAGATGAAGGGTTCTGAACATGGATTGTAAGGAAGCTCAATGAAATACATGATAAAGTGGAAACCTGACACAAAGAAACCACAAAGACAATGTAGGAAATGAATGAAAAATTCACCAAAGAAATTCAATTGTTAAAGAAATAAATATCAAACAGAACTTCTAAAAATAAAAAATTAATTCAATTAATTACAAAACACAACAGAAAGCCTCAAGAACAGTTAGATCAGGCAGAAGAAAGAATCTCAGAGCTTGAAGACAAAACCTCTGAAATAAACAAGCCAGTCCAAGAGATAGAGCAGAGAAATAAGAACACACAAAGCCTACAAGAAATATGGAATTATGTAGAGAGGCCTAACATAAGAAGTATAGGCATCCCTGAGGGTGAAGAAGAAAATATACAAGGATTTGAAAACATATTTGAGGGAATAATTGAGGAAAATTTCCCTGGTCTTGCTAGATATCTATATATGTAGATGCAAGAAGTTCAAAAGACTCCTGGGAGATTCATCACAAATAAGCAAACACCACTACACATAGTCATTAGACTGGCCAAAATAAACACAAAAGAGGTGACTCAATGAGCCATAAGGTGAAAGCAGCAGGTAACTTATGAAAGAAAACTCATCAGTCTAACTGTAGACCTCTCAACCTAGACATTACAAGCCAGAGGGATTGGGGCCCCATTATTAGTCTTCTCAAACAAAATATTGGCCAGCCTAAAATTTTTTATACTGCAAAACTAAGTTTCATATATGAGATGGAAATAAAGACTTTCTCAGATAAGCAAATGCTGAGGGAGTTTGGCATGACGAGACCTGCCCTGCAGGAAGTACTCAGAACTGCATTATACAGAGATCAGCACAATAGACATCCACCAGTGTAAAATCTCCCAAAAGCTAAAAGTCCAAGCCCAGCTACCACAATTACTCAAGAGATAAAACAAAGTGACAAAGTTCTACTCAACAGGGTAAACAGAAATCCACTCCATTTATCAATTCTCTCAATAAATGTAAATGGCTTGAACTGCCCACTGAAAAGACATATGCTGACTGAATGGACAAAAAAATACAAGCCAAGTATTCCAGGAAATACATCTAACCCAAAAGGACTCATTCAGACTCAAGATAAAGGAATAGAAAACAATATTCCATGCAAATAGAAACCAAAAGAAAGCTGATATAGCAGTTCTCATAGCAGATAACATAATCTTCAAATCAACAAAAGTAATGAAAAATGAAGGTGTTCATTATATAATTGTAAAAGAAATAATTCAACAAGAAGACATACCAATTCTAAATATTTGTGTACCTAACACAGGCATACACAGATTCATAAAGTAAATCCTACTTGATCTAAACAAAATGAAAAACAGCAGCACTGTAATAGCTTGGGACTTCAACACTCCTCTGACAGAAGAGGAAAGATCCTCCAAACATAAAATAAACAAATGAACAATGGACTGAAACAGAACTCTAGAGCAAACGGGTCTCACAGCAAAACCACTGAATATACGTTCTACTCATTAGCATGAGACATTCTCTAAGATTGATCACATCCTAGGCCACAAAACATGTCTCAACAAATTTTAGAAAATAGAAATTATGCCATACATCTTCTCAGACCACAGAGAATAAAATTAGAAATCAGTTCCACAGAAACACTCATCTCTACACAAAATCATAGAAACTAAACAACCTTTTGTCAAATGAAAGTCAGGTCAAAGAGGAAATTAAGATGGAAATTATCAGATTCTTCAAACTAAATGACAAAGGGGATACAAGTTATCAAGATCAGTGGGATTCTGAAAAAGCAGTCGTGTGAGCAAAATTCATGGCCATAAATGCCTACATCCAAAATGCAGAAAGCTCACAAATCAACAATCTAAGTAATTGTCTCAAAGAACTAGAAAAGGATGAGTAAACAAGTCCCAAACCCAGCAGACAAAAAAGAAATAACCAAGATCAGAGCAAAACAAAATGAAATCAATAACAAAAGAACTATACAGAAGATTAATGAAACAAAAAGTTGATTCTCTGAAAACATAAACAAAATTCACAGGTCTCTCACTAGATTAACCAGAACCAGAAAAGAAAGGACTCCAATAAGGTCAATCGGGGAAAAAAGGAGAAATTATAACTGATACCATGGAAATACAAAACATAATCTCCGAAGAGTATAAAAATCTCTATACACATGAACTTGAAAACATGCAGGACATGGAAAAATTCTTAGAAACACACAGCCTCCCAAGGCTCAATCAAGAAGAAATTTAGAATTCCTGAACAGACCAATATCAAGCACACAAATTGAAGCAGCAATAAAAATTCTTCCAAAAATAAAAAGTCCCTGACCAAATGGTTTCACACCTAAATGTTACCAGACCTGCAAAGAAGAACTGGTACATATCCTGAAGAAACTATTCCACAACATCAAGAAGGAAGGAATCCTCCCCAACATGTTTATGAAGCCAACATCACCCTGATACCAAACAGATATATTCAACAAAAAAAGAAAACTACAGACCAATATTACTTATGAATATACATGCAAAAACCTCAGTAAAATCCTAGCAAATAAAATTCAGCTGCCCGTCAAAAAAAATAATTCATCACAACCAAGTGGACTTCATCCCAAAGATGCAGGGATGGTTCAACGTACACAAAACTATAAATGTAATTCACTACATAATTGAAGTAAAAACAAAGATCATATGATCCTCTCAATAGACACAGAAAAAGCATTCAACAAAATTCAGCACCCATTTATGATAAGAAGGCTTAACAAAATAGATGTAGACAGGATTTACCTCAAAATGATAAAAACCACATACGGCAAACCCACAGCTAACATCATATTGAGTGGGGAAAATTGAAAGCATTCCTGCCTAGAACTGGAACCAGACAAGGTTGCCCTCTATCACAACTTCTATTCAACATAGTGCTGTAAGTCCTAGCCAGAGCAATCAGACAAGAAAAGGAAAGAAAACAGATACAAACGGGGGCATAAAAGGACAAACTATTGCTCAAACATATTGCTCTGATGATATGATCTTATATCTGGAAAACACCAAAGATTCTGCCAAGAGACTACTGGAATTGATAAATAAGTTCAGCAAGGTCTCAGGTTACAAAATCAATGTACACAAATCTGTAGCATTCATATATGCCAACAACAGTCAAGCTGAGAATCAAATCAAAGACTCAATACCTTTCACAATAGCAGCAAAGAAAATAAAATACCTAGGAATATTTAACTAAGGAGGTCAAAGACCTCTACAGGGAGAACTACAAAACACTGAGGAAGGAAATAGCAGAGGATGTAAACAGATGGAAAACCATACCGTGCTCATGAATTGGCAGAATCAATATTGTTAAAATGTCTATACTACACAAAATGATCTAGAGATTCAATGCAATCCCTATAAAATACCAACATCATTTTTTGCAGGTCTAGAAAAAATAATTCTATGCTCCATACAGAACCAGAGAAGACCCCACATAGCCAAAGCAACCTTAAGCAAAAAGGACAAATTGGGAGGCATCAATTTATCAGACTTCAAGCTCTACTACAAGACTATAGTAACCAAAACAGCAAGGTACTGGCACAAGAACAGAGACATAGACCAATGAAACAGGTCTGAGAACCCAGATATAAATCCATCCTTATATTGTCACCTGATCTTTGACAAAGCAAAAAAACATACACTGGGGAAAAGAATCCTTATGCAATAAATGGTGCTTGGAAAACTCAATAGCCACACATAGAAGACTGAAACAGGATCAGCATCTCTCACTGCTCACAAAATTCATTTCACAATGGATAAAAGACTTGAACCTATGTCGTGGCCCATTTGCAGGATGGGGGATGAACATAAAACACAAAGAAAAACACGGACACATATAAAGATGGTACAAGACTGCAGCACCAAACGCACCAGTCCTTTTATTTTTATACCCTAAAAATCAAAGTTATTTCCTTATACATGACCACCCAGGCATTGCAGCAATGGCCATAAATTCCGGAACACGTAGCCTAAGGACACAGATGCCCCATGACTCAGGGTCTTAATGCGGTTGCTTAAGGCGACGACCATAAGCCAGAGTTTGAGATAAGCACCGATTAGCAATGCAGCCACAAAGGGACACTTTCTGTTCCCATCCCTTTCAGCCTGGCCCCCTAAGGCTGTGCCTGTTTTAGGTTGTCCCTCCTCAAGGGATCTTTCCCGTCACTGGCTAACCAGCCATCCCATGAGCTCAGGCAGTACCCATAAGGGCAGGATGTTTATCAAGTGGCCTCCAGACCCCCAGGACTGTGGGGCTGGGAAACATTTGCTTATGTGCAGAAGCTCAAACTCTTTGTTATGCCTTCAAGCAGCAACCCTGTTTGTTAGGTGAACCTAAGCCAGAACGTATGACTCTCACGCCGCTCTGGGCTGGACACATACTCCTTCTCCTAAGATTAATTCTTAAGCTGCACAATTATATGGCAAGCCCTCAACAAACCTAAGGTATGAAAACATAAAAATTCTAGAAGAAAATGTTGGAAAAGCTTTTATAGACATCAGCGTAGGCAAAGAATTTATGAAGAATACCCCAAAAGCAATAACAGCAACAACAAAAATAAACAAATGGGACCTGATCAAATTTAAAAGCTTCAGCACAGTCAAGGAATCTATCATGAGAGTGAATAGAAAACCTACAGAATGGGAGAAAATATTTTCATGGTATACATCTATAATGGACTGATAACTAGAATCTATATAGAACTCAGGAAAATCAAAATCAAAAACCCCATTAAAAAGTGGAAAAAGGACATGAACAGAAACTTTTCCAAAAGAAGATAGAAAAATGGCCAACAAGCATATAAAAAGTGCTCAAGATCTCTAATCATCAGGGAAATGTAAATGAAAACCACAGTGAGTTATCATTTAACTCTAGTGAGAATGGCTTCTATCAAAAAATCCCAAAACAACTAATGTTGGTGTGAATGCAGAGACATAGGAACACTCATATACTGCTGGTGGGACTGCAAACTAGTACAACCTCTGTGGAAGTCGTATGGAGATAACTCAAATAACCAAAAGTCAAACTACCATTTGATCCAGCAATCCCACTACTAGGTATATACCCAAGGGAAAAAAAGAAATTCTATAAAAAATATATCTGCACTAGAATGTTTATAGCAGCACAATTCACAATTGCAAAGATGTGGAAACAACCCAAGCACCCATCAGTACATGAGTGGATTAATAAAATTTGGTATATATATATTCCATGGAGTACTACTCGGCCATAAAAAAGCAATGGTGAACTAACAACCTCTTGTATTAACCTGGACAGAGCTGGAGCCCATTCTACTAACTGAAGTATTGCAATAATGGAAAAACAATCACCAAATGTACTACTCACCATTAAATTAGTACTAATCGATCAACACTTATGTGCACATATGGAAGTAACATTCATTGGGGATCAGGCAGGTGGGAGGGAGGAAGGGATGGGTAAATTCACACCTAATGGGTGCAACACACACTTTCTTGGGTATGGGCATGCTTTTAGCTTTGACTTGGGCGGTGCAAAGGCAATTTATGTACCTAAGGCATTTGTAACCCCATAATATTCTGATATAATAAAAAAGTAAAAAATTTTTTAAAATGAGGCACCTGGTTAGTGCAGATAAAAGAAGCTCAACACCTTCAATGCAAGATCTTCAAGGTCTCCTAGCATGGATAACAGAGGAAGAAATGAGGGAAATGTGGAATGACAGGGAGAAGGGGTGAGAAATAACAGAGAACAGTGCAGGAAAGCAAAGGTCAGCAAAGCAAAGTTGCCCCTTGCAGTGAATTATCTCTGCCTGTGGGGACAGGCATGGCGCATCACTCTTCTACAAGGCAGATAACTTAGAAGAGAAGACTAGCTTGGCATGGGTGCACGCCAGGACTTGCATGGATTTGCAAGGTTTTTCCAAGTTTTCTTATTAGGAAATTC
>VBSM01003186.1:70986-83239 GCA_008086735.1 Cheirogaleus medius
TTTGATTAGATGGGTCCAAATGAATCATACATTGAAAATCTAGCAAAAATATGTGAGTAAAATGACAGTCTGTTTTACTACACACTGTCAGGTATATCAATGCTAAAGAGCTGGAATAATGTACTTATTCTCTATCCCCACCCTTTATATTCGATGGAGCACTGTCAGCACCGTATTCCTCTATCTTTCTGTCCATCATCAGAGCATCTTTGCAGTCCAAATCCTGGCTACAATGTAAGTAGTCAGAAGATTTATAATCCTTTTAGTTATAAATTAATGGATTTGTTTTCCTTTACTTTCTATATCTTGTGAATATTGGAAACACGTCTACTTGTAGGATACACAAAAGGAAATCATCACATAGGACTCAAAGTCTTCAGTGGCCCAAGTGGAATACAGGTTTATTCTTCACTCACATAAATAGGATAAAAGAGTTCCTAATGGGAGTAGTTCCCTTCTCCATACAGTCATTAGGCCCAGCAGATGGAAGCTCTGACATCTTTAAAATGTTGCTTCCATGGCTTAGCTGGATGAGAAATTGATGTCGAAGCAGAAGTGTGTACAAACAAGTGGAAAGAGTAATAAGTGTAAGAATTGGTAACAAAAGGGAGTCCCTGCCTTGGCAAAGTTGTCACAAGCCCCAGCCTTGGGGATGGCTCCTAGACCAATCATGACCAATAGGTCAGATGAAGGCCAAGGTGGCCCAGTGGTAGGAATATTTCTACCCCTTCTGCATGAACTTCCTTTTCCAATTTCCCTCTTAAAGAATTCCCTGCTGGATTGACTCCTAAAACACAAAGTCTTTTAAGGAATTGTATTTCTTTATGCAGGGACCAGCAATGGTGACTCCTCAGAGCTGAGTCATGGAGCAGACCCTCAGGAAACCTGCAGCTCAGCCCTAAGAAGTGGGTCAGGTAAAGATTAGGATGTCAAGCCTTGGCCTGCAGGATGGTAGAAATCTGAATTAAAATCTGCTGTTTCCAGATGCATTTTACTCTGAGCACTTTGATTACCTTATATCCAGTTAATCCTGGGAATTCCTTTTCAGCATTTTAGAAAATGGAAGGAGGCAGGAAATTATTATAAACTCATGCTTAACAGGATGGGTCTCAGTGACTAAGTGTATGTAATTATATATTGCTGCTGTAGAAGAAATAAATAGAAAAATGATGGCACCTTTTTAATACTGATGGTTGTGCCTACTAAGATCTTAGACTTTTATAGCAATATATTGGTTGACATTAGTGTCATTGGTAATTTTAAAAGCCTCAAAAGGCAACAGTTCCTGCTATGTAATTATAGACAGAAATAAAAACTTCAGATCAACCACTCTCAAACTTTAGTACAATTTTGACAAAAATATATTGTGTTATTTCAATGCACTTTGGCAAATAAGATCTCATTTTGTCATCACAAAATCCTTAAGACTTAGGCAGCCTATCCCCACTTTGGGGTAAGAAAATAGATGTACAGAGGTCTGAGGGTCAGAAAACAAAAGGAACAACAGAGACTGGCAATCTAAGTGTCTCATGATGGGGAACTGTCGTGTGTAATGGACAGGAGGCTGAGAGCCGTGTCATGGGAATCAAAGTCCAAAGAAGAAGCAAAAGGCACCCAGAGTATTCACAGGGGACTTTATCAGTGCCTGATGCAAGAAAGCTTGTTTAACAACTATGGTGTGTGCATGCCTGTGTGTGTGCATGTGTGTTCATTATATATAACATATACACACATATACTTGTGTATATGTGTAAAATATGGATGAGAATGTCTCAACCACATTTGTTGATATCAATGGAGAGTGAAAAATAAAAATCACAAAGAGACAGAGACTAGAGATGGAGTCAGCCATGTGGTGTACAAAATACCTAGAGATATAGAGCTAAAAAGGATGAACATAGAAATAAAGGGGAACAGAGATTAAGTGCATCATGATGAAAAGAGAAAAAGCAACATAAGAGACAAGAAAATTCAAGAAGAGAGAAGCTCACAGAATCAGAGAGGTAGAGTTAGAAATGTATACAGGCAGATCAATGGGCAAAAATGAGAAGTGAGGGTGAGAAGGAGGAGTGGCCAGACAGGAAGAGAACAAATCTCTGTTGGATGTGAGGTGTGGTCACTGGAGTAAGTGTATTTCTTTCTCTGCTCATCTGAGCTCTCAAAATAGTTCAGCATGACCACATTTAGGTGTGTTCCCTGGTTCCCTGGTCGCTGTGTATACTTTATCATTTCCTTATTTGTCTTCAATATTCTGTGAATCCAAAGCTACTCAGATGAATATAGAGTCAGAAGAGATGCAGCCTATTAGCCTGTGATGGAGACAACAATTATGATATTATTTACCAATTATCATTGTTTTCCTGAGTACATGGAAGAAAAGCTCTTTCTTTTTTTCCTTATCTCTCCCCCGAAACATTTGCAGACACAAATACACACATACACACCACACACACAGACTTGTTCACAGACTGTGACTGCTTTCAGCAAGTTTGAGGCAGGCAAAAGAGAAAGGAGAGTTGGGCTTCTGAATGAAAGGAGGAGACACTGGGTGGATAATATAAGGAGAAAGAATGGGAAAAAGTAGGCTGGGGTCACCAAATGAAAAGATATCAGGGTAAGCTTTAAGTTTTTCTAAATGGATGTAGGATCTAAATGTACCAGTAGTTAAGGACTTTTGTTGGGGAAGAGGGATGATTTTCAAGATAGCTCTCAGAAGTTATACCAGAAACATGGAAATAAAGTCGAAGACTAATCAACAGGCTTGCAATGTAGAAAGCTCATAGGGACCTGCCAAGGATAATAGAGCTGGCTGTGTGGTCAGTGTCAAAAGAGCAGGCATTTGATGATGACGAAAGTAGTCTGAGAGGTGAACCTGAATACAGGTGAAGAAAATATGGATACCACCCTGAGAAACAGAGTGAGACCCTATCTCTACAAAAAAGTTTTTCTAGAAAAATTAGCCAGGTGTGCTGGCCACACCTGTCATCCCAGCCACTTAAGAGGCTGAGGGAGGATAATCACTTAAGCCCAGGAGTTCGAGACGGCAATGAGCTATGATCGTGCGACCGCACTCCAGCCTGGGCAACAGAGCTAGACCCCATCTCAAAAAAAAAGAAAGAAAGAAAGAAAATACAAATGTCTTTTTGTATAGAATGTCTTTTTTTCCTTTGGGTAGATGCCCAGTAATGGGATTGCTGGGTCAAATGGTAGTTCTACTTGTAACTCTTTGAGGTAATTCCATATTACTTTCCACAGAGGTTGAACTAGTTTGCAGTCCCACCACCAGTATATGAGTGTTCCTATCTCTCCACATCCACACCAACATTTATTATTTTGAGACTTTTTGAAAAGGGCCATTCTCACTGGCGATAAGTGATGTCTCATTATGGTTTAGAGTTGCATTTCCCTGATAATTAGAGATGTTGAGCATTTTTTCATACGTTTGTTGGCCATTAGTCTATCTTCTTTTCAAAAGTTTCTGTTCATGTCCTTTGCCCACTTTTTGATAGGATTGTTCGATTTTTTTCTTGCTGATCTTCCTGAGCTCTATACCATTTGACCCGGCAATCCCATTACTGGGCATCTACCCAAAGGAACAAAAGACATTTTATAAAAAAGACATCTGCACTCAAATGTTTATAGCAGCACAATTCACAATTGCAAAGATGTGGAAACAACCCAAGTGCCCATCAATACATGAGTGGATTAATAAAATGTGGTATACGTATAACATGGGGTTCTATTCAGCCACGAAAAACAATGGTGATCTAGCAGCTCTTGTATTATCCTGGATAGAGCTGGAACCCATTCTACTAAGTGAAGTATCCCAAGAATGGAAAAACAAGCACCACATGTACTCACCAGCAAATTGGTATTAACTGACTTAACTGATCAACAGTGAAATGCATATATAGTAGTAACATCCACTGGGTGTTTGGCAGGTGGGAGGAGGGAGACGGAGATGGGTATACACACACCTAAAAAGTGCAGTGCACCCCGTCCGGGGGATGGACATGCTTGAAGCTCTGACTCGGGTTGGGCAAAGGCAATATATGTAACCTGTATATTTGTACCCCTGTAATATGCTGAAATAAAAATACATAAATAAAAAAATAAAATGCATGTGTAACCAAAAAAAAAGAAAATACGGATGAGGTCAAAGATTGAAATTATATAACCAGCCAAACCAGACAAAGGATCAAGATAAGATTGAGAGAAACAGAGCTGGAGGAGAGAACAGAAGGGAAGTGATGGTAGAAAGAGGATCATCTTAATAATAAAACTAGATTCAGAGATAGAAACAGAAAACTAGCTGGAATGATATATATGCAGGGAGTAATGAATGGAGACCTGTAAAAGATGAAGCATGATGAGAATTATGTAGAAAAAGAGTTAAAATATGAGAGAAAAATGGAAGAGAGAAGAGGCAGTATAAAAGGGAGAGAGGAGAGAGATGGAGAAATTGTGGGGTCTGAGATGAGCATGAGGCAAAAGCAACTTTGGCACAAGGCTTGGTTCCCAGCAGCAGTGAGTTTTCAGAGTAAGTTGTCTCCAAGTATCAAACTGGCCCCTGTAACTCACCCAGGTTACAAAAGACCTGGCCCTGGCATTTCATGCATTCCTATAACTTCAGTCACCACCTACAACCTAGTGATTTCTAAACATATATCTCCAGCCAGCCCTGTCTTCTAAACTTCTAAACTCATTCATCCAAGTGATAGAAGGTCCCTGTCTGAGGTCCTGAAGGTTCTATCTTTCTCCACTTGGATGTCTCTCAATATCTACAAAGTTCAAACTGAACTCCTCCAAAACTGAGCACATCAACTTTTCCCCTCAGAACCAGCCTCTGCTTCTCCAGTGTTCTCCATCAGTGAACACACTGTTAGTTCACCCTTTCTTTCAAGTTGAAATTCTTGGGATCATTCATGAAAGGAAAGGACAAATATAGTGAGGAACAAGAAAAGAGAAAGAGATCTCAGAGGTAGATCCATGCTTTAGTATAGAAGTGGGTAATCACTAACATTTGGAGGGGTAGGGCACAAATGAAAATATTTACAAATCACAATTTAGGAGCAGAGCTACAAAGACCTGAAGAGGAGAAGTGTTCCTGTGTCATGTGTTCTTCAATTGGAGTGCCAAGAAGTAAAGAAGCAACAGCAGAAAGTAGCCAAACACCTGACATGATAGGTAAGGCTGCCCAAAGGTCTTGGGATGGACATGGCTGAGCGGATACTACAGACACTAGGGAGGGCTGTGACAGGTGATCAGAGTTCAAGGAGAAGATGAAGTAGCCTCTGGCTCACCAACAGGAAGTGGGCCCACAGACCCCAAGTGTCAGAAGTTCAAAAGTCTGAAATCTGAGCTCCTGATTCCTGCACAATTGACTGTGAACACACTGTGACGAGGAACAGGCCTGGTCCAGGGCAGAGTCCTGTTCTCTGCATTTGCTTGGCCTGACCCTTTTGGGAACTGCAGGGAGGCAGGAGATCATTACAGAGTCATGTTTAGCAGGATGGGCTCTCGTGCTTATGCAGGAATGATGTAGAAATAGAGGGGTAAAAATGGTATCTCATTTACTCTATTAGCATATCAAGAGTAAAGTGTTGGATTTATACAGTGACATTCACCATTGTTTGCAGAACAAAGAAAGCCATGTTCTTCCATTGGTAGATAATAGTGTCACTTTGTCACAACCTTGGAAAGGCCTAAAAAGCCAAATGGTCCTGTTGCCTGTCAGGAAAAAGGCCTCAGATAACTACTCTTAAACCAAAAATGTGTAGTTTTGAAGGATGTTTCCAGCGTGTTATTGATTTATGTGGTGATTTCCTATTAACTTATTTAATCTTCACAAAATATAGAAAACCTCAACAGGATAACTGTTGCTATCCATTTCATAAATGAGGAAATTGGTACATATAAGTAATTAACAGTTTTTTCAAACTCTTAGAAATCTAAATGTAGACCTTAGATATCAGTTCAGTACCTGTTTGTTTCCTTTAGAAGGAAGGCAGGGAAATGATACTCACAACATCATTTTAAACTCAAGCCTTTCTCATAGTGTGAATTGTCATAAGATTTGTAACTTTTATTTATAAACTACAGTTCTCTGACCACCACCTGTCACTTTCTAGATACCATGGATGCTGGAAACAATTCTGCTTTGAAAAAACACAGTGGAAAAAGAAGTAAGACCAAATAAGAATTTACTTGATTTTTCTGTGACAAATGAAGTATTTTTTAATGATAAGGTTTATATCATTATTTTCTATACCTTCCATGAGATAAAAAAATAAATGCCATTTAAACTAGCAATTTATCTTTTTCAAAATGCTCATATCTTTATGTTTGATTTTTATTCTGATTTCAAAATGTTTCTTACAAACATTGGATTATATCATTACAGAATTTTTCTATGCATGTATTAACACATTTTGAAATATAATTTTAGTTCTTTAAATGAAGTAATTTTAAACATACTTTTTCTGTTCTTGCTTTTTATACTAATATTCATACTGAGAAAACACAAGCATTTAACTTTTTAACTGAAATATGGAAAGACTTATTTCAGTGCTGGTTTAATGTGCATTGTGTTCATTCTTAACATGGTCACGAATTTTTCGTTTGTTCTTGGTAATTTGTTTTTCTTCTTCATAAAACTCTTTGTTGTAGAACGCAGTCAGTTTTCTCTGTTGTGGTGTTTATCTTTTTCTTACTTTGCTGAATGAATATAGAAATACTTATATGGGCCAGGCACAGTGTCTCATGCCTAGAATCCCAGCACTTAGGGAGGCCAAGATGGGAGGATCGCTTGAGGTCAGGAGTTCAAGACACAACGAGACCTTCTCTGTACAGAAAATTTTTTTTACATACCTGGGCATGTAATGCATACCTTTAGTCCTAGTTACTTGGGAGGCTGAGGCAGGAGAATTGCTTGAAGCCAGGAGTTCAAGGTTACAGTGAACTAGTGTATCATGCCGCTGCACTCCAGCCTGGGCAACACAGCGAGATACTATCTCTTAAAAAAGAAAAAGAAATACTTATATGTTACATATATATTAAATCTTGATCATATGTGTTTCTCTAATATTTTGTCCCGTTTGTTATTTTTCTTTTAGGTTTCTTAAAGGAATCTTTTGTCCTAGAGAAGTTTTAAATTTTTATGCAGCTAAATTTGTCAGGCCTTTTCTCACTGGTGCCTGGATTTCATATCGTATTTACAACAGCCATTTCTTCCTCAAGATTTAAAAAATATTGTCCTATATTTGATTCTAGAATGTTTGAGGTACCTGATTATTTTTAATGTTTACATTTACAATCCACAAGGGATTTGCCTTTTTGTGTATATGAGGTGGGAATTTGAAAAATATTCTCTACACTGTTGCATCATGATTTGAATCCCCAGTTTGATCACACAGTATCTTTACCTGTCTATATTCTGTGTTTGCTTTGTAACCAAAGCAGCTACAGAAGAGAAAGGAGAACTCAGAGATAGAACCATCCTGATTATTCACTGAGGGTAAATTTTAGGATGAACTCAGGAAGATTTCCCCTTACTCCTTTCCTAAATCCATTGGAACCTTTGATTAGAAATGCATTGAATTTCCAGATTAATTTAGGGAGAACAGAGATTTTTTGCCCTTTTATTCATGTCTTATTTAATGTTCTTCCACTAAGAATTTTCTTTGTACAATTCTTGCATTTTTGAAGTTTTATATGTTATATAAATTTATGTGTTACCATGAATATTTCCTTTTTTTCATTATGTAATAACTGAAGTGAGTTTTAATGAGATAAGTCTCTCCAAGTTTTGATTTACATGGAAGAGCTGTAGTCATTTTATTACCTACTTACATATGAGGGAATCAGAATGCCACTGATTTAATATAAAGTTGCACAAGCATTTACACAGTTTAGGAATCCAGATGTCACTTAAACTATTACAGCCAGTCTCAGAAATTATCAAGTGTCAAGACAATCAATCGAATTACAGGTTTCTTTGGAAATTAGTTTCATGAGAAATGGCAATGATTTATATTTGTGGGGAGGGAGTATTTCAAAACACCTTGAAATAATTCTCCAGAACAAATTTATATTAACAGAGAAAAGAAAAAAAATGGAATGGTTATGAATAAACACATTCCATATATTATTTATTATTTAATACAAGAGAATAAAACTTATTTTCTTTATATTTGCTTTATGGTACAAAATGTTCTCTCTCCTCTTACAACTATTGGTTGACAAGAATTTCCTTTCATCTTTTTCTGTAATTTCTTTTGTTATGAAAACATACGTTTTACAAATCTGGTCTGTAGAATTTCTTTAGTTTGCCTTCTAAGAAATGTAAGCCCATACACCTCAATGTTATTGGCAGAAATAGCGAAATGTCTGCAAAAGATTTCACCTAACAGCAGTGACATAGGATGCATACAGATTTTCTACTACAGCTCTCCCCTTCCCCATTCTGAATCAGCTTGAGATCTCGTATCTTTTTATTTTTATTTTTACTTTCAGATTTCCTTTCTTGTCTTCACCTAAATACATAATGAGAACAATTAGTTTAGTATTTAGGTGAGGATGCGTATGATATCTTTTTTTCACGCTATATCTTATGTAATATTTTATAAGCATTACTTATAGTCAATTATTATTCTCAACATCAATAAAATACCTTCTACATTTTTTTCTTTTATCTAGAAATACTGATGATCTTTCCTTAAACCCTTTGCATTTACCAGACCCCATCCTCATGGACGTTAGCACACTTCCTTTTCCATTGCTCTATTTACACGTCCCACACTCCCAATTCTCCCACAGCTTTTCTTCCCTGTAAATCAGACCTCAGCTGTACTAAAGGCTGAAGCTCAGTCTTTCTTCAAGGTGCCTGTTTTGGGTGATGATATGCAAACGAGCTTCAAAACTGCCTATCATTGCCAGAGTGAGATATAGAATTTGGTGGAGTAGAAGGAAGAGCCAGATTTGGGGGATTTGAGGAAGCCCTTAAATAGAGGTGTGGAAGTCTTTGGCACAGATGCCAAATGTTTTGAAAGACTCTGGCCAAGCTCATGCTCACGCTAAAAACTGGGTAGAATCTTCTTGGCTGCAGCTGAAGTCATCATAGCTCAGCCTGTTGGACATGGCAGGACATTTCACAATGACCCTCACTTGCACAGGATAAAGTGTGAACCCAGAGCCTATGATGGTCTTCCTAGCAGCATGATTTGGGTGTCTTGATCAGTGAAGGACAGGATCCATGGCTGACTCTCTCACTTCCTTCAGGTGTCTGCTCAAGTGTTGACATATTAGAAGTTTTTCCTGATCCTTCTACGTAAAATAGCACATCCTCTCCCCTCCACACACACTTTTAGCTACACCCTCTACTCCTTGATACCCTTATTCTCATTTACATTTCATCAGAGCACTCTGTCATCTTAATGTACTTATTTCTTCATTGTTTATCTCCCCACTAAAATGTAAGCTCTAGGCCAACAGGGACTTTCTTTTATTCACACTGTATCCCAGCACCTAAGATAGTGGGTTGAATTACAGTAAGTGCCCAATAAATATTCATTGGATAAGCAACTACATGAATAAATTAATTCTACCAGTTTGTGAAAATTAAATCTAAATATATGCTAGCATAAAACATAGACTTAAACAATAGAAAATATTAAAAATCAAAGCATGGATGAAGAAATATCAGGAAACTACAAATTAGAAGTTCAGAGATTTTTCATTGTTTACTCTTTGTCGTGAATGATGACCAATTATCCATCAATGTTGTTGGCTAATTCGGGTTCTCTGAGGGTCTCATTATGGGGGTGACGCGGCTTCTAGACTGACGTTCTCAGTGAGCAGCAGGCTGAGATTCTCCCAGATTGGCCACAGGTGAGTGCCTTGCTGGCCTCACAGGAGAGGCAGGGGATAGGCAGCAGGTGTGGGAAGCAGTGATGTAAAAGGAAGAGGACCTCTACTCAGGAGCCTGGGGCCTTAGACCTGCAAATATCTGTCCCGGGAAAATTGGTTTCTCCACTCAAGAAGATGAAACTGGCGTGGCTTATATGAGGGTGGCCTGCAGTGATCACCTGGTCATGGCCTTTCTGACTGGGAGTTGCTGTCTGCCCCTTGCCTCCTAACACTTGGTAGGCCTTGGCATCACTGTGATCAAGTGAGTGAGCTGGGAGAATGTGCTCCTCTTCAGACTGTGTGAATGGACTCACGCTCTTCTCTTGTCACCTGGGACAACACCATGATCTCCTACAGGAGATCCCCCACCCTCTTTTATATCACCCTTTGACCTGTCTTTTCACCTGATTTTTCATGTTTTCAATGTGCAGAAGAGTATATCTTTGTATAATCTGTCCATATTATCCTTTATAATTATGCTTTTTAATCTTGTTGTAAAAATCTCAGCCTAGCCTGAGGTTATGAAGCTCTTTTCCTACTTTTTCTACTTTATTGGGCATCTTGACCAATGAAGCCAGATCCAGTGAATAAATACTCTCTCTTCCGTTCCTAAGATGGACTGTCTGACAATCATTCTTCAGGGTTCTCCAGAGGGTCCCCAGCAAGATGGAGGCTCAGTTGACCACATTGGTGACCAGCCCTGTTGGCTCTGCCTCTCACCCCTCCTCTCTTCCTGGTTCCTCGCCCTGATCCTAGTGATCACTTAAAAAAAAACTTACCAAACACAAATTTTTATCTCAAGATCTGCTTGTGGGAATACCAGGCAAAGATAACCTTATTTCAACATGTAGATATTTCATTCTTTTGGAACTGATTTTTTAGTGTGGCATGAGGTAGGAGTCTGATTTATTTCAACATGGATAAGCAATTGTCTCAGCTTCTCCACTGATGTGTGCTATCACACGTGGCATGTTTTTTTTTTATGTGTGTGTGTGTGTGTGTGTGTGTGGAGAGAGAAAGAGAGAGAGCGTGAGTGCAAATCCAAATTTGTTTCTGGGCTTTCTAGTCTAATCTATTGCTCTATCTATACTGCATCAACATATATCATACTCTATTAAGTACTGTAACTTTATAATATCTTAAAATCAGACAGGGTAAAGTCTCTCAATTTTTTTTCTTTTTCAAAATCATCTTAGCTATTATGGCTATTTTCTCCTTCTTATAAATTTTAATATCATTTTTTCAAGCCTTGGAGATCCTGTTGAATTTTTATTGAAATTGCAGAGAATAAATTTGGAGAGAATTGACATTTCTAAAATATTGACTTTTCCTATTCATCATTAGATATCTCACTATTTACTGTTTCCTTTTTAGATCCTCATTCATCTATTCAACAAATATTTATTTCCAAAGCTGCTCAATAGGGGTAAAGAAGTGAGCAAATTCTCATGAAGCTTACATTTTACTGCGAGTATATAGACAATACACAAATAAATATAATATTTAAATGGTGACAATAATGTAAAGAAAAATAAAGAGTAATGGAGGTATAGAGTGACAGAAACATGCCATTTTTATAGGGTGGCCAAGGAGACCCTCACTGACAAGCTATGTGTATTAATAACTCAAAATCTAAATGAGGTGAAGGACTAAGCCATGGAGCTCAGGCAGAGAAAACCTTAATTACAAAGGCCTGAGACAGGACCACACATGGTTGTTCAGGGAATGGCCAGGAGGCCACTGGCTGGAGAGGAGTCAGCTGGGAAGTGGTTTGTCAGGGGCATGTAGACCTCACAGGACATGGCGGAGACTTTTAAGTAAGAGGAAAAGACATTGGAGAGTTTTGAACAGGGGAATGATATGATCTGAATTATGTTTTTAAAGGCATGCTCTGGATCCCACATGGAGAATAGACTTTGGGAGGGCAAGGATGCGAGATCAGTAAGGAGGCTGTTGTAATCGTCCAGGCAGGATCATGGCAGAGTGAACTAAGCTGGTATCAGTGAAGGTGCTCAAAAGCAGGAGGATTCTGAAAATATATGTATGTGTGAATGGGTATTCACGCATACATATATATACATATACAGTCAATTCTCATTATTCCTGGTAGTTACATTCTATAAAATCACCACGAACACAGAATTAGTGAATATTAGACTATTGCTTCCAGTCAAAACACAGAATTAGGTTCCCACAAACCTCTGGTCACAACATTTTCATCAGCCAATCAATACATAACTTTGTTTTATGTCTGTTTCTGTTTAAAGACTCTTTATTTAATATGTATGGATTCTCAAATTGGCTCTGACTGTTTAAAACTATGGTGCTCAAATGGTGGTAGGGTTCA
>VBSM01003186.1:83339-93740 GCA_008086735.1 Cheirogaleus medius
AGATTATCTAACATACATATTTTCTTCCTAAGGCATATCACAGCCTTCCTGCATTTAGGAACACTAGACAGAACACTTTTGTAGAATTCCTCAACACTATATTTGGGGACTATTTTAAACAGTGAAATCACCACTAAAATACACAAAGATCCTGAATAAAAAAAAAAGTGGCCCTAAATTGAGCACAAAAGTATACTAATTGACAGTGTGAGAACTGAAACAAGAAGGCAGAGCATCACCTTGTTTGACCTTAGCTGAGAACCTGAAGGGGTGACTCAAATTTCTCACTGCTCTCTGCACGTCCACAAATGGCCAGGAAAGCACCATGAGTATGATTTGAAGCTTCAAATAAATTTAAGCTAGCAGGCAAATTTGCAAATATGGAATCTGTGAATAATGAGGATTGAGTATGTGTGTGTGTCTATATATGTGTGTGTGTAGATGAATTTGTACAGATACACATCCTTTGTAGACTTAGTGTTTTGAAGTTAGATAATATGGTCACTTGATTAAAACAATTGGCATCATAAAACGTTATACTAGCCAATGGAAGCCCTTGCTCCCACTTTCCTCTCCATCTGACCATTCTCCCATCCTCCTGCCCCAGGTGGTCACTTTTATTAATTTCTTATGGATCTTTCTAGAGCTTTTTAATGCAACTAGGAGAAAAATGAATATATATTCTTATTTACTCTGATTTACATAAAAGATAGTGCACAAAGTTCTGCATTCCTTTTTTTAACCTTGTCACTGTAGCAGTTTGATTTTTCCAAATCATCACAAAGAACACTTCAGCTGTACAGCGTTTCACTGTAGGAGTGAACCACAACTTATTTACCCAATTTCCTGTTGAATATATTGCTAGTACAAAAATGTTGCAATGAACGACTATGCATATATGTCACTCTCATGTGTTCAAGTATTACTGTAGGATGCATTCTGCCATGTTGGATTACTGAGTCAAAGGATGTTGAGAACACCTTGATAATCTTGATAGATATTGCCATATTGCCAATCATTGGTTTCTGTGTGAATTCACATTTCCTCTGGTAATGTGTAAGCATGATTATTTCTCAAAAGTCTTACCAAAAGAGTGTGTTGTCAAGAATTTGCCAATTTGACAAGTGAAAAATATGATTTTTCCCTATTGCTTTAATTTGCATAGATTCATTGGTGAAGTTGAGTAACTTTACATGTACATTTAATAATATTGATTTACAATTTTTCTGTGAACTGTCTTTATATCCTTTTGCCCAGTTCTCTGTTATGTTATTGCTCTTTCTTAACAATTTCTGATAATTATATTAGGTAGATTAACCTTTATAAGCTAGGTCATAAATTTTTTCTCAGTTTGATATTTGTCTCTTGACTGTGCCTATAATGACTTTGGTTATGGAAAACAATATATTTTTATGTAATTCAAATTTATCAATGTATTGGATTGATATTGGATTTTGTGTCATGGTTAGAACAACCTACTCCACTCAAGGTTTATAGAATATTTTTTCATTTTTTCTAATATTACATGCTTTCATTTTTTATATTAAAATCTTTGATCCATTTGAAGTTTATTTTGGTTTATTGTGGGAAGAATAATTTAATTTTTTTCTTTCCAGACCAGTGTTCAGTTGTCCCAATAACATTTATTAAAATGCTCACTTTTTCCCAATAATTTAAGTTGCTAGTTCTAGTATATCTAAAATTCCCATAAATATTGGCACGTATTTCCAAACTTTGTTACATTCACTTGGTATCTATTTTTATTCAGGCAACATTAGCTCAATGGCTTAACTCTTGGTATTTTAACTTCTAATGGGACCAGTCTCTCTGGGTTCTGCCTGGTATTCTTAGTTTTTCCTGGTATTGTTTGTTATATTTCCATATCAATTTTAGAATCAGATTTACTCAATTTTTAAAAACTATCTATTAGCACTTACAGTGGGATCACCTTAAATTTATAAATTTACATAGGGAGAATTTCCATCATTATAAAGAGACTGTCTCTCCAAGAGCTGGAAAGGCATGTTGGTCCATTCGTTCAAACAGTTCTTTGCACCTTCATTAGGACTTTAACATTTCCTGTGTTACAGAAGTAGTTAACGATAGTTAACAATAGCTCAGTAGTTAAGCCATTGAGCTGATGTTGCCTGAATAAAAGTAGATACCAAGTGAATGGTACATATTATGGGTAATGCAGACTTTCTGTTTAGTCTGAGATTTGTTGTTGTTGTTGCTATTGTAAATGAGTTCTTTTAACTAATTTTTACTCCCATGTAAGAAAGCTATTCATTTCTATATTTAAATTTTGAAACTTACTGAATTTTCCTACTATTGTACTATATTTTAAGTGCTTCTCTTGGCTGTTCCAGGTATACAATTATATAATCTACTTTATTTTGTTGTACTTTTTCTAACTTTTCTGAGACAGACATTTAATTCAATTGGGGTCATTTTTTTAACTAAGTCATTGTTTAAGGATGTTATTTCTTTTGTGGGCACTGTATTAACAATCTCCTGTAGATTCTCATAGGCAGTGTTTTTATTATTGTCATTTGCTAGATATCTTGCCATTTGGATATGTATTTCCTCTTTGACTCAAGAATTAGGAGAGGGTGGAGAAATGTATATATTCTCTTTTCTGGCTATGGAGTTCAATATGTATCAATCATATTGACCTTATTAAATGCATCATTTGTGTCTTCCATCCTTCTGTATTTAGTTCACTGCTCTCTCATGGGCTAAAAGAAGCAAAAACAGAGGCCAGGCGTGGTGGCTCACACCTGTAATCCTAGCACTTTGGGAGGCCAAGGCAAAAGGATTGCTTGAGCCCAGAAGTTCAAGACAAGCTTGGGCAACACAGCGAGACTCTGTCTCTACATAAAATAGAAAAATTAGCCACACATACTGATGCACGCCTATAATCCCAACAATTTGGGAGGCTGAAGCAGGAGGATTGCTAGAGTCTAGGATTTTGAGGCTGCAGTGAGCTATGATCATACCACTGTACTCAAGCCAGGGAGACAGAGCAAGACTTGTCTGTCTGGGGGAAAAAATTGTGGAAAATTCTATAGCCAATAAGATCTCCTTCCTTGAAAATGATTTGATCTTTTTGCCTACTCTGCCTGTTCAATTCTTTCTTTATCATTAAAGTCGAGTAAATTTCCTGGAATAAAACTTAGTGTTGACTGTTTAGAGTTAATTTCTCTGCTACAGGGTGAAAATATATGAACTTTTGATATGTACTTCCATTTTATGTTATAATTTTGTAAACTTTTTTCTTGAATTTATCTTTAAGTATTTTTTCTATTGTTTTGATTTTCTTCTTCAGGAATTTCAATGATTTGTTCACTGCCTTCCATTGATTATTTTCTCTCTAATTATTTCTAATTGTTCTTAAAATTCCTTGTTTTCTTTTCTTATTTGTATAATCTATGTCCTTTGCTTTAATTTCCAAAATGTCTAATCTTGTTTATTCACCTCCTAAATTTGTCTTTATTTCTCTGATGGGGTTTTTGTTTTCCCTTCTAATTCTTTCTTAACTCTGCCTGTCGTAAACATGGGTTACAGTTTTAACTTTTCAAGGCCTGCCTCTAAATTCCAAAAGATTTACTTTACTGGTGATTTCAGAAATCTACTGTTGCTCAACCCTCTTGACCCTCTCCTTTTCCTGCTGTGAGCTTCTGCCTGATTTCAGCTGCTTTTTGAATTTTCTGTATTGTGAATGATAGGACCTCATGTGGTTTTGTAAAACCATAGTGTAAATGGCTGGAGCTGTGTAAATATTGTTTTGTGGTTATTGTTTTCCGTGTGATGTTGGTCACTGGGGATTTCACCCCACAAAAGTGGGAGGAAGACTTAAAAATAAAAATACTTGACAACTAATGACAAAATTAAAGGTAGTAAATCTTCATTTATAGTTCTAAAGGATTATTTTCTTTCTTTTCTGTTGAAGGGGAAAAGAGAAGACATAAAAATAGTGTAAATAGTCTCCAAGGAAGTAAGAAAAAATGTGAGTATTCATTCCTTTGAGCTTGCTGTGGTCCTGACCTTCCTGCCAGACCCCATGCTTGCCATAGCCCCCAAATCCTATGGGTCATGGTAGCTTCATAACTAATGGATTATTTAGAGTACAAGACTAAGCCTTTGAAACAAAAAGATCCTAAAATACTGTGTTTTGAACCAAATAATTCATTTCTCTTTCATCTAACAGTCCAGAAGTGGTAGGAAGAATCTGCCTTCCTTAACATGTGGTTTCCAACTCTAGGTCCAACAAGGTTGATCTAGATGCCATTGTTTCCCAACCACTGTAGGAATGAAAGAAATGAACAGAAGATTCAGCTATTCCTTTCTTTTAATGGAAAGATGCAGAAGATTCTGCTCATATACCATTGACCAAAACTTGGTCACAGGGCCAAGAACTAGCTGAGTGAGGTCAAGAAACAGAATCACTAGCCAGGCAGTCAGTTGTAATTTTATTCTTACAGAAGAAAAAAAGAATGATTATGGGTGACAAATAATAATCTGCCTACTTGTTCTCCGCGTTTGCAAGCAAAGTCATTGATTCCCTCAAATAAGGAGGAAAATTCAGATTCTCTGTTAATTCAAACCCAGTCTTCTTGTCACCTGAGATCCTTTGGCAAGAGCAGGAGCTGGAACCTGGGATGTAGCACAGAGCTATGTGTCCAGAAGCACGCCAGCCCCAATTAGGAAATGAGGGAACAGGAGAAAGAGTTAGAAAGGTGTGTTTTAACTATTGAATATAGCCCACGACAGAACAAGGAGAAACAGACAGAGGGAACTCGAATCAATTCAGCCGAAGCCAGAGTACTGGTGCCACATCCCATCTAAGCCTTGGGAACACAGGATTATCTAAACCAAACTCAACCAGAGCATATGCCACACTGTGTGCACTACAGCAGCCATCCCCAACCTTTTTGGCACCAGGGACCAGTTTCATGAAAGGCAATTTTTCTACAGATGGAGGGATTCAGCAGGGGGTGAGCATTATATTCTCATGAGGAGCATGCAACATAGATCCCTCGCATGTGCAGTTTACAGTAGGCTTCTGGCTCCTTTAAGAATCTAATGCTGCTGCCGATCTGACAGGAGGCAGGGCTCAGGCAGTGATGCAAGAGATGAGGAGCAGCTGTAAATATAGGTGAAGGTTTTTTTTTTTGATGTGGTGTTGGATTCGATTTGCTAAGATTTTGTTGAGGATTTTTGCATCTATATTCATGAGGAATATTGGTATGTAGTTTTCTTTTTTGTTGTATCCTTTCCTGGCTTTGGTATCAAGGTGATATTGGCTTCGTAGAATGAGTTGGGGAGGATACCATCCTTCCCAATGTTGTGGAATAATTTATGCAGTTTAGGTATGAGTTCTTTGTAGGTTTGGTAAAATTTGGGTGTGAACCCATCTGATCCAAGACTTTTTTTGTTGGAAGATTTTTAATTGCTGCTCCAATTTCTGTGCTTGATATTGGTCTGTTCAGGAATTCTATTTCCTCCTGATTGAGCTTAGGGAGGTTGGATGTTTCTATGAATTTGTCCATATCCTCCACATTTTGTAGTTTTTGGATGTAGAGATTTTTATAGTATTCAAAGATAATGTTTTATATTTCCGTGATGTCTGTAGTGACCGCTCCTTTTTCATTTCTAATTGAGTTTATTAGAGTCCTTTCCTTTCTAGATCTTGTCAATCCAGCAAGAGGGCTGTTAATTTTGTTGATCTTTTTGAAAAACCAACTTTTGGTTTTATTGATCTTCTGTATAGTTCTTTTATTCTCAATTTCATTTAGTTCTGCTCTGATCTTAGTTATTTCTTTTCTTCTGCTAAGTTTAGAATTAATTTGCTCTTCCTTTTCCAGTTCCTTGAGATGGTTTATTAGTTTGTTGATTTGTGAGCTTTCTGTCTTTGGATGTGAACATTTAATGCTATTAGCTTTCCTCTCAGGAATGCTTTTGCTATATCCAACAGATTTTGATGACTTGTGTCTCCCTTATCATTTAGTTCGAAGAATCTTTTGATTTCCATCTGGATCTCCTCCTTGACCCAATAGTCATTTAGCAACAGATTGTTTAATTTCCATGACTTTGTGAAGTGGCGAGTGTTTCTGTTGTAATTGATTTCTAGTTTTATACCACTGTGGTATGAGAAGATACATGGTATAATTTCTATTTTTTTTGGTTTGTTGAGGTCTGATTTGTGGCCTAGGATGTGATCAATTTTGGAGGAAGTTCCATGAACTGATGAGAAGAATGTATATTTGGCTTTATTTGGGTGGAATGTTCTGTAGATGTCTGTCAGACCCATTTGTTCTAAAGCTCTCTTTAAGTCCATTGTTTCTTTGCTTATTTTGTGCTTGGAGAAGCAGTCAAGTTCAGTCAGTGGGGTATTGAAATCCCCAGCTACTATGGCATTGCCGTTTGCCGGGCTATTTAAATCAAACAGGGTTTGCTTTATGTATCTGGACACTCCTATATTGATTGGGTGCATAAACAACCCCTGTGGAAAGTAATGTGGAGACATCTCAAAGAGCCAAAAATAGAAATACCATTAGACCCAGCAAGATCCACTACTAGGCATCTACCCGAAGGAAAAAAAGACATTCTACAATAAAGACAGCAGCACTTGAATATTTATGGCAGCGCAATTCACAACTGCAAAGATGTGGAAACAACCCAAGTGCCCATCAATACATGAGTGGATAAATAAAATGTGGTGTATGTATACCACAGAATACTACTAAACTACAAAAAACAATGGTGACCTAGCACCTCTTGTATTATCCTGGATAGAGTTTGAGCCCATCCTTCGAAGTGAGGTATCACAAGAATGGAAAAACAAGCACCACATGTACTCGCCATCAAATTGGTACTAACTGATCAACACTAAGGTGCTCACATGGTAGTAATATTCATTGTGTGCCAGTCAGGTGGCGGGGGTTGGAAGAGGTAAACTCACAACCAATGGAGGTGGAGTGTGCTGTATGGGAGAAGGGCATGCTTGTAGCCCTGGCTTGGGCAAGGCAAAGGCATTACATTTAATCAAAATATTTGTGCTCCCATAATATTCTGAAATAAAAAAAAAATACAAATGAAGGTTTGCTTGCTCACTGACCGCTCACCTATTGCTGTGTGGCTCCTTTTCTAACAGGCCACGGACTAGACTGTACTGGTCCATGGTCGGGGGTTGGGAACCCAGCACTGGAGGGTTAAAAAGATGTGAGTTTCCATTCTCTGCATCAGCTTCTGCAGTTTTTTGTTGCATTCCTCCTTTTCTTCCTCAACTTTGTCTCTCTTCTTTTTCCTTCCCTCTCCTATTCTACTTATATTTCTTTTGCACACTGTATTTCTCTTGTTCATTTTTTTATATCATATAAAATATTTCTAGTCTGAGTGCAGTGGCTTACACCTGTAACCCCCACAGTTTGGGAGGTCAAGCCAGAACCATCACTTGAGGCCAGGATTTCGAGACCAACCTAGGCAATAGGGAGACCCCTTCTCTAACCAGTATGTTTTACAAATTAGCCGGGCATGATGGTATACGCCTGTAGTCCCAGTTACTCAGGAGGCTGAGGCAGGAGGATCACTTGAGCCCAGAGGTTTGAGGTTGTAGCGAGCTATGATGATGCTACTGCACTCTAGCCTGGGAAAGAGCAAGACTCAATCTCAAAAACAACCAAAAAATAAAAAAACAGAAAAATAAAAGAAAATACTTTTAGTAGTTTATACAACACTGTAAAATTCACAGGGCTTTCTCCTCTAGAGTTAAGGCATATTTGGACATATTTTGCTTTTTTCCATTACTTCTGATTATTTCTGTCACTTATATACACATATATACATATATTTATGTAAATAACATAAATATTTTCAATCATAAATGACTTTAAATATAACCATAATATACATAAACATATGCATCTAATAGTTCTACCATTTCTATCATTTCTATCTCCATACCTGTCTTTATCATCTTGGTTATATACCAGTTTATACTTACCAAGGCCTATGATTTCTTTTCCTTTGCGTTTTTACTGGTTTCTGTGGAAACCTCTCAACCTTACATGCTTTATAAAATAGTTGAATTTGGTAATTCTAAGCAGAAATCACATTAATTCATTCTACTACCTTTTCAAACCTGTTCCCTCAATAGTTCTTTTCCTGCCCATGGACGAAGTCTCAGGCAAGCCTCCGAGCTGAGCTAGTCCTTTCTAGCAGTGGTGGTATCTTGTTCAATATTAAAAAGCCTGAGCTGATATGATAGGTAAACTGGAAACTATGTAGTGCAGAAGCGGGTGGGGCTGGCATCTTCTCCTATCTGCACTCCCTCCCTAACTCCGGTCTGTATCTGTTGCTTTCAGCTAATCTGGGTCTGGGAGGAGGG
This sequence comes from Cheirogaleus medius, assembly GCA_008086735.1. Taxonomy (NCBI): domain Eukaryota; kingdom Metazoa; phylum Chordata; class Mammalia; order Primates; family Cheirogaleidae; genus Cheirogaleus; species Cheirogaleus medius. The sequence goes on from VBSM01003186.1 coordinate 91,729, forward strand.
AGAGAAGGAAGAGGGTAGGAGCGGGTATGGCCCTGTCGTGATCCGTCCTTGGTGTCTCCCAGATGTGGTGGATGTGTGAGCCACGTTCATTTGTGAGCTCTTCAGAGACCCCCAATTTAGATAGAACCGATCAATTGAAGTTCCCCCAGTGCAGGAACGGGCTGTTCGCCACCTCCTTCTTAGGCTTCCAGCACCTAAGAAGATAAGGGATACAGGGGGCAGGGCCTTGGGAAGATCAGCTGCTTCTCCCCGTGGAACCAGGTCCCTACAACCAGGTAGTTGTCGCCACAGAAGATAAGAAATTGATAGGAAGTAGAGAGAATAAAAGAATACAGAGACTAAGGTTTAGTTTTATAGATTTATATAAAGAAGTTTAGATAAAGCAGAGGTACTCAGGAGTCTACACCACATCTCCATCAGTAGTGAAGCCCCGAGGTTAGATTCACTTGGGTTTTATAGTCACATATCAATTATTAGTTGCCAGGGTAACAGATTTACATATCAGATAATTTCAGTTGCTATGGGAACAGATTTACATATTGACAGGTAGTTGGTTAGGGTTAAATGTTTTTTTTTTAGGGCTTCTAACAATTTCTGATCTATTCTAAGTGAACAAACAGTCACAAAATCTTTCAAGGACTAGCTTCTAATTTCTAAGAGATAGCTATTAATTAACGGAGGAATAACAAAGAGGTATAGTGGCTCTATATTTCCTTGATCTAGTTATTGTGGACTTAAGGCAGACAGTCAGGAAAGAGCAGGAAGTCCATCTCTACAAAACAAATTGTTCATAACCACAGGGGCACATCTCTTGCCTAGGGCACTCATTGTCTCCGGCTTCCATCCTGTGAGCCTGATATTTACCTGTCTTATCTTTAAAGAACAGGAAGACCTTACAGGCCTGAGATAACCAAGAAGCCTCCTGGAATGCACATACTGAAGCTTTGAAAGCCCTCCCAAGGTGAGGCAGCCCTTGATAGGAGAACTAATGAGTTCACATATTCCTTCAGGGCAAAACCCTGCAAACTCCTGTTTCAGTCTTTAATATAGCAATATTGGGTGATGCAATAAAATAATGATCTTATGAGCCACATCTCATTAATTCCTCAATCATCTTTCCCCAACACTGGGAGGTCCCCATTCCTGCAGGGTCACCTCATCCACCCAAGTGACTCTCCTGGACTATCTCACAAGAAGGCTAGTCATGTTCCTCCTTTCCCCAGGGAGGCCTGTGGGAAGGAATGATGCCTCTTCATAATCCTGCAGTCAGTAGGCCTGTAGCTGGCTCCCAACACAGTTTACCCCTATAAGCTTCAGTTTCTTCATTGGCAATGGGGGTAGTAGAAGTCCCTATGTTATAAATAAATTAGTAGATATAAAGGTCTTGTATTAATGTCTAGCACATAATAAGTACTTAAGTATTAGCTCTCATTATTATTATTCTCAGAGTGTTCCTTGGGATATAAGTGAAACTCTGTATTAAATCTTTTTTTATTAATGTGGGGGGTAAATTACTTTGGATTAATGTCAGGGTAAAGAAAATAAAATCTAGGATGAACCCAGGTTAACCATCAGTGGCTTGGCAATTGCAAAGACACGTGTTATATATTTTTCTTTGTGTGGTAGGTTCTTGAAAAGTTAATGAAATTTTAGAAAAGCACTATTATGTACAACTATTGGAAAGCATCTGTTTTATATTTTTCTATTTTCTCAGAGAGAAGGAGAGGCAGATCTAGAATAAACTTTACTCTGAATTACAGATTCCCAAGGAAAAGAGACTGACTTGGAGGTAAAATAAATAAATACATACATATGTACATTTTAAATAAATTAACATCTTTTTTCTGTGATTTTAGTAGCAAATATTTTCCCCTAATTTCTTTTTATTATTTCAGCATATTATGGGGTATAAATATTAAGGTTACATATATTGCCCATGCCTCCTCTCCCCCCTCGAATCAGAGCTTCAAGCATGACCATCCCCCAAATGTTGCACATCTCACTCATTATGT
>VBSM01003186.1:93840-113630 GCA_008086735.1 Cheirogaleus medius
GACTACAGGCATGTGCCACCATGCCCAGCTAATTTTTTTCTATATATTTTTAATGCCCAGCTAATTTCTTTCTATTATTAGTAGAGACAGGGTCTCGCTTTTGCTCAGGCTGGTCTCAAACTCCTGAGCTCAAATGATCCTCCCACCTCAGCCTCCCAGAGTGCTAGGATTATAGGCGTGAGCCACCGCTATTTGTGCACATGAGTGTTAATCAATTACTATCAATTTGATGGTGAGTACAGGTGGTGCTTGTTTTTCCATTCTTATGATAACTTCACTTAGGAGAATGGGCTCCAGCTCTATCCAGGAAAATATAAGAGGTGTTAGTTCACCATTGTTTTTTGTGGCTGAGTAGTACTCTATGGTATACAAATACCACATTTTATTAATCCACTCATGTATTGATGAGTGCTTGAGTTGTTTCCACATCTTTTCAATTGTGAATTGTGCTGCTACAAACATACAAGTGTAGATGTCTTTATTATAGAATGTCTTTTTTACCTTTGGGTAGATGCCCAGTAATGGGATTGCTGGATCAAATGGTACTTCTACTTATAGTTCTTTGAGGTATCTCCATATTACTTTCCATAGAGGTTGTACTAGTTTGCAGTCCCATCAGCAGTGTAAGAGTGTTACGTTCTCTCCTCATCCACACCAACCTTTGTTGTTTTGGGAGTTTTTGATAAAAGCCATTCTCATTGGAGTGAAGTGATAAATCATTGTGATTTTGATTTGCATTTCCCTGATGATAGCAATGTTTAACATTTTTTCATGTTTCTTGGCCGTTAGTCTACCTTATTTTGAAAAGTTTCTGTTCATATCCTTGACCCACTTTTTGATAGGGTTGTTTGATTTTTTCTTCATGATTTTCCTGAGTTCTATATAGACTCTAGTTATTAGTCCTTTATCATATGTATAGCATGTAAATATTTTCTCCCATTCTGTAGGTTGTCTATTCACTCTAGTGATAGTTTCTTTGGCTGTTCAGAAGCTTTTTAATTTGATCAAGTCCCATTTATTTATTTTTGTTGATGATGTGATTGCTTTTGGGATCTTCTTCATAAATTCCTCACCTAGGCTGATGTCTATAAGAGTTTTTCCAACATTTTATTCTATAATTCTTATGATTTCAAGTCTTAGGTTTAAGTCTGTCATCCATTGTGAGTTGATTTTTGTGAGAGCTGAGAGGCACTTATCCTATTTCAGTCTTCTACATGTGGCTATCCAATTGTCACAGCACCATTTATTCAATAGAGATTCTTTTCCCCAGTCTATACTTTTGTCTGCTTTGTCAAAGGTCAGATGGCTATACGAGGCTATATGAAGTTTTATATCTGGGTTCTCAGGCCTGTTCCATTGGTCTATGTCTCTGTTCTTGTGCCAGTACCATGCTTTTTTGGTTAGTATACCCTTGTAGTATAGCCTGAAGTTTGATAAATTGATGCCTCCCAATTTATTCTTTTTGCTTAAGATTGCTTTAGCTATATGGGGTCTTCTTTGGTTACCTACAAAGCATAGAATTATCTTTTTGTAGATCTGCAAAAAATGATGTTGGTATTTTAATAGAGATTGCATTGAATCTGTAGATCAGATTGGGTAGTATAGATATTTTAGCAATGTTGATTCTGCCAATCCTTGAGCATGGTATGGTTTTCTATCTGTTTACATTCTCTGCTATTTCCTTCCTCGGTGTTTCATAGTTCTCCCTGTAGAGGTCTTTTACCTCCTTAGTTAAATATAGTCCTAGGTATTTTATTTTCTTTGTTGTTATTGTGAAAGGTATTAAGTTTTTTACTTGGTACTCAGTTTGACTGTTGTTGTATATGAATGCTACTGATTTGCGTACATTGATTTTGTAACCCAAGACTTTCCTGAATTTAATATCAATTCCAGTATTCTCTTGGTAGAATCTTTGGCTTTTTTCAGATATAAGATCATATCATCAGCAAAGAGCAATAGTTTGTCCTCCTGTAGCCCATTTGGATGCCCTTGATTTCTTTTTTTTTTTTCTGATTGCTCTGGCTAGGACATATAGCACTATGTTGAATAGAAGTGGTGATAGAGGGCAACCTCATCTGGTTCCAGTTCTAAGTGGAATGCTTTCAATTTTTCCCTCTTCAGTATGATGTTGGCTGTGGGTTTGTCATATATGGCTTTTATCATTTTTAGGTAAGTCCCATCTATGCCTATTTTGTTAAATGTTCTTATCATAAAAGGATGCTGAATTTTGTGGAATGCTTTCTCTGCATCTATTGAGAGGATCATATGGTTTTGTTTTTACTTCTGTTTATTTGGTGAATTACATTTATAGTTTTGTGTATGCTGAGCCATTCCTGCATCACTGGAATGAAGCACACCTGGTCGTGATTGATTATATTTTTGATGAGCAGCTGAATTCGATTTGCTAGGATTTTATTGAGAATTTTTGCATCTATATTCATAAGGGATATTGGCCTGTGATTTTCTCTTTTTTTATTGTTGTTGGGTCTTTTCCTGGTTTTGGTATGAGGTTGATGTTGGCTTTGTGAAATGTGTTAGGGAGGATTCATTCCTTCTTGATGTTGTGGAATAATTTCTGCAGGATAGGCACCAGTTCTTCTCTGTCTGGTAAAATTCGGATGTGAAACCATCTGGTCTGGGATTTTTCTTTTTAGTAAAGTTTTTTACTGCTGCTTCAATTTTGGTACTTGATATTGGTATGTTCAGGAATTCTATTTCTTCCTGACTGAGCATAGGAAGGCTGTGTGTTTCTAAAAATTTGTCCATTTCCTCCACATTTTCAAGTTTATATGCATAGAGATATTTATAGTATTCAGAGATGGTATTTTGCATTTCTGTGGTATCAGTTGTAATTTCTCCTTTTTCATTCCTGATTGAGTTTATTAGAGTCATTTCTTTTCTGCTTCTTGTTAATCTAGTGAGAGACATATCAATTTTGATTGTATTTTCAAAGAACCATCTTTTTGTTTCATTAATCTTTTGTATAGACCCTAATTTCTTTATGTAGTTGTACTTATTTTTGAGAAATATATCAGATTGAGAGAATTTCAAAAATCAGTCTTGGAAAGAAAAAAGATACCACCACAAACAGATAATTTGTGATGAATCTACAACCAGGCCCCAGGGCCCAAGGACTCCTTACAGTACAGCCTCTGCTGAACAGATAACTCCTGAGGCTGCAACTAGTTGTCTATATTAAAAATCCTGTGTAACTCACAAGTGATATAGCCATCTGTCTGCTTGCCCATCACATGTGGTGATTGTGTGGACGTAAGTCTACCACTTCACCTCTTCTGCCGCAGTTTACTCATCTGTAAGGTGAGATTAAGTGAGTTAGACTGACTGCCCTCCAAAGCCCATCCCCCTTCCTACCTGGCTTCACATTCTGTGAATCCACCACCTGATTCCCTAAGGACCATAGACAGCTTCCCCCACCCCACCCGACCCACCATCATGAGCATGAAGTGAGTTTGAGGGATTCCCTTATATCACTGGCTAGAAGGGTAGGAAGAGCAGCTCACCATTCTCAAGTTCATTTAAGACCTTAATACCTGTTTCTACTGAGTTGGATCCTTAGTCCTCCCCCCACCTCCAGTAGGTAAAGGTTCTAAAATGCAAAGCCTGTGCTAGAATCATTTGCAGATGATTCTATATTGCAGATGATTCTATATCACCACTGAGCTTCACTTTCAGCCAGGAGAAAGCTTCTGTGGAGGAGGGTGAAGAAAGAAGAGAAGATAGACATCACCTCCTGCCCAGATGCCCTATTGTGATCCTGTTCTCCATTCAGCCAATCTCTGCCTCAAATTTATAGACAAGTGTGTCACCTAAAACTCTTCCTCAGGCCACATAACTATACATATATTTGGCTATAAATTCCCCATGAGTATAGCAGAGCCATGTATTCTACTGCCTCTCCAGAGTTGATGGTGGCCAACTTCCTTGGAAATCAGACATTAGATGGTGCTTCTAGAAGGTCTATATCCCTGCTGCAGTGACCCAGTCCAGCTCCCATCCAAAGGGTCCCCACCAGGTCATGAAAATCATGTTTCTTCATTGACTCCCTTGCCGGCTCCTAGCTCAGCCCTCCATCACCACTGACTCCTCTAGCCATGACTTCAGCTTGGCAGCTCTCAGGGGTGAGTCTGATAGTCTCTCCCTCCCTGACAGCCCCAGAAACAGAGGTCCACCTCCTGCATAGATGTCTTAAATCCTTCTCACTTGGCTTGAGAGGAGGTGTCTGACAATTCTCTCCAAAGAAATGTAGCTTCTCTCATAAGGCCTGGAGGTGGGGAATGCTGACTCTGGCAGAACCAGGCTTCCTATCCCCTACCATGTTCTATGCAGCAGTGCTGGACTAGTAAGTTGCCTTAGAATATAAGAGTAAGGTGCTCCTATTGCGTCATCCTTGGACATTGAGGCTTCTGCTCATACTCCGAGATAACCAAAGAGTCACCTAAACATCCTGATATACTCCTTTGCCCAGAATTATTAGTCCCAACTATTAACAACATTTTAAAAAAATAAATTTTTATTTTACTTCTGACCACATTATTATTTTAAAAAGTTGGCATAGAGTTTTAGTGGTTATTAGGTAGTTATTAAGACTGGTAGACCCAAGAATGGTTAAATTCTATTTTGTTCTTATCTTTACAGTAGGAACATTTGAATTATTCTCCTCTAGATATTTTGGAATGTACAATTAATTAATATTAACTGTACAGCCCCTACTGATCTATCAAATACCAGGTCTTATTTCTTCTATCTAACTGTAGATTTGTACCCACTAATCAACCTCTGCTCATCCCCCCTCCTGCAGTGGACAGTTTCTTCTAGAACTTCCCTACTCTGACCTTCCCTTTCAGCCACAGAGAAAGCTCAGGTGAGGGACAGTGAAGCAAAGCAGATGGCAAAGGAGGAGACAGAAACCATTCTCCCTAGTGCCCCGTGTTGCTGCCCTGCTGCCATCCTGCTCTCTGTTCCCCTAGGCAATGCCTCAAATAGGGAGACAAGACTAAAATTTGACAGGCTTTTCTCCATCTCTATAACTTAATAGCAATAATAGGGCTGGAAATGTCCTTTCAGATCACCAGGGGGAAAGTCATTGTGGGAGCAGTGGATGTGGCCACCAAGCTTGAGAGCTCAGATCCTGCCTCCCCAGGCTGTTGGGTGGGATTTTGGGGGGTGGAGCAGAGGATGACATTATCTACAGGTATCCAATCTGCCATGAAAGAAAGACCTTGAAGTGTAACTAATTCCTGGGGAAAATCCCTGCAATTATTTTAAAGTATAAAAGAAGGATCTGAAGACAGTGGGAGAGATGCTGCCCAGTTGTAGAGGAAGATGGAATGAAAAAATTGCTTCCTTACAGATCAAAGAATTCCCAAAGATGAAAGTATTAATTTTCAACTTCCTAAACTTCCTGTGACCTGTGGTAAGGCGAAGGGGACTCTATCTAAGAAGAAATTGAAAAAAGGTGAGTTTCCTGGTCTTCTAGGATTTTCAACTGGAAAATACCCACACAAATAGCACACTGTTGGGGAGTAGATATCTGCTTTGGGGGACCCCAAGACCAGCCCCAGGTCTGATTTGCTAGGAGCTCTCCTAGGACTTGGTACAAAGTCACACTCACAGCTCGGGTTTTTAAGACTGAAAGGATGCAAAGCAAAGTCAGCAAAGGGAAAAGGCACCTGGGGCGAAGTCCAGAGGAAACCAAGAGCCAGCTTCCAAGAGTCCTCTCTAGGGGGAGTCACACAGGACTCACTGCTTGAAGGTCAGAGAAATATACACACATGGCAGGGAGTTCCCTCCTTCCCCGGCCTTTCAGCCTGAGTGTGGGGCCCCTGATGTCAGAGAGGACAATTCAGACTTTCTTGTCCAGATCCAGTATCGGGGGATGCCAAGTATAGGTGTTTTCACAGTCAGGGACCTCAGCTTGTCTTGGTTTTACAGGAACATCCAAGAGGTGTATAAAGACTGAGGCTGGAAGGTGGTTGACTCTCAGGGAATTTGAAATTCATGGAGGCTACAGACTATCCAAGAACTGGAAGCTAAGCATACGCTGTGGTGGATATCCCCTGAAACACCTGATAGAGGTATTCTAGTGACAAACAGTTTAAATCGAGGATTTGGCTGTCACACCAGGCTTTGCAGAATTTCTCAGTGTCCAGAAAACCATCATGACTCCCCTTGCCCAGGTCCCAATACATATGCTGTTACTATTAATTACATTGCCCCCAGGTGTGACCATGGCTGGCTTACACTACAGCTTACTCCTTCCTCTAAGCACAGTAACTCTTCTCCTTTTCAAGGACAGTAGATTGTACCCTTGACTCTGCCATGAATAAACTGTGCAGTTTGGTCACATGAAAGTGACTTAAATTGGAAGCAAAGGGGCCTTAATCCTTGGAGGCCAATGTTAAAAATAACATAGTAGAATTATATATCTGAAAAGAATACATCAGGATGGGTAGTTCCTACACTACATAATATTTCTTTACATAAGCCACCTTAAATTTGTTCTTGAAAGAGAATACAAATAAATTGCATTTTAAACTAACTGCTTTGTTCCTCATATGTATCCCTTGATGTGGACAAAGCAGAAACAGGCACTTACTGCAGGTGAACCTGTGTCTTTTGACACCGGATACAGTGATATTTCTGTTGCACACCTCAAACAGCCCTTCCCTGGGCCATTCTAACCATAAAGAAAAGGTCTGTCTTACGAAAATATTTATTGAGGTACATCTAAAGCCATGAGGGAGTACAAGGTGTGAGCCCCTACCTGGGCAGAGGGCTGTGCTTTAGGAACCACAGGCCTGCACAGTGTGAATGCTCTAAAGAGAGACACCTGCAGGAGGGGATGCAGTAGGAATGAAAGTCATTTCTGGCTTTGAGGTTGATGACAGTTTCTTGGAACAGACTGCACTGAGCTGGGTCTTAAAAGCAGAACAGTGGTGAGAAGCAAAAATGTAGAACAGGGCATTCTACATACATAAGAAAGGACGGCATGCAAATCTGCTCCACAAAGTGTTAATAAGTTGTGGATAATGAGGCGTGATACATTCACTGGACTGACTGTGGACATCATGAGGCCAGAGGAAGTAGTCTAAACATTCCCTTTATCCTTTAGTTTCATGGAAAATAATTTCCATAAAGATACATTGAATTTGAGTTGGCAGTGGGACATCGAGGTAGAAATATCTGGAAGACAGTCAGAAATATCAAGCCCACAAAATGAAAACAAGGGCCAATTATATCTTTAATCTCTTTTCTCTTTCAGAATGGATATATACAAAAACCACCAAGAACAAGAACAGTAATTGTCAAGTGACTTTCTTCTGATGCCTCTTTGGTCATATTGTTGATTTGCCATCGCTGTAGCCTTACATTCTTTAAATTGACCGATCATGATAAAATTTGATTGTATGATATGGTGCTTTTGCAGTTGCTGCTTTCAAATATTATATAATGTACAAGGCTGGGATGTCTTTGAGCATCAAAACATTTGAGATAGAGGTGGGAACAATCCTGAAAAATAGATCAGACAGAACTGACCTCTTGAGTGTGATTTAGTAACAGATATGAATGCCATACTTTCTTGAAATTAAATATAAAAGACAGGGCTGGAGTTGGAAAGGCAAGCATGATTTCAAAATGCACAAAACAATACATTTAACAATTATTACCTTTACAACCTCAACTTAAACACTGATTGTTTTCCACTGGTGTTTATAGTTTCTGTCTTTAATGAAATAAGAATGAAACAAAAGTTTCCCTAGAAACATCCCGTGGTCACTACAGATGACCTAATGTAGAATCTCCTTGGAACGTATGTGTAGCCACATTCACCCAGGGAAGCAAACAACAAAAAACACCTTCTCTTTCTTCCATCTTTTTCCTCCACTACTTATGCACACAGACACAGACAGTCACACACACACAGAGTTTTTCCTTCAGGCCACCCTTGAGAACAGAGTGACTGGGAGGCAGAAGTGTCCTGTAAAGTTGCTGACCAGGAGCATCGTTTCCTCTGTGCAGAGGCTCTCTGGCCCCACCAGAGACGCTGTGCAGACCTCACTTCCATCCAGGAAGGTGAATCCTCCCTCCATGGAAGTGGCACGTGGAGTTCACGGACCACTGGTCTCCACGCTGGGTGGATTCCAGGGAAGGTGGTGAGAGCCTGTGTGCTCTCCACGGCCTCTCCAAGGCTGAGCGTGAGGGAGAACCTGGGGAAGGAAGGAGGTGGACGAACTTTCACTTTACTAACCTCTGACACCAGTGACCTTGCATAACAGAGTTATTTGCATAACTCTGCCACACCAGGACATCATAGTTTTCACAGAGCTGGCTTCTGGGGCCATTTGCTACCCTGGCTTTATGACTAGAGACTCAGTGACTAGGTTCTGCATCCACTGAGATTTATGGATAAGGAGACATTATTTGATCTATTTCTTAAGACCAAATATATCTGTCCAGATAGCGAAGGGAGACTCAGTCTGGGCCAATCAATGCAGTTGGCCTCCCCCATCCCTTCATTGCAGGCTCCCTCTCTCTATTCCCTGTGGCTCCATGGCCCTACAGGGGCAACTGCCTCAGTCCTCAGAGGGTCTCTGCAAAGGGTCTCCTTCCCCAAACCCTTGGCCTCTGATGTTCCTGTCACTCACAGCACCGCATGGCAGGTGCTGCTGTTGGCAGCTTCCCTGCCCCTAAGTTTCTTGTTAAACCTGCTGCTGGCAGCTGATGGGCTCTGGGATAGTAAGATATAAAAGTCCAAGCAGATTATTTACTGACTGCTAAGAAATCTCTTCTCCTGAGTGACAACTGTGTTCATTTGTGCGTCCAGGTACAGACCCACAGTCCACAAATTCCCCCCCGCCCCGCCAGGTTCTTTCTTCAACTCCTGGGGAGCTAATGGCAACAATGCAGGATTCACTGACAGCTCAGACTTCATTCCATCATATTAAAATCTCAGTAAATCATTCTTTGGTGAGTCCATTTAAATAATGCAGTGTAGACAACTAGAAAAGACACTATATTCCTGGACCAGGATCTGCCAGCCAAGTAATACATTTCTCAGATCGTCTTTAATTCATCCTTTTTTTGTTGCTAGCCATTGTTTGTCAATGTCTCTGTTTTCATAAAGTAAACTTTTCTGGTCTGACACACAGCCACTATCTCCTGAACTTCGCAGCAGACCAGAATGCTTTCCTCTGAAAGCCCCACTCAGTGTTGTTCCTTAATATTTTGAGGAGAGAAATTTTTAAGTGTCACCTTGGTAGATGCAAAGACCACATGTTCCAGAGTCCCAGGGTCTCACTCATCCCCGTGCTGTCTACATCATCTCCCCTTCTAGCCAGAAAACTCAAATGTATGTGTGGTGTGCAAAAGAGGGAGAGAGTTGTCCTACTGTGACACCTGTCCAAAATCCTTTCATGAGAACTGCCACATCCCACCTGTGGAAAGTGAGAGGTAAGACACACACCCAGCCCCCAGCCCTTCCTTCAAGGCATAATAGCAAGAGGTGTCACCCCCACCTCCTGTCAGTGGTTCCCAGCCCTGCACTCTGGTAGGGTGAGGCCAGCATACACTGGGTGCAGGTTTAAAGCATATGCCCATGCTGTAGGAACATCACAAAGTTGATAAAGCTGGTGATAAAATCAGCCTTCAGCAGACCAACCCTGCAGTCTATCAAGCCAACTGACTCTGGTCCACAGGGCACATGAGAAGAATGTGAATGTGATATCCGGGGTGGGAGTGCCTGTTGCACGTCCTTTGCTGTTAAATGTGTGTTTGAGTGGAGGTGATGATGTGCGGGAAGCCATGGAGATTGGAAAGGTGTGTGGGTGATGTTGTTGGCATAATTGCTGTGGCCAGGAGGATGATCTCTACCGGGAACGTGTCTGTCCCTCTGAGAACAGAGAATTGCCCTTCCATAATGGAGGAGGCTAATGTGATCCACCTGCTCCCAGGGGCTTATCTCACAGGATCAGGGTAAACCCCTGCTTTTGGCCAGCTGGGCAATCTGCAGAGGCAGAACACAGGTCAGCTTTTTAGTTGAGCCCATGTATAGCCCCCATGTCTGTACCATGAGCACTCTGCAAGGGCTCCTTGAGCTGGCACTGGGTGGCCAAGGAGACGCTGACATCACTAGGATAGGTGTTGTGTTCACCTGATTATCGAGAGCCTCCCAGCACAGAGAACCTGGTAGAGAATGCTGGAAATGAATCTTGGGGCAAATGGAAGATATCTGACATTGTGTCAGTGGATTTCCTTTTCAAGGTTTTGCAGCACAGAATGTAGGTATAGATATGGCAGTGCCAGAGGAGGGGATGCCTATAGCTGACTCTGTGCCTTCTCAGCAAAGTTGAGAGACAAGAGCTGGTCTCCTGACTTTTACTGTGGTCGGATTGACTCACTGAGGCCCAAGACTCTGGTGCTTAAGATATCAATTTCCAAAACTTGACTCTGGCAAGCAGGGCTCATTGTTAAGCTCCCAGTGGCTCAGATGGGGCCCCCAAGTTTTGAGGTGAATGAGAGTCCGTCACTCACTGGGGCACATTACTCAACAGACTGTCACCCCTGCCACCACTACTGAGGGGAGGTCGTGCCTTTGGCTATTGAACAGAAATGGGGCTTTAGTAGAGAGGCCTCCAGGAGAAAAGCTGGATACAAGGTGGAAAACACCAGTCATTTTTTAACAGAGGACTTCAGTAACCATAGGAACGGTGGCTGATTCACAGAACCTGCCCATGGTCATTTTATGCCCAATGTCTCAGGAATAGATGGAGTTGCATCTTCTGCAAGATAAAGGTTATCCGGGAAAGGTACCCAGAAAGCCAACCACGTCGTCAGGAATCTGAGGTTCTGATGATGCAGATGCTGCCTGAGGAACAGTTGGTGAGTTGAAATATGAACCTGAAGCCTCCTCATTTCTGATCCCCTGAGAGAGGCACAATCTCACAGAGGACTTGAGGAATGGAGCCTGGAGGCAAACTCCTGGCCCATGCTGTGCTTTGATCCATAACCTAACACTAAAATTTGTATTCCGAAGGGAATTCCCAATCCAGAGAAAATCCTTACTCTATATTTGTTTCAAAGAGTCCACAGGTTTGGAGTCCCATGTTCTCTCTGGGCATGTGTATGAGCTCTTTCTCCCCAAGCTGCATTTCACTGAAAATCTCCTCCATCTTTTGCAGAAATGTGAGTTTCTCCTCTTGAAGGTGTATTGTTATTCAAAAAGCCTGTTTATTGCCTCAAAACCATATTATGTAAGTAACAGGAAAAAAAAACCTTAAAACTGGCATTTGTGAAATCTGTGATCTGAATCCCATGGTCTAACTGGCCATTATATGTTTGCCCTGTTGATGGGTTTTTAGGTTGGGCTGCTACAACAAATTCCCATAGACTGGGTGGCTTGAAGAGCAGAAATTTGTTTCTCACAGTTCTGGGGGCTGGACATCTAAGACAGCAGGGTGTCACCATGGGCAGGTCCTAGAGAGGGCCGTTGTCCATGTTGCAGGTGGCTGCCTGCTCGCTGTGTTCCCACGTGGCTGACAGTTAGGGAGAGAGCTCTCTGGAGTCTCTTTTATAAGGCCCCTAATCCTATTCATGAGGGCTCCACCCTCAGAACCTAATCACCTCTCCTAACCCCAACCTCCTAATACAATCACATTGGGAGTTAGGATTTCACCGTAAGAACAGGGGTACCAACCTTCAGTCCCTAGTAAGGGGAGTCTGCAAAAGGCAGACTTGAAACCAAGCTGACAGCCTTATTTGACCCTTTTCTCAACAGAGTAGAGTGGGGTCTTGGGGCCCACAGAGGCCCAAGTGGTTAGACAAAGTCAAGAAAACGCTGAATAAGAAGATGTACCCTCAAGTGAAGGAGTTTGTGGGGGACATGCACCTCGTCTTTCAGAATGACAAGTTATTGTACAGGGTAAGTGGCTTTTCCTACTTCCCATAATCTTTCAGTTAAGTCACAATAAAGTCACTTTACCTTTCATCTTCTTGTATCAGGCAAATGTTACAATCGCCCTCCTCACGTGGCAAGCCCACACAAGCACAAATACTGGAAGTACTCTAAAAACCTTGTGGTGCATATGAGAAAAATGACAACAAGCCAGAAGGTGTTGTCAGGCTCAAATAACAACATTCAGAAAATGTGATTTAGTACAGAGTTTATTGAAGCCCAAAGCTGGGAACAGCCATCCAGTAAACACGGGCTCCAAAGAAATAGAGTCAGAGCTCCGAAGTTAAAAGTTAAGGTCTTACCTGTATAGGAAGAAAACAAAGAAATTTAGTAGGATTATAATATTTTCTACACACAGCTGGTTTACAATTTAATTAGTTACATCTAGTTTTCTTTTCCATACAGTTTATTTTCATTTCCTTTCCATGCTAAAAATATATTTAACATTCCATCTTAGGCAATATGATAGTCATGAAAGCTTTGTGTGTGAAAAATATGAGGGAAGCAAACCTATAATAAAGATCAATAGTGAATAGGGAAGGAATCTTCTCTGGTGCCCTTTAGTCATTTGCAACATTTTACCAAACAATGTAGGTAAGAAGGCCAATCTGTGACCAGAGAAACAAAGGTTACAGCTGCCTGGGTATGTGACTCAGGTCCCATAATCACATTCCCTTAAGGCTTGAAATATTTTAAAGTTCCAACAGCTTAGATTTTGAATTACTTATTTTCACAGTGTCATTGCAAACATGGCCCTAGGACTTCGGAGTTTACTCACTTCTCGATATTCAATTTTGCCCACACAGAGCAGTAGGCTGCAGACTTACTCATTTCCACAGAAAATAGAAGTGCATTATAAACTGATATTTCTCTTCTCTAATGGAAGATACCAAATGAAATTTCTCAAATTTCAAAATGTTGGATTTCTTCACATCTGAATTTCCAAGTGCTCTATCAAAAAGTTGAGAAAGATTATCTCAAGGAGTGAGACTGGAGGAAAAAGGAAGGGACCATTAATTTGCCCTAGACATTTCTGTATTGTCATATTGTTACCCAAAAAAGTGCTATATTTAAAAATTACATAACTAGAATTTTTTTTCATAACTAGAATTTTTAAAAATTAAATCAATCAATACATTTCTGATTAGGAATTATATTGCAATATAGTACTATTTTTGCTTCTCTGTCTTCCCAATAAAGAGAAATAATAAAATTTTCAGAGAACATAAGCTCCTCTTAACTGGATTAATTCCCACTTAACGTTTGGGATAGACTAAAATGAAGTGCCAGATGATGTGAAATATTGGGAGTCTAACCTCATTGAACAATGGCTATAATCGTTTGTGTCTTTGCTTTTTCAGAAAACTAAATCCACCAGACTGATGTTAAAAGTACAGAAAAACTTTGAGAAGAATTTCAAAAACATTTTTGCAATTCAGGAAGCCAGTAAGAACAATTCTCCACTTTAGCCCATTATGATGTTAGCCCACTCTTATTTCCTCCCTGTAGACCCTGCAGCAGGGAGGTGCACAGTGTGTAGGGTCCCCTCACCTCTGCACACTCCTGTGCACACAGCATATCCTCTGCTTTTCCAAACTTATTTCATTGCCATTCCTGCTCATTTGTTTTCCTAAATAAAAATTAAAATTGTGTTATCAAATTCTCTTACTGAATAAATTGGAGTGAAAGTTACAGTTGGAAGTGTGAAGACTTTCTGTAAAGAATCATATTATATCCTTCCATTTATTCCAATCTTTTATTAGGTTCTTCAACAGTGTTTCCTCTTCACCTCCTCACATAGGACCTTATTTCATTTTTTTTTTAACTTTTAAAAAATTTGTACTTTTGGTTGCTACTGTGAAAGTGATCTTTTTCCCATTAAATTTTATTACTGATTATTGCCTGTTATAGAAGGCTACTGTTATTTATATATTTTTCGTCACTGATTACCTAATTGAATACGAGATAGAATTTTCTTTTGGGGGGCTTTTACCTGTGGCATCGGGAAGCCTATGGTGGCTACATAGAATCTCCAACTTTCAGTTCATGGAACTGTAATTGGTTCAGCGGATGGAGGTGTTCCTCGCTTAGGCACTAAATCCTCTGACAATTCTCAGTTCTGTTGGGGATTGGCTCTGCCAGGGTATCCTAGTGTACTTGCATGTATAAGGGAGGAAAAAATAATATTTCCTCTACCTGTCTAACTTCTTATCTGAGACCTCCATAACAAAAGACAGACTAACAAGAGAAAAACAAACAGCAGTTTAATTATACACACACACACACACACACACTAAACACATAGACATACCAGAGGAAATGAGTAACTCTCCAAGAGAGGACTCAGAATTCAAACTTAAAAACCATTTCCAGCTAAAAACAAAGAAAGTGTATGAAAGGCCAGTCAAGAGGGTGACCAAGAAAAGCATGGTAAACTAGAGTAAGGTGTGTTATGCAGATTTAAAGTGTCTTCTCCATTGATTGGGGTCTCTTCTGATTTATACTCATCCTTCTCTTCCTGGGACAAAGTGGAGATTTCCTTTACAGATATAAATTTCCCTTACAAAGGGGTACCTTCTACTCTATTTTTAGAGTTTCCCTGTGTCTGCTGTTTCTCAAAATGATCCTTTTGCCAAAGAGGCATATTTTGGGGTTGCATAGTCTGGCCTCCCACACGTGTCTCCACAATGACCACATGGGCAAAGCTTAACTGCAGCTGCTGTGATCTAAGTCTTGGCAAAATACCCTGTGGTCCTTCCAGGACATGAGTGCATGGAAGGCTTGAGGGGAGCTGCTTCAAATCTTTCCCCACTTGCCTGCTCATCTTCTGGAGGCTACTGTTGTAGAACCACAAACTCAGGCTTGTGTACCCACTGTGCAGCTAAAGCCAAATACTCTGACACCAGTGCTTGGAGATAGAGAAAGGTTTATTTGTTTTGGCCAGAGCAAGAAGACAGGAGAGCAAAGTCTCTCAGGTCCGTCTTCCCAAAGAGATGAAGTGGGAAGGTTTTATTCAGTTATTAAAGCTGATGGGTCAAATATCGTTACTAGAATAGAACAACACACCTATTGGCACTTGATATGCAGCTATTGATATGGCAAAAACATTCCTTTTAATCCCTTTTACATGGGAAAGTGAAGAATACACATTTTTAGCCCCAGGGCTATGTTGATTGTTAGGCTTTCTGCTACAATATAGTCCTCAAGGATCTTGTTCTAAGGGACTTTTCACAGAACACCATACTTTTCCACTGCAGGGACCTGATGAGCAGGTTAAGGACAAGTGACTTCACCTTGACCCATGGGGATCTATGGCAACAGCGAATACACCATAGTGTTCTTGGAAGTGAGATAGGTAGGCAGCATACGGGGTGTTCCCAGACTGGCATAACTAGAAAACTTCAGGGGCTGGACCACTTGGTGAAGCTTTCGTGTTCCAGTAGGTTGGAACACGATGGAACATCCCCTCTAAGGTACAGAACAAGTTGCATGTCCCACCACAAAGAGGCTGCAGTGAAAAATGCTACAAACCTTCACTATGCCACCATTACTCAAGAAGACTAGAAAGCTACTTACTGATTACATCAGAACCTTTCCACTCTGGAGGGCCAGCAATTTATCCTTATAGGAAATGACACACACTCCAAATAGAAGTTTGCTTCTCTCACCCATAGCACCTGTGGGACCAACACCATCTGAAAGCTTACAGGCTGCCTGCTTTAGTTGTTGCTGCATGGCAAACCACCCCAAAACATAGTGGTTTCAATAAACAATAATTTATTATTTCTTATGATTCTGTGGGCCAGCAATTGTTGGGTTCAATAGTCTTCTCCCATCCAAGTACTAACCAAGCCCAACCCTGCTTAGCTTCCAAGATCAGACACATTCAGGGTGGTATGACTATAGATAGGGGTTAGTAGTCTTCTGTTCCATGTGGTTGACATTTTTAACTTACTACAATCCACTTTTAAGAAATATTATATCAATTCATATATAGCTAAGGACCCTTTGAGCACTTGCTGCCATGGCCTGAGTGGCCTCCCACCAAGCTATACCAGAGTTCTCCTTCCTTGGAAACCAGCAGTATTCGGGAGGAATTTAGGACTCACCTTGTTTGTTTCCACTCTACCAGGGATCACCATCTTCATGGCTTGATGTCCAGTGTTTTGAAAACTGTTGTTGAGTATATTTTGCAGGTTTAGTTCTGTCAGACAGAAGGGTAAATCTGTATCCCTCTTGGACTTCAATCAACAATTTTTTTGAGACAGTGTCTCACTGGGTGCTGGGGTGCAGTGGTGTCATTACAGCTCACAGCAGCCTCAAATCCCTGGGCTCAAGCAATCCTCCTGCCTCAGCCTCCCCAGTTGCCAGGACTGTAGGCACCTGACACCACACCCAGCCAATTTTTCTATTTTTCTAGAAACAAGGTCTCACTTTTGCTCAGGCTAGCCTCGAACTGCTGGCCTCAGCAATCCACCCGCCTCATCCTCTCAAAGTGCTAAGACTACAGACATGAGCCACTGCACCTGGCCTCAATCAATGAATTTTTAAGGCACTCAACTTCTCTACTAATAAAAGGAACTTTTTATAGATAAATTGGGAAAATGTCTAAGTGTTTAAAATGTCTAGTATATATTAAGTTTAAAAAGTAATGAAACAGTAAAATATGTAAAATATATTTTAGATATATAAATATATAAAGCACAATTACAAAATTATAAAATATTTTATGAATTTATAAAGCATAGAAAAATATATTTTTATAATTTTTATATGCATAACTAAAAAGTATGAGAAAATGTAACCAATGTTTACAAGGAAGGTATATTTTCTAATATCTAATCTTTCCTAATAGAAAAAAATTACTCAAGATATGAGTATTTTTAAAAAATGTAGGTGCTCTGACTCCAACCAAAGCAAAGCACAGGCAGTCCCAGGGATGGGACTATGGCCACAGGGTACATTGTTTCTCTGAGAAGAATTGACCATGTCCAGAAGGAAAGGAAGCTATCTGTGCAGACTGCTGTCTGTCAAACCTTTGAAAACAATAAAATAGTATCCTGTTCTGTAGGAGTCTTCTTTGGATCAAGCTATGGTAGAACATATTTCAAAAACAACACAGGAGTAGCAATTCCCAAAGTAGTGAGATCAGCACTAAGAGCACGTCTGTCGATTCCAGCCTTGGGGTCTTTCACCATCCAGCACTGTGGCCAGCCTCAATACGGATTCCACCAAAAGCTCGGGACAAAGCAACAAGAATTCAGATGCCAGTGAAGAATTTTGAAGACGATCTTTTGGTGCCTTTGGGAAACTGGAACTCTCTGAGGGAAAAAGTCTTTAAGGGCCGTGAGACCTGATGAATTATATAGATGTTGCCCAACAAGATGGAAAGGTACCTTCTGTGCCTCTGGAGGAAGAATTTATTATGGGAGTTTCCAAGTTTGGTGTAAAGTGTCAACATCAGATCAGTAGGATGTTTTGTGCAGGCATGCTCTCCCCTAATCATCCAGATGGTCTTTTATGATGATGGTGGTGGGGGCAGGAAAAAGCTTATTGGCTCTGAAGACCACAGATGCAAGCAATGAAGAATGCAGCCAGAATGCAGGGTTATCAATGCAACAGCCTAGAACAAGCACAAGAAATTTGCAAAGTTTTACACACTGCTTTAGACTCTGTATTAACATCTTACAAATCTTGAATTCTACAATCAAGTGGAAGTCAACTGCATCTGAAAGCTCTGCTGTTTTCTAAATAGTTCTGTTTTCAATCTGCAATGTTGAACTGTCATGGAAATAAGAAGTGATATATTGCTCTAGAATTTCTGAGGAAAGTGCAATGTATAAAACATTGATCGTTTGTTTTCTATTAAAATGTGATATTAAACATCAGGGGAAGGAGAGAAAATATAAATTTCCTCTTCAAAAGGCACAGCAGAATATACTGTCTAACCTCCAAAATCCATGTTTTCCTTTTCTTCCTGAGCACAAAGCTAGACTCCACTTCCCAAAGACCATCCCCCACTCTCCTCAGTTAGCTATCACCATGTGAACTTTAGCAAAAAGAATATGTACAGAAGTGACAGAGGCTATTTTGAAGGCTGGCCCTTACTGTCTGCCATGCTATTTCCCTGTGGTCAGTGCATGTCCACATGCAGGCTGATCCTGGAAGCTATGGGTTCAAAGCATTAGTACCTCCCTCCATCAACCTAGGGCTCTACATAACCAAGGAAGAGAGCTGTCCTGCCATCCTGAAACTTCTGTGTACTATTCCCATGAGCAAGAAATCAGCTTCTACCATACCTGACTCATTGCCCACTATACATTTATTTATTACAGCAGTTATCCTACCCTAACTGTTATAAAGTGTACAGCATGAATCATCTAAAAACTAAAACAAAACTCTTTTCAATTAGCAAACACACAGCAATTAGGATTTGTTCCACAGTGGGCAGATATATGCAAACATACCCACAAAGGCCAAGGGAGCTGAGAAGCCAAAGAAATAGGCTGACAAATCCAGTTTCTCAGAAAGAAATATTTAATAAGGACTTATGAACAGAATGTATTAGGCAGCAGTGAGATGGTGGATCTTTGCACCTGCCCTCCAGAAAGTATCCTTTATATAGCAAGCTTTTAGGGTAAAGGCATATGCAGGTGGTCATGCCTCAGACTTTCTTGCTGACACTCATGATCACTGGGGGAGTTAGCATCTTTATGAGGGGTTATCTATGCTACAGGTATTGTTTAAAGACCTTGCTGCAGAACTGCTTGGTATGCAGAGGTCAAACATCCATTTCACTTCAAGATGGCATCATGTTCAAGATGACATGCAACAGGCTGTTTTCCTACAAAATCTATCTTCTCTAGAAAAAAATGTTCATTGTAATGTTATAATTTCTTATTTGCTGTTAGGTGTTTTTCCAGATGCATTTTCTGAAAGAAGGTTTGTTTTCTACTTTATTTCCTGCTTCATGGGATCTAGAACATAAAGGGGTGGTTAAAAATAGGAACTTATAAATAAATGGGTTATGAGATCATCTGACAACTCACACTGCAGGCAGAATTGAGATGCTTTGATAATCAATTCTTTCTCTGCCTTTCTTGCTTAAAAAATAGTCCAAAAGGGACAACCACTGAATTGAATTCCAGGTATCCAAGGTATGATCCAGCTCTATTTTAATTTTCCATGTGAATTTGTAAAGAACCCTTACATATCTATGAGCTTCAGTTTCCACATCTGTAAAGCAGAAGTAACACCAGTTCTCTTGCCTACTTCTTTAGATTGCTGGAGAGAAAAAGTTAGATTTTACTTGCAAAAGTGCCTTGGAAAATCACTATAAAAAGAGAATATTATTCTGGAAGATATCGTTCAACAGCTGTAATTTGGGTTTTTGAGTGGCTGATTGGAAGATTGTCTTTCTAGCAGTAACTGAACAGTGAGACCATTTGTCTAAAAAGGTTCCTTCAAGTTTCTCATTAACAGACAAATGTAGCTTTTGTATTCTATAGAATATGGTAGGCAGATGGTAGAAATCATTATATACACTCAATACTTTAGTATTTATAAGCATAAAGATATGTTTTGCCTCATCTTTTCTCGAGAAGATTAATATATGACTACATAATGCCCATCTATTAAAGGGAGGTAAATTTACAATTTCTTGCCTCCCTGTATTTAAAAAATGAAGGTAAAGAAAATGTAGAAAATAGAATTTCAAGTTAAAGTGAATCTATTGCAAGAACAGTATCTCTTTTTTTATTAGATAATTTTTTATTTCAGCATATTATGGGGGTACAAATTTTAAGGTTTCGAATAATGC